>OY292404.1:6194898-6401324 GCA_958496205.1 Idaea biselata
AAGTTTGACACTAGTTCTAGGCTATCTAGACCACTCTAGATTTATGCATTAACTAAGTCGCGATCCCGCGGGAATGTTGGGATTAGAAGTAGCCTTGTTCCCCATTTATGTTGATGTTCTTCCCCTTCTCATCCGATTGATGTTCCCAGTTGCATCCCTCTCGGAATACCGGGGTCCGCTTAACCCCAAATTAATTTGGGGTCGGCGCAGTAGGTAACTTATCATTGATCATACCTTCTGCAAATAGATTTAGCGAAAATTTTACGGCCGGCCGCGTGCCTGACACCAGTCCTCCTAGGGACCAAGCAGTTTATCCACCACCGCGCGGAGAGAACTTAAGGTTTGCTAGTCTCCCTCAGATCCCTTAGTCGCCTTTTACGACACCCACGGGAGTAGATGAGGTAGCCCTATTATACACTGGGGCTACACGGCTAATTTATGTTGATGTTACAATAAAAAAATACCCCCTTACTTTTAAACAACTGCATAAACTATGCATTGTTTGTCTTTTACATGAAGTTTGAAAATTAACAGAGAGTGACAAACGTTACATAACTTACACATCGTTTATAAGTAAGGGGGTTAATTTTATATATAATAGCTGACCCGGCAAACGTTGTTTTGCCTTATAAATTATAGATAGTAGCCGATTCTCAGACCTACTGAATACGCATATAAAATAAAAATCGGTGAAGCCGATTCGGAGGAGTAGGTACGGTAACTAACATTGTGACATGGAAATTTTATAAATTAGAAGAAGATATATCTAATACAAAAATAGTAGGTACTTATGTCGAATCTGAAGTAGACTTATTATCTTTCTTCCAGTATCTATAAGTACCGATGACGTACGACTGACGTCTGCCCGAGTTCTCGACTCTATTCAGAAGACGTCACCCCAACCCCCACCCGACGAACCCCTATAAATTTCAAACCCAATCCAAACAACTCTCCCGTGCAATCATCAACAAATTTCACACACTCCGAAAGGTTTATTTCAAAGAAAAAATATATGTCTCTCTATTAAAGGAGTCGCTGTAGAGATTGTAAGCACCTTTTCTTATCTATCTTCCTTGTCCCAGGAGGGCCTATTATTTGTTAGGTCATTGAGGGACAATTTCGACCCTTAGGGATTAGTGGACTGTAGATTTTTTAAGCTGGTTGGTCGATCGGGCGCTTACGAAAACAATCGCAAGCAAATTTTAATGATTACTCCTTGGAGTAATAAGCAAATAAAAAAAAAAAAAAAAAAAAAAACAATTCTTTTCGAAACAAAATAATTGAGTACCTTGGGAATAACTAATTTCTAAGCGTCTCTTTTGTCTTAATACTAAATGCTGTGTTCGCCCTTCATTGAGAAGAAGACACAAGAAACTCATGGGTAGGTTCTCTATTGCTGACATCATGAGATTGGTATTAAAAGTACGAGTAAGTACGTAGTTTAAGAGGAGAGTCTCCATTCTCTTTCTCCATACAAACGTAGTTTACATTTTCCTCTCTGGATAAAGACATTAGAGCAAATATGTTTATGCCATAAAACTTATATCTGTCATGACTATGCATCTACCTTTTTATTTTTTTCATTTTATATTATTTATTATTATTTTAATTAGAAAATAAAAAATAAATAAAAAGGTAGATGCATTGTCATGACAGATTAAGGTTTTATGGCATAAACATATTTGCTCTAATGTCTTTATCCAGGGAGGAAAATGTAAACTACGTTTGTATGGAGACAGAGAATGGAGACTATCCTCTTAAGTGATGAAATGTCGATTTTTCGTTGTTTTTCTCTATGCGGATATGAAATTAAACTCATTTTTCTGATTTAAAAGACACACTTCAGTAAATTAACATGAGGTCTAGAATGGCCCCAAAACTTTGGTGTGAACGTGAATTATAGGTGTACACAACATTGACCAAAAATAACATCAATATGTAGCTATGTATGACAGATAATAAAAATAGAAAATAAAAGGAAAATATTATGGGTTTAAAGGTAAGCACATAATTTGCTATAAGGGGAACCTACAGTACTGTGACGCGAAAAGTTTCGAAGGAACGTCTCCAGTCTATGGAAACTTTTGGGCCAGATTGGACCCTTAACTTGCCTTAACCCATTGAGTGCGTTCAATGAACACGTTCGTTCAGAGAGATAGACGACACCTTACTTTTTTTGCTTCTGATAAAAAATAGCTCATTCGAAAACGAGATGGATTTCAAATGGTAATCAGAAATGTATGTGATGGAAATGGTAAAATGGGACTCTGTATAGGGCCGTAGGGCGGATTCAATGATTAAAAATACAAAACCGGCCAAGTGCGAGTCGAACTCGCGCATGAAGGGTTGTGTATCACTATGACAATGCGGTACGGAACCCTAAAATGAACACTGGACCAACCTATCCGTGAACGCAACGAGAACGTTAATTTTATTTGACTACTGGCGCCAGTCTATCATTCCATCACTAGATGGCGCCAGTGGTAAAATTACATCGCGGTATCGTTACGTTTTGATGTCAAAGTCGCGTGTAAGTCCCGGAATCGGGACTTAAGCGGGTGAACTCGCGAGGCACAGCTAGTACCTATTTTATAACTGTCAGCAGTTTTAGAATTCTTTCAAGTCCTTCCAGTTTCAATTGCCTATTTATTCCATTGAAATAAATCGTAAAGGCGATCGCAAACTGACAATTTTTCAATCGGTCGATAGCTCGCAGATTTTTATTATTTATTATTCGGAAAGCAGATAGTGAAACATATCAATGTAACATAACAAAAATTAAAACTTTAGTAGGTACACCATTTATAAGCTTTCGCATTCAAAATACTAAACACTCCATAGTCACAATTACTCGACCGAATACATAAAAAAAGGAAATACAAAAAACATTTTTTCCGGTGATCATTAAACTTTTTTTAACTTTGAAACTTCATGTCAGAGTAAAAGACAAACGTTACATAAAGTTAGTCATCGTTTGTAAGTAAGGGGGTAAGACGCGATAATGACGACTTGCCCTCGATGCGACTTATCAATGTCGTGTATTTATTAAATTATTTAAATTTATTTCATTTAATTACGAAATTCAAATTGAATACGAAGTGGAACCAATAATAAAAGTAAAAAGTTGAATTAATAACGATACAAATTAATTAGATTGAAATACAAATTAAAAAAACATAATAATTTATACAATATACAATAGATAAAATATGTCCTTGAAGGATCGTAGTGACGCCCTCAGTAGGCACATCTACTATATAAAAATAAGTCGGGTTTTCCTTCCTGACGCTATAACTCCAGAACGCACGAACCGATTTCCACGGTTTTGCATTCGTTAGAAAGGTCTCGGGCTCCGTGAGGTTTATAGCAAAGAAAATTCAGGAAAAATTTAATTATCTATAATTTATAAGGCAAAACAACGTTTGCCGGGTCAGCTATCTACTATATAAAAATAAGTCGGGTTTTCCTTCCTGACGCTATAACTCCAGAACGCACGAACCGATTTCCACGGTTTTGTATTCGTTGGAAAGGTCTCGGGCTCCGTGAGGTTTATAGCAAAGAAAATTCAGGAAAAATTTAATTATCTATAATTTATAAGGCAAAACAACGTTTGCCGGGTCAGCTAGTCTACTATATAAAAATAAGTCGGGTTTTCCTTCCTGACGCTATAACTCCAGAACGCACGAACCGATTTCCACGGTTTTGCATTCATTGGAAAGGTCTCGGGCTCCGTGAGGTTTATAGCAAAGAAAATTCAGGAAAAATCAACGTTTGCCGGGTCAGCTAGTTGTTAATAAGTTTGTTTTCAATGTTATTTACGTTTTAAATCTTAACTGGCTGGATCTCGCGGTTTCACCCACGTAAGTCCCGATCCCGTGGGAATTTTGATCGGCAGGTGCAGTTAAATAAATAAAATAAATATTGCACGACGTTACACACAGCGCAATCTAGCCCCAAGCTAAGCACTAGGCTTGTACTATGGGTACTAGACAACGGATATACTACATATTATACTTTTTTTTTGTAAATACATACATATGATACATAGAAAACACTGAATATCCCATGTCTTCGGACCGTGGTGAGTCCTAGGACATGTTGGTTTCCTCACGATGTTTTTCCTTCACCGTAAGAGCGATATAAGAGAGTGTGATGTGAGTTAGGCCAACAGGCTTCTTTGTAGAGAACTGAAGACCTGGAATAACACATAAGCTACTTTTCATCCTGAAATTCCTACTATATCTTTACGAGTATACCAACTACCTACTATACAAGCTGCGTCCCGCGGTTTCACCCGCCTAAGTCCCGATCCCGTGGAAATATCGGGATCAAAGTAGCTAAGCCTATGTTACTCCTCGATAATGTAGCTTTCTTTAGGTGAAACAATTTTTGAAATCGGTCCAGTAGGTCGTTTTTGAGTTTATTTATCACAAACATACAGACACACGCACACAAATACAAATCAAAATAAAAATACTTTATTATCTTTCTTATATATAAAATTTCCATGTCACAATGTTAGTTACCGTACTCCTCCGAAACGGCGCGACCGATTTTTACCAAATTTTATATGCGAATTCAGTAGGTCTGAGAATCGGCTACTATCTATAATTTATAAGGCAAAACAACGTTTGCCGGGTCAGCTAGTATTAGTGTAGATTAGTGTAGATAACGGTATCGGGACCTTAGATCATGGCATATATAGGTTTTATGGCATAAAATATTTTAATATATATTTACTACAAAAGAAAATCACACAACAAATAAAACAATCAAATACCTGGCTCATTACGGTCAAAAGTGCTTAATATGCTGGCGGCATTCCCCCGCTGAATGGCCAAAGACACATTCTGCGCCAAATATTCCCCAGACCGAGGGCCATAGCCCCTCTCTCTGAGGCGGCGCCCAAGCTCAGCAACCAAACCCTTGGCGCCAGAACCCCACGACCCAGAAGTCTCATCAAAAAGGACCTTAGATGAAAACAAAAATAGGTAGATACGGTATATTCTAACATTGCGTATTCGAAAAATGAGCTAGAAACGACTACATGCATTTTCATAATTTTTTTGTATTTAAAAACATTTGTCTTTAAGAATGATTCAGGCTTTGTAAATAAGCAAGATGGCTTCTGATGGATGTCAAAATGATAATCGCAGTGTGACAGCACGTGCTCACGCGGCAACGGTTCGACATACGACTGAGCCTAGTGCGTCAGCTAGACGCAGTTTTATTGTCTCATTTTCCGAGACAGGTACCGTATCTTTAGTTTTTTGTTTTAATCTAATATCGGGACACTTACGTTGGTTAGTGTACAAAGTTGTTTGAATAGAAACATCACCTGATAGAAACATCACCTGATAGAAACATCACCTGATAGAAACATCAGTAGTCTGTGTTCACCCTAAAGAAAATAAGAATAATGTCTGAAGCTGTAAACATTTTCTCCGTAAAAGATTCATGCTTCTAGTTTCCCATATTACTCGACCAATAGTGCCCGCTTCCCGCTTTTCATTCAAATTCATACCAATTCCTATTGAAATAATTTCACGTGTACTAGAAACGGCAGCACGTAATAAATTCGACTTTTCACCCCCAAGAAATTGGATGTTATGTGAAAAATAGCGGGGCAGAGGCGGGGTTAGGGAAGGGGCGTAATTTAGACAAATTAAGTAAAAACTGAGGGGGTCAGTTTCGTAGTTCACGGTCAAATTGCTGACCTTTAAAACTGATATAGTCAGAGGCTAAAGGTTTGTGATAAATTATTACAAAGACCCATCGAACAAAGCGTCTCTACTTCAAGTCTGGCAAAATTTGTTTTCGTCTGTATGTACGTTTGTATGTACGTTCTTTTTTACAGGTCGTATTTCTCAACTGATCTTGATGGAACTTGGTAAACAGGTTCTATAAATACCATAAAATTGATTGGTGGATTTAGGAAGGCGTTAGGTCGATATAGGCTAACTGTCATCACCTACCCGCAATCTCCAGTCTCGTGGCGTGAACAAGTCAGTTGCAATTACTGGCGTATATCGAGTTCTGTAAAAAAACAAATTTAAACGTGGTAAATACTTAGTTATTTTCAAATATTTGTTGTGAAAACAACCATGAAAATTTAAGGGTATACTAGTTAAATTCTTAATATAACAATTTAACAATTAATACCTACCAAAATTTAATTATATATTAATACCATAATTCCATCTAATTGCTCTCACTCCTCCCCTGTACTTCTGAGCGAAATGGGAAGAAATTGAAATGTCTGCAGTATTGGCGAATACATCTCAGGTTTGGCGCGTTATTTGTACCGATCTACTTCTGTGGAGGTAGTTGAGGGATGACGCGAAGATTTTTTCTATTATGTTACGTCTATCTTCGGTGATTTTTGGCATCCTATCTTATCCTACTAATATTATAAAGGTGAAAGCCGTGTGTGTGTGTTGGTTGTTTCTTCACGAAAAAACAGCTCAATCGAATCCGATGAAATTTGGTATGCCAAAATCTTTGTGAATCAGACCCGGATCGGCCCAGTACCTTTTTCAGATAGAGAATAAAACTAAATATATAACTAAAACTAAGCAAGTGCTCTTTTATGTTCTCATTTTATGCCAAAAACTTTGTGGATAAGACCCGAATCGGCCTTTATTTGATTAATCGGATTAAGGTGTACCGTTATCGGATAAAGTTACACCGTTATCGGATAAAGTTAGACCATTATCGGATAAAGTTACACCGTTATCGGATAGAAAAAAAATCTTATAGATAAATAAAACCGAGCAACTGCTAATTTATGTTCTCAATTTATGCGAAAAACTTTGTTAAAAAACGATCCGTTGTCTTTAAAAAACCGTCGCCTTGTTCCCTGCAGGGAGAAGCACCTCTAAAAGAACAGCAATACATTAACTGAAGTGACGCCGGGTATTGTCTCCCTGCAGTTTCTACCTGACCTGGTTTGCTAAGCGGTTGTGCTTTGTCGTATGCGAGTCCAAATATATTTGCAAGATTCGTTTCGTTTAGATTCAGATTCATTTATTGCTCAGGAGTTCTTCTAGCAAATAATATTGTTCTCTTAATATAAGTCAATTATAAAAAATAATTAACAATCCTACTAATATTATAAAGCTGAAAGTTTGTGAGTATGTATATGTGTGTGTTTGTTACTCAATCACGTAAAAACCGCTGAACGGATTACCATGAAACTCGGTAAATATAACATATAGCTGGAGACCTGAAATAACACATACGCTACTTTTTAACCCGATATTCCGATCGGGACTGCAGGTCGCAGCTATACTTTTAGAAATATACTTATTCAAATATTTGCCTCCGTCAGATCCGACCAGTCTTGCTTAATGGCTGCTCCAGCCAACGCAGCGGAACACGGACGAGTCCGCTTGGTGCTACGACTAAGACCGGTGTGTAGTAACAAATAAACCCCTTTTTGTTCGCCTTTTAGGGGCAAACAATACTGTAGCCATATTCTTTTAGATCCGGGCTACAGGGCCCATTTGCTATCTTCTCAATTATAGCATCTATCCTGATTCTACCCATATATAACAGAATCTGCAAACTTTTGTATCTCTAATAGTTTCCAGTTTTAATGAAGTTTCTTGCAGTTGCTTTACCTGTGATTAGTTAGTGGTTTTACTTACCAATAACTCTAACGAAAGCTGCTATCAGCGTCTGCTTAATGGGCATACACATGGTGCCGATTTTCGAGCCATTTTACTAAGAATTTAGTATTTTTTTTGTGCATAAGTCTTCTTGTGAGAATGGATCTAAAAATATTCGCTGCGATTAACAGAGACATTCTCATGGGTCGTCATGGTTCAGCTTGGTTAATAAGTAACCTTTTTAGGGTTCCGTACCAAAGAGTAAAAACGGGACCCTATTACTAAGACTGCGCTGTCTGTCTGTCACCATGGTTACAGCTGTATGTCATGAACCGTGATAGCTAAACACTTGAAATTTTTAAAGATAATGTAATTTCTGTTGCCGCTATAACAAAAATATTACTAAAACAGAATATAACAAAATAAATATTTGGGATTCCCAAACAACAAACGTATTTTTTAGGATACATTAATTACCATCGTGCGCGTTTAATTTTGTATTTGTCTGATTCATTGTTTTTACCGTATGGATGGCCAAATAAATGATTTACCTAATAAAATATTTGATTTCGCGTTCCGAAGACATACCTACTAGACTACTGAGGATTCAAACGACCATGACAATATATTTTTGAAAAAACATATTTTTGAGTTTGAATGTACTTTTCTTCTACAGAGTATAAATTATATTCTTCTAAATCCCCCGAAGGTCTTAAGGTCCTATGAATGCGAGGCATCTTTCTTATTTTACAAGCCTTTAGGTACAAACATTAAAATGAATTCACAAAATTCAGTAGGTAGGTATTTACTTATTAACATAAATTTCAAGAAACTTGGACAAAACACAAAATTAGTGAGTACGAGAGACGAGAGTAGCGTCAACAAGTGAAAATGTTTCTGATTGGAGGACAGACAGCAAACAAACGACAATCGTACGTAACTCTAGTATCTAAATTGTTGTCAATTCTGCGTCGTATTCAATGATACCTAGCAAGGCTACCTAACCTACGATGAGTCGTTCAGAGTTGTTGCATGTGTTTTTTTACTGTGTATCTATTAACAATGTTATAAAGGTACCTTTTACTATTTCCACCAGTAAATAGTCAAGCGAAAATGACAATCGCGAGCAAAAATCAAATTTTGGGGAACTGACCACTGACCACGTACGCTGTACTGGATGTTGAGCACTGATTTTTGTACCTATTTGATTTGAGGCATCTTAGCGCTGTTATCTACTGATAGTGATGGAGACCGTGCACGAAACTAATATTACAGATGAGAATGTGTCAATCAGAGGTTTACATTAAGAGGAATAACAACGCCAACGACCTTGAAACTGAAAATCCCTGTCGGGCTCATCGAAAATTGTTGATTATTTCATGACGGAATGTTGTAGAACTTTTTTTTGTGTACAGATTGTAGGTGACATTGTTTCCTACATTTTGGTGTAGTTTTAAGACAAGAACCTCATATTGGTGCAAAGCCTATCCAAATTTTAGACAAAAAATGTCTGATTTGGCTAAAATGTCGATAGGCTTCAATACGTTTCGACATATTTGTATGGAAACTGCACTAAAATATCGGAAACAATGTCGCCTACAATCTGTACAAAAAAAAAAGTTCTTCGACATTTCCTCATGAAATAATCAACAATTTTCGATGCGCCCGACATGGATTTTGAGTTTAGCAGGTATAGGGCCCTTAACAATGTTATAAAGGTACCTTTTACTTTCTCCACCAGTAAATAGTCAAGCGGAAATGACAATCGCGAGCAAAAATCAAATTTTGGGGAACTGACCACTGACCAACAGTTACGCTGTACTGGATGTTGAGCACTGATTTTTGTACCTACCTATTTGATTTGAGGCATCTTAGCGCTGTTATCTACTGATAGTGATGGAGACCGTCCACGGAACTAATATTACAGATGAGACAGTATCAATCAAAGGTTTACATTAATAATAATTAATAAGATCAATAATTTTAATAATAGATAAATAATTTAATAATAGATTTATAATTTAATAATAGATTAAAAATTTAATAATAGATTAATAATTTAATAATAGATTAATAATTTAATAATAATTTAATAATAGATTAATAATTTAATAATAGATTAATAATTTTAATAATAGATTAATAATTTAATATTTACTGGCACTTGCCTTTACTCCACTCGCACAATCTCTTGGTGGAAATGCTAACCTATTTTATGTAATAGTTGTCCATTTCTATCTTATTCCTCTATAGGAATAAGCTATTGTAATTAGAAAATAAAAAAACCAAAACGTGGTCATTGGTCATGGTAGGTATGTTGTATTGCATAAATGTATTTGCTCTAATGTCTTTATCCAGAGAGAAACCAGGTTAGGTTTGAAAGAGGACTATGTTTGTATGGAGAACAAGTTGGTATCCTCTTAAATTTCCCCATCAGCACCAATCCACCTTTGACTTCATCTAAATAACAGTATTTACACAAACGGAACGCCTATCGCAGTAATTATTCATACAAATGCAAAAACTTTGCGCCGGATCCACCGACGATTATAACACTCCAGTGATTGTCAAAGTTAGGGCCCGCTTTAAAAATTCCAATTAGACAAAATTATAAAACGGAATGCTTAGAGAATGGGTAAAGTTATTCCGTTTGATATTTTGTTTTTGATGATTTTTGGAAACGATTTCGGGTAAAAGTTATAAATTCGATTGGAGAACAGGGGATGTATTTTTGAGTCGCTTGTGCCATTTCGAGCGATTTAAATAATTTGATTTCTACTGATAAGCGTTCGATGTAGGTAAGTAATTTTTCTATGCTAATCGCACGACCGCAACGAGTGATCTCAACGACTCGCCGCAGGAGTCCGACATCGACCGAAAATCAGCAGAAATCGAGATATTTAAATCGCCCGAAGTAGTACGAGTGATTTAAAAATAAGGCTCCTGCTTCCAGCAGGTTTACTCGCGTCAGTCTTGATTCCGTAGGACTATCGAGATAACCCCCTTACTTATAAATGAAAACTAACTTTATGTAACGTTAGTCTTTTACTGTGACATGAAGTTTCCCTTTCGGTCGCCATGGTAACCGAGGTTTGGTAATCAGTTACCTATGAAGAAATTTTGCTCTTTCCTGGTAATCGAGTTACAAACGAAGATTTTTCTTTCTGCTTTCGTAATTTTTTCGTAACCAATTACCAAAGAACAAATTGTCCTCTTCCCTTGTAACCGATTATCAAAGAATAAATTGCCCTCTTCCCTCATAACCACAAAGAAATTATTATTTGCAAGTGGCAAACAATTTTTCTCATAGACAGATAGAGAAGTGATCCTATAAGAGTAAATTTTTACGTTTTGAGGTACGGAACCTTAAAAAACAACAACTTTTTTTAAAATTAAAATTTATTATAAAATAAAGCAATTTTAAAAACAGGTAGGTACTAAAAAATAATTAATTTCCTTAAACTTAAAATAATAACCTGTCCACTTATTAATAAAACTGAAGATCAACTTCTTATATGACATTTATGTTTAGCTAATTATGCTTTAGGTCTCCAAATAAATGTAAGGGGCAAATAATTTCTAAGCAGTGTCCTGCTGAAATTTTATCTGCCTTAAGTTCATTAATAGTTACATTAATTTCTTCGTCAATCTCTGCATTATTTTGATTTCTCCAGTTATTTTTTAATCTTTTGTTAATGTAACATAATTTTGTTTCCATCTCCAATGTTTCCAATATCAGGCCTAAATTCGGATTTTTGTCCCAATGAATCTATTTAATTTATTATGCCACCCTTCGAAGTGATTTGTTGTTCTTATGGTTTCTTTTCCACAACCACATTTTTTTGCAAAAACAGAAGCCCCTTTATTGTACCATGTTTTATTAAAATATCTATTGAACTGTTCAACATCTTGACCTTTTGGACTTTTCTTCATCACATATTCATATCCTATTTCTATATTTTCTTCAGGCAAACGAGCTAATCCGACGCACCGTGCAACATGCCACTGCTTTACTTTAGTTTTTATTTTCTTAGCTTTGCGGAACAGACATTGGTTAAAATGATAGTAGCAACTTTTTGTGATAATTTTCGGAAACACTTCTTTAACCGCTTTTATTGCGGCGGTTTCATACTCTAATGTGATATTTTCAGGTTTAAAATGTTCACCAACTGTAGCAAATATCAATCGGTATAAAATTATATATGTCTCCATTTTCTTATCAAAAAGTAGAGCGAATATCAGTGGATCAACTCTGCCGGTCTCTACATTAAATCCATGTATAGTATAGAGTTGTTTAAAGCTGGATCGGCATGATCGAAAAGTTCCATCTGCTAAGACATGATTATAATTACCCAAATTATTTCTGACTTCTGATTGAAAATTGTTGAATTTTTTTGGTACAATCATTTCACAGCATTCAGAGGGATGATAGCGCAATTTAGGGGCACCAATAACCTTATTGCGTTCATTGTACAGACCGGTTTTTATGTTTTTAAAGCTTGGTACTTTGTGTAGTAAGGCGACCCTTTCATCTTTCATATCACAAACCATTCTGTTGTATTGTTTTTCAATGGGTTCGAAGTTGAAACTCGTTTTTTGTTTCAGTTTATCCAATCTTTCCCCAAAAATATTTTCACCCACGTCTTCGCAGCAGCAATTATGATGTTCCGTTTCTTTTATTATTTAATTCTTAGTGCTTAGCTTTAAACTTCCTTTAC
Source organism: Idaea biselata (assembly GCA_958496205.1). NCBI lineage: Eukaryota > Metazoa > Arthropoda > Insecta > Lepidoptera > Geometridae > Idaea > Idaea biselata. The sequence continues at coordinate 6,207,227 of OY292404.1, forward strand.
AATCGATTTTGCTGCATAGCCAAAAAGAGTTACCATCACGGTATATCCTCCTCCGATGAAATCGTCGCCCATTATACAACAACAACATGCCACCTCTACGTGAGGACATGAATATTATTGGATGCGGGCTCATTATAGAATTACGACGATTATGACCAACATTTTTTTTTATATTAAATATTTAATTTAATTATTCTCACACAATCAAAAGAAATTTAAACGCAAATGAAATCAGAATATATTAAATGTCAGTATCAATTCAATGACAAGTGGTAATATTCATAAAAAGAAAGACTATCTATGAAGTACTAATTGTCATTCAGTAAAGAGAATTTAATCTGATTTACTGCTAGTGAAGTACCACTTCAAAAAAGTTTCATTATGTTAAAATCTTCGTTTGTAACTGGATTACCAGGAAAGAGCAAAATTTCTTCATAGGTAACTGATTACCAACCCTCGGTTACCATGGCGGCCGAAAGGGAAGTTTCAAAGCTAACAGACAGTGACAAACGTTACATAAACTAAGTCATCGCTTATAAGCAAGGGGGTAAAAGTACCGAAAAAATTGCGACAATTGTGTTCAGTCCATTCAATCAGGTAATTACCTACGGATTTGTTTTCGGTTAGACGGAACTGAAGGAGAAACTGCTCATTTAAGGCCCTTACTCCGTAGGCGACAGATGTCGAGCTCCATGTGTCGCTGAAAGCATTGAGCGACGTTGCCAGAGACACAAAATTTCAAGTTTACAAATCATTTAACCTTGCACCCTGAAAGACACGTATCACGACGTCGCGCATTATCTGTCTCATAACATAAATCATAGTTAGGTTTTTCTTTGGGTTTCGCGATGCTGATCTGAAATTACACTCATTTTTCGGTTCTAATCGTGTTGCTTTTATTACATTAAGAACTAAACATTTCGTCGCCATAAACGAGTATTTTAGATTTATACTTTTATAAATATTTCTGCATGATAATCGTGCAGAATGGCCGCCCCGCCCAATGGAGACTGAGTGTTATCACTCCAGTGTTCAAGGGCAAGGGATCTGTGCAGGAGTGTGGAAGTTATCGTGGTATAAAGGTCATGTCCCACACCATGAAGCTCTACGAGCGTATAGTTGACTCTCGGATCCGGCAGGAGTGCACTGTCTCGGAGGGGCAGTATGGTTTCCGCCCCGGTCATGGTACCATGGACCCTGTTTTCGCCCTAAGGATCGTTATGGAGAAATACAGATCGAAGAATACGCCTCTGCATTTTCTGTTCCTGGACTTGCAGAAGGCCTTCGACTGTGTTCCTCGCGTGATGATCTGGTGGGCGCTGCGGTCCAAAGGGGTGCCTGAAACTTATATTGAAACCATCAGGGACATGTACCAAAAATCCGATTCAGTGGTGCGAACTGCTGTTGGTGACACTAAATCTTTCTCCATTACAGTCGGAGTCCACCAAGGATCCGTCCTAAGTCTAGCGGACTCGGATAAGGGGCGGCTTGGAAGGCGCATAAATGCGTGGAAAGAGTCACTTGAGAACGGCGGTTTGCAACTCAACGTAGCGAAGACCGAATACTTGGCTAGCAATACCACAGATCCCAAACCTGTCTGCGTAGACGGTCACATGGTCGAGCGGACAGACCAGTTTAAGTACTTGGGATCTGTGCTTCACGAGTCCGGCGACATCGATTGTGACGTCAAGTCCCGCATTTCGGCAGCTTGGGCCAAGTGGCGAGAGGTAACTGGTGTCATCTGTGACCCGAAAATGCCGGTTAAACTGAAGGGACAGGTCTATAAAACGATCATTAGACCTGTCCTTTTGTATGGTAGTGAGGCGTGGCCATTGCTTGAGCGACATATGCAGGAGCTGCGTGTCACGGAGATGAAGATGCTGCGCTGGATGTGTGGAGTGGCGCGAAAAGACCGCGTCAGAAACTCCCGCATCAGGGGCAGCCTTCATGTCCGAGACATTGGAGACAAACTGCAAGAATGCCGCTTACGGTGGTACGGCCGCGTTCTACGGAAACCGGCTAGTTACGTGGGAAACAAATGTCTTGCTATGGCGCCTCCGCCCGGCCGCGGCAGATTGGGAAGACCCAAGAAGTGCTGGCTTGACGTTGTAAGATCGGATATGCGTGCAAATGGCCTCACCACACGGGATGCCGAAGATCGTGCGAAGTGGAGACGTAAAAGTAGGAAAGCGGACCCCGGGCTCTCGAGAGAGATGCAACCGGGAACAACGCTCGGATGATGATGATGATAATCGTGCAGAATCTTAGACCACGTTCGCTCGCCAAAAAAGATAGAAAGACGACAGGACTGAAACAAGCAACACAATCTCATATGCAATCACTCACTACACGGCAACGACACTTGAATATGTATAGTGACACAGTTGATACATCTGCAGCTAGATTGCAACGGCGTACACACGACAGCAATGTGCTCTATAGATTTTTAGGACACGAAGTTGCAGTGTCCGTGTATTTTGACATTAAGTCGATGTCATGCCAAGTCGTTCGATCGACGCCGCGACGCGACGGGACAAATGTCGCGCGATATTTGTCGCCTAACACGTACGCTTCTTAACCCTGACCTTAAGAACATTCTTAAAATATTCTCAACTTCCTACGTAAAACATATCGATGTAAGTTTCTTCAGAACTGTGATGGACTTTTTAACTTGCAAAGCTTCCCGATCCCTTGTGGTCGATTCACACGAATCACACGTTAGGCCCAAAAGGCCTGAAAGTTCCCGAAAGTTTCCTAAATGTCCCATAAATTGTTGGGTACGACATCTGACGTCGGAAGAGGCTGCGTAATATTTTACCTACGCTTAGGTTGTAAGTTGGTTTGACAGATGAAAGGTGGCCTACCTTGCATAATTTACGAACGGAGACATGTTGGGGAAAATTTTGACGACCTCTGTGGCGCGTCGTGCGAACGTACGACTGCAATGCAGAAGGTTGTGGGTTCGATTCCCGCCGGGTGTAAGTATTTATGCTTGAAAAATAAATATTTGTGTCTAGTCTGGGTGTCCCTTTTTGTATAATATGTATGTATTTACAAAAGAAAAATAAATATAAGTATTATATCCGTTGTCTAGTCACCGTAACACAAGCTTAGTCGCTCACCACGGGGCTAGATGGCGCTGTGTGTTGTTCACAGAAAAAAAAATAGCTTTTGTTAACAGTGGCACGCGGTTTCGCTTGTGTTGGTCTAGCTTACGTCGAAATAATTAAATCAAAACGTAATGTAGGAAAACGCCAATTTGTTTGACATGGTAATCCAATAATTATGAGCGACGTTAATAATTCTGTTTTATTGTTATTATTATCCACGTCAGACTAAATATTTAACCTAAATTGTTAGTTTTATTTAAATAATTTAATTCAAAATGTAAGGCTTCGATTTAAGACAATTGTACTCCAAATGGCAGACCACAGAAATCTATACTTAGGTATAATAATGTGACATCTTTTTAAATTACCTGGGTATCACAAATAAATGATTTATGATTTATGTTTTTGAAAATTGTTTTAATCCCCACTGGTGGGGACCTCATAGTGGGCATTATGCCAACAAACCCATTATTTAGACATGTCATTGTTTCAACAGATTTCAATAAGTTCTATCTTCTTGACATGAAGAGCCTGGAAGAGACCGCTCTTGATTTGAGTTTGGTATTTCGAACTTATGCTTGTCGAATATATAATCAGTCATGGATAATAATAATATACTCATATTAGTAGGATCTACTATTTGCAACAGTTTTCTGTCAATCCTGAAGAAGGGACCTGTTAAGGTCTCGAAACGTTGAGCGTTGAAACAATGCTAAAAGTAATAAACACCACGCGATTAAAAACGAAAAATGTCTTTAATTCAAATCTACTATTTTCTATATTTTCAGGAAAAAAAATCCGTACTATCATAGATTAAGGATAGTATAAATTCGTCTATGGTACTATAGGTGAAAATGCTTTTGTATAGAAGTCCAGGCATACCAATACTCAGGTTACCTACAGAGAAATACGTAAATTTTTCAAAAGAAACAAAGAGTGAAAACGCTCGATAAATGCTAAACGAACCGGATGAACGTAAATTTTGTACGTAGTTCGAGGCATAACGTTGATTTGAACCCACCAACGAAACGCAAATCCAATCAGCTGATCTGTGACGCAAACACCTACGCTTTGAAATATTGAAGCAAAATATTGTGGATCTCAAAATGTTGGGGTTTCATGCTGAGGCTACATTAGCGGGCGAAGATTCGTGTCGCGTTGGCGCTACAAGAACATCGTGTAAAGGTGAATTTACAACAAACGAGAGAATGCTTATTCTATCCCTGCTATATCAAATTATAAATAATTTAAATAAACAAAATAATTTAAACAGACATAGAGCAGTCATTCCTTATTCTGACTATCTACGTTCGCAAAGATTCAATACGTAAAACGTTTTAAGAATACTTTGGTTCTAGTTCTAACTCTTTGTTCGAGTAGTTTAAATGCACCGATTACGCGATGTTCTTGTCTATCTACATTAGGAGGGCAAAGATTCGTGTCACTTTGTCACGCATCGTTGTTCAATTTGTTGTGCGGCTGAGACTGAATTGACGCAGGTGTAGCCACCCAAGCGAATATTGTCGCGACAAATCTCTTTGATTCGCGACAGCGCCCCTAGTATATCGTTTTCGCGCGAATACTACGCGTTTCAACCATTTACCATTTTTTATGGTGGAGAATGCAGCTTTATGCACCATCACGCCACTGAGCGTGAGGGGAGAGTGGCGCGATATGTAGGGCTGCCTATGGCCTAAAGGTGGTAGGGGCCATAGGTTTATCCACTAAAACTACCTGGGAACATACATCGCGTAAACACGATTATCCACCGTGGCCCGCTAATGTAGCCCCAGCATTACAGATATAGGAAGAATATAATATTATAGCAACATCCGACTTCCGACAGTTTTCTGCAATTCCCAAGAGCACAGAACACATAGCAGTATCTATGCTGGGAGTGACATCGGGAAGCCTTCCTAAGTCCGACCACAGATATCTAGAAAGCAAGTCAGTAGCAAGTTAGTCTATTTCAACGAAAAACGTTTTTTCTATACTAATATTATAAAGAGGAAACATTTGTTTTTGTGTGTACTTGCGTCTGTATGTGTGTTATGAATAAACTCAAAACGAAAGAAAATTCTTTCACCATTAGAAAGCTACATTCACCCTGAGTAACATAGGCTACTTTTGGTTCCGATATTCCCACGGGATCGAGACTTATGTGGGTGAACCACGGGACGCAGCTAGTCATTTATACATGTTATGGCGGCGTTTGGGGCGCATCGGGCGACTGTAATGCAGATGGTTGCGGGTTCGATTCCCGCTGATGCTAGTGTTTATGCTTAAAAATATTTTTTTTTTCTGGTCTGGGTGTTTCCGTCCATCTTAGCGCCGGCAGCAATGCTCATTTTATTATTACGGAAGTCGTTACAATATTGTCAGCTCTGCAGCGAATTGTTATATTATTTCGCGTAAAAGGTAAAGCTTAAAAGTTTAATTTATTCGGATATTCACCGAACACTTTGAATTTTCAGTAATCTAGCGTGTCTTCGGAACGCGACCTCCAATGAGAAGAAGACACAAGAAAGTCATGAGTTTTTTTTTGCAGTGATCATGTAATTATTGTCGCATATTTACAATAGTGGAAGTGGAACTGGAACAGTCTAACCTAACCTAAGTCCAGTCGAAGCATATTTTGTTTCAATATTTTTTATTGGCCCGTCTAATCGTTCTTTTAAAAGGAATATTATCTACTTACTCTACAAACGTAGTCGAGTCGAAGAGGAAACTGATCAGCTTTAGCCAATAATAGAGCAAATATATTTATGTCATATATAACTTAAATCTCCTACTTTTTTTTTTTGTCTTTGTTCTAGAATTAGAATAAAAATAAAATTTAGAAAAATTAGAAGGAATGTGAAAAAAATCCAAACGAAGATTCATGATATTTTATTGCATAAACATATTTTCTCCAATGTCTTTATCCAGGAGGGTTACTACGGTTCGTTTCGATACGACATCGATACTGTCATACGCTGATGCTACTGTCACATTCTGAGAGTAGGGTGACAGTAGAACCATCGTTATGACAGTATCGTTGTCGTATCGAAACGAACCGAAGTAACCCTCTAGGGAATAAACAGTCGACTACGTTTGAAAAGTTTGCATGGAGAAATAGTAAGTAGACTTCCCCTATAAACATGTTAAAAAAACGTTTAACAATAAATTAAAAAGTTAAAACTTGGAAAAAACATTTCCAAACCGTTTACTGATCCCCCAAATCATCGAAACGTTCATTCCAAATTATCATTCAATATAAAAATGTTCGTTCCCCGTTTTCAATTCTTGCGTTCATGTAAATTAGGTGACCCTTATCTTTCGACTGCTTAAACTTTAAGAGAACTCGTGAGGCAAATTCTAAATTTTTGGATAGGATAAGCTCAAAGCTTTTATCTTTTGGATTAAGGCTAATACTCTCTAGACAGGGCTGTTATAGAGTTCTTACTCCTGAGTTTTATGATGGTTTATTAGTCGGGAATCCGTGGGTACCTTTTAAAATATATTTAAAATAAAAGTGCTGGGAAAAATAAACATAAAAACCGGTCTTTTTAGTACACTGTACGAAATTTCTTTATTTTTTGAAATTAGGATTTAGAGCGGGGATTAAAGTTTGTTTTGGGCCTTAGTTTTAGTTCATATCATAGGATTATACTGTCATATCTCTTAGTTTAAGGTGCAGATCAATCTAGAAGAGGGTTACATTTTCCAATTGTCTATCTAATATATAAAATAACTAAATAATTAATAATACGCGATTAAGACCAAGGAAAATGTAACTAACTATGTTGACAAATCGTGTGAATTTAAAAAGTTTATGTGGAAGATGTTGACAATACACGAAATGAATGAAAGACTTATTACAAATCTTCGTAATAAATATGACAGCCTTATTACAAATCTTACGGAACAATATTCAGACCTATCACAATTATTTGAACGCATATTTACATTCACGGACAGTCGCCGAAAAAAGCAAACACGTACGCAATTTGGCAGCTATTTAGAGCCTGTTTGTACATGCTCACCACACAAGCATACAATAAAATGGCGACACAACAAAAAAAGTACAGTCGCAGAGATAACATCTTAACCATTTTGACCCCATTTCTGCTCCCATATAGGATCTATTTACCTAGTCAACAGGGACACAAAATAATGAGGAAAGGGGGTTACCCGAAGTGTTGATCCTGTATCAAATTCTACTAATATTATTAAGGTGCATTTAGACTAAACGAAAGAATGCTCATTCTAGCCGCACTACGTCATATTCTTTTAATGTAAACGGACGTAGAGCATTCCTTCGTTGTTCAGTCTATGTCTATTTCACAAAACATTCACGATAGAATGCTCGTGTTCTAGCTCTAGCTTTGTGATCGTTTGGTCTAAATGCACCTTAAAATGTGGAATTTTGTATGTAAGTAAGTTTGTTACTCTTTGACATAATTTTATTACCGAACTGTTTGCGATGAAACTGGGTAGATAGCTAGAAACTTGGAATAACACATAGGCTACTTTTTCTTCCAATACTTTTGCGGGATCGGAACTAATGCGGGTAAAACTGGCATCTCTACTTTAAAAGATAGTTGTTCGTTGTCAAAATTATTATAAGTAGGTAAGGCTCATTTGTGAAGCCAATTCAAAGTGTAGAATGACGGTAAATGCACCATTTACACCACAACTAGCCGGATTTCAACGACCTCGGTGGCGCGTGACGACCTCGGTGGCGCGTCGTGCGAAAGCGCGACTGCAATGCAGGAGGTTGCGGGTTCGATTCCCGCCGGGTGCAAGTATTTATGCTTAAAAAATAAATATTTGTGTCTGGTCTGGGTGTCCCTCTATGTATAATATGTATGTATTTACAAAAGAAAAATAAATATAAGTATTATATCCGTTGTCTAGTCACCGTAACACAAGCTTAGTCGCTTACCACGGGGCTAGATGGCGCTGTGTGTTGTTCGGAGAAATTATTTATATTTATTATTTATTATTATTCAAACCATTCCCATAGTTTGAAATCCGGCTAGTTAATTTTGGAAAATCACTTTTTCACCTCACAACCTCGGAAAGGATCGTTTTGCACGCTGATTTCTGCGTGCAAAATCGCATTTTGCGCCCTAGCGTGGAAAGAGATTTTAAAATTCGAATCTGTCTTCTCGATACTTTTATACATATAGAGCCAAGTCCTTTGAAAATGCGCTAACCGGAACCTCATTTCTTTTTTTTGTTCATGGCATCGAACCACAAAGTATTGTTGCACATTGCCAATGTAGTATTTATTGTTTATTATCATTAGTATCAAGCAGGTTTTTTCATGAATTATTCATTTTAGAGATTGTTTGCTTATTTTTATTATTTACGGTACAATAAGCGGTATATAATGCAGAATTGAGTTTTCTACCGGAAAAATGCACCTAGCGTTTTCCTCGCTGTAGTGAGGTGAAAAATTGTGTGTTTCACTCGGCAGCAAAGTTTTTTGCATCTCGTACCTTTGAAACCTTTGCGACGCTCAGCATTCTATATTTGAACCACTCGCTAGCGCTCGTGGTTCAATCCTAGAATGCTTCGCTAGCTCAGGTTTCAATACAAGTACTCGCTGCAAAAACCAACTTTGCAGCCTTGCATAACAAATAACCATTTCCATTCTAAAATCTATTACCCATAATAAGCGTGGTCTAAAGTTGGCTAGACCATGTTTTACAACTATTAAAGTTCTTAACAAGATTTACGACAAAACATGATTTAAGTTCACGTTTTTTAAGAGGATAGTCTCCATTCTCTTATCCATACAAACGTAGTTTAAATTTTCCTCCCTGGATAAAGACATTATAGCAAATATGTTTATGCCATTAAACTTATATCTGTCATGACTATGCATCTACCTTTTTATTTTTTTATTTTATAAGTTTTTTAATTTTATTATTTTTTATTATTATTTTAATTAGAAAATAAAAAAAAATAAAAAGGTAGATGCATTGTCATGACAGATATAGGTTTTATGGCATAAACATATTTGCTCTAATGTCTTTATCCAGGGAGGAAAATTTAAACTACATTTGTATGGGGAAAGAGAATGGAGACCAGTCAAAGATTGCCTATTCTCAAAACTACATAAAAAAAATATAAATATAGGTACAAGAACAAGGAGGTGCTTTGTTAATTTCGTCTCGGCGGGAGGCTTACCCGTGGCGTAGCGGCTATCGCGCTAGTTCGGATTACCACTAGTCACAGGTTTGAGTCCCGCCGAATACTAAAATTTTGAAAGCATTTTTTTATAAGTAAACAGTATTTCATAAGTGTGGTAAATACTAAGAAATAATGTTTAGACTTGCAGATTTGTTAAGTTTATTACAAAAAAACCTAAAGACGTATTCCACATTCCTCAGTAATCTTACATCTCATTGCGAGGCATCGTTTTTTCCCTGTGAATATACACACCAACCTACTTGCGGTGTTTAATATTCGTCGTAAGATACAAGGAAGAACGTGGTACGTAATACTTCTTATGTGTTAATGAATTAGATATTATGGAAGTGGTCATTGGTTCATGATGCTTAAAAAGGCCTTAAAATCTGAATCTTAAATCTAAGTGGCAGAAAGGGCGTTATGCCACCTAGATTTAAGATTCAGATTTTACGGTTCCATACCTCAAAAGGATGCGTCATAATATGTTTAATAAGTTTATAAGTTTTTTTATTATGCCATCGCGGACCCGCAAACTTTGTGATAGATGGTAAAATACAGATGAAAAGATTCAGCGTATGAGTCATCGACGCCGGTAGACTAACTGGTTAAGTCATTGCTTCCGGATTGAATAAAGATGCGTTGTTGGTTCGAAGCAATACTTCTGCAAAAACAACATGCCTAAGGTGTATTAGATGAAGCAATACTTGCGAAAATATAGCGTATACACCGACGCCGGTAGACTAATTGGTCAAGTCGTGCTCCAGGATTGAGTAAGATGCGGGTTCGAATCAAGCCCTGCGTCTATCGTGCGTTGTGTTTTTGCAAAAGTAGGTATTGCTTCTTAAGAATATTTTTAAATTCAATTAAATTAACTAAATTTCAACCCAACTGTCTAAGTTCCTTTGGCGCAGCGTTAAATGCGGTGGAACGATGGTCGACAGCGATTCTGAAGAAATTCTTTATTTACTTCCTTTATTTCGACCACCTCTGTGGCGCGTCGTGCGAAACCGCAACTGCAATGCAGAAGGTTGCGGGTTCGATTCCCGCCGGGTGGAAGTATTTATGCTTAAAAATAAATATTTGTGTCTGGTCTGGGTTTCCCTCTAGGTGTGTATAATATGTATGTATTTACAAAAGAAAAATAAATATAAGTATTATATCCGTTGTCTAGTCACCGTAACACAAGCTTAGTCGCTTACCTCGGGGCTAGATGGCGCTATGTGTTGTTCAGAGCATTTATTTATTTATTTTTTCAAAAACTTACCTATTACATTTCTTTACATCTTTGTAACTCACGCCATTAGAAGGAAATGTGGTTTATCAAAATATAGTAAAGGTCTCGTTCTTATTAATAATTTTAATTAAGTGCCTGCACTGTCTCTGGTTCATATTTATAACCACATCGAGTGGAGTAGATAAATATCAACCGCTGCTCCTAAAGACATGAAATTTGTAGAGTGTATTCTTTGGTTGTGTAGAGATTTACTAAGAAACGGTTTTTGAAATATTCCGCGGGATCGGGACGTACGTAAAACCGCAGGCCTCTGCTAGTTGGAACATATTATTAGGTTTTTAAAGTCTACATATTTTTTTCTCCAAATAAAGTTAACATACGTAGTCGACTGTTTCATCCCTGGACCGGTATTACACTAAATGACACAAGATGACAATACTATTACGATTATATCGACACACTATTGCCATTATATCGAGACTGTGACAAATTTGGTAGACTTCAATAGTATCGTAATGGTGTCTCAGTGGAATTGCAATAGTAACCATGGTAACCAACCTTCTCTGTCTGTCTGTCTGTCAAGTCTGTTAAAAATCCATCCTGTCATTAGAGTTTTGACAACTATCGAGACTCCATCAGTGGCATCTCAGTGGTGTCTCAGTGGTGTCAAAGTGGTGTGTCGATAGAATAGTTAACATAGGAAACTGCCAAATGTGTCAAATACACGTCAAATATGACGATTGTTATTCTATCGACACACTATTGAAACACGATTGCCGAGCGTACCGACCCTGGACAATATAAAGACATAAGGACAGAATATATGTTTATGCCATAAATCCTATATCAGCCATGACCGTGGTGCTACGTTTTGTTTTTTTTATATTGTAATTTTTCTAAATTGTATTTTTATTCTAATTAGAAAATAAAAAAACAATACGTAGGTATGTCCCAACGTAGTCATGGGAGATCTTGGTTATTGGCATAAACAATTTACTCCATTGTCTTCATTTGGGGAGGAAACAGTCGACTACGTATGGAGATAGAGTAGGTAGACTTTTCTCTTAAAAGGACGCTGCAAGCTTAGATGAAAACAAAAATAGTAGATACGGTATATTCTAACATTGCGTATTTGAAAAATAAGCCAGAAACACCCACATGCATTTTCATAAAATTATTGTATTTTAAAACATTTGTCTTTAAGAATGATTCAGGCATTTGTAAATAAGCAAATAGGTATTCTTATGGATGTCAAAAAGATGACAGCAGTGTGACAGCTCGTGCTCACGCGGCAACGGTTCGACATACGACTGAGGCTAGTGCGTCAGCTAGACGCAGTTTTATCGTCTCATTTTTTGAGACTAGGTACCGTCTCTTTAGTTTTTTGCTTTAATCTAAGCAAGGCGTATTTACTAACTATTAGATAAACTGTGACATTATGTACTTACGAACATATGTATAGGTACAAGTACCAACATCCTCATGAAACAACATTCTGTATAACTTTCTTAAGAGGATAGTCTCCATTCTCTTTCTCCATACAAACGTAGTTTAAATTTTCCTCCCTGGATAAAGACATTAGAGCAAATATATTTATGCCATAAAACTTACATCTGTCATGACTATGCACCTACCTTTTTATTTTTTTTATTTTCTAATTAAAATAATAATAACTCTGTAAAAGGAATGCATTTTTATTTATATATATAATAATTTTTTTTAAAGTAAAAGCATATTTCTGCCGCATGCAAAGAGCGGTGGGAGGGTGGTGCTCTTTGCAAGCTGCACGCTGTGTTACACTAGTCAGGTGTCAGGACTAAAAACTAAATATTATTCTTTTACAGAGCAGTTATGGAGTTCCGAAAAGTAACGCCTAATACAATCAATTATCTAAAATTATAACAAAAAAATAAATAAAAAAATGAAACAAATAAAAAGGTAGATGCATAGTCATGACAGAAATAAGTTTTATGGCATAAACATATTTGCTCTAATGTCTTTATCCAGGAAAGAAAATTTAAACTACGTTTGTATGGAGAAAGAGAATGGAGACTATCCTCTTAATAGAATTTCAGTTTCGTTTCATTTAACTTTAGGAAATTATTTTGGAAAAATAAAAAACCTAATTACTTAGGTAGGTACATAGAAATGAAATTAGCAAAGTTCAAAGGACACAATTTGTATACTATTTTGGTATCTTACTAATAATCTAAATGTGAAAGTTTGTGTGAGAGTGTAAGTAAACAAGTTGGTACTTTGTTACTTTTTCACGCAAACACTACTGAACCGATTGCGATTTAACTTGGTATGCAGATAGAGGCTAGAGATCTGGGTCCTAAGTCTGCTGGGTCCTAAGTCTTCTTTCACAATCGTGTCTCATTAGAATGTCGATAGAGGATATTGTCATATTAGACACATTTGGCTACCAAATGTGTCAAATAGACGAAGACACTTACTATTCTATCGACGATCTATTGAGCCATGATTGTGAGAGCAGACCTGGGATCCTGGATTAACACATAGGTTTTTTATCCTGAATTCCCCCGGGATCGAGACTTATGCGGGTGAAACCGCAAGGTGCAGCTAGTCGTTCATAAAAAAAGCGTCGCCGACGAGCGAAATTTCAAAGGAATTTCGCGACGCTACATTGACGAACCTTGGCCACGACCTTATCAATGCGCGTACGTACAGCCTAAGTCGGATGTTATTCCATAACACAAGTGTTACACTCAGAAGCGACGTCCTTAGTAGACACTCAAAAGTAATTATTATAGCCCTAAATACCTACGCGAAGTAATGATAACGTTACCTTATCACCTTATCAGTACTTGGGTTAATGTGTGATGGGCTTTGTATCTTGTTAAACATAGATAGGTATGTAGGTACTTAAGAGGACAGTCTACCTACTCTTTTCTCATACAAACGTAGTCGACTGTTTCCTCCCTGGATAAAGACATTAGAGCAAATATGTTTATGCCATAAAACCAATATCTGCTTACATTTTGTTTTTTCATTTTCTAATTAGAAAAGAAACAAAATTGAAAAGGAAAAAAATCAAAACGTAGAGGCATGGTCATGGCTGACGTAGGACTTATGGCATAAACAAACATATTCAGGGAGAAAACAGTCGACTACGTTTGTAACGTTTGTATGGAGAAAAGAGTGGGTAGACTGTCCTCTTAATGTGTGATGGTCGTTGTAACTTGGTAAACCTAGTTAGATAGGTAGGTCTTTAAAGACTTCCCGGTGCTTCGGAAGGTACGTTAAGCAGTAGGTCCCGGCTGTTACTTTTGATAGCAGTCGTTATGACTAGTTAGAGGTCTTAGGGCGATCTGATAATTCTTAGGTACTCTAGGTACACTCATAACTACTCAAAAAGACGAAAAAGAAAGGATATAAAAGGTTTTCCAAAATACTATTAACTAGCTGCGCCCCGTGGTTCCACTCGCGCATGTCCCAAACAAATAACTTATACAAACATACAAACTTTCATCCCTTGTCTCTTGTATCCCTTGCCTTGTTCTAAAAAATGACAAACAATTTTTACATTAAAACTTTACAGCAGCTCTGCTCTCAGTTCAACAGTTCAAAAAATCGCACGTGTTTCAAATTCAAACTCAAGGTAATTTACCTTCTGCAGCCATGAAAAATCAAAGAAGGCGCTTCTACAACTACTAATTTTATATGATACACATCACTGACCTATGTGCCTACAATATTATGCCAAAACCATAGACCTTAAAATCCTTTCCCGCATAGTGACGGAGTGAATGTAAAATCAATATTTATACTATATTAATTTATGTTGTTGGCATGAAGCCGACAAATTGTCGCAACCTATTAGCTTATGTAAACTATCTCTAAGAGTGTTTCTATGACGAGCCAAATGTCTTGCTTTCTCTCAACTGTATTCCGGGTTATTATACTTCTGGAAGCTTCTACTGAGTCAAGTATAATTAGGTACATTATATTTTATCTTAAACTGAGAAAAAGGGTTTTTTTTAAGCTATTGCATAGCTTTTATCGCAGGCTTTAAGAGGATAGTCTCCATTCTCTTTCTCCATTTTAATTACTCCTTTTAATTTATTTTCTAATTAAAATAATAATAAAAAAAAATGAAAAAAATAAAACGGTAAGTGCATAGTCATGACAGATATAAGTTTTATGTCATAAACATATTTGCTCTAATGTCTTTATCCAGGGAGGAAAATGTAAACTACGTTTGTATGGAGAAAGAGAATGGAGACTATCCTCTTAAGCGCGGCCACCGAATTAAGAAATTCCGTAACGAAAATAAAACCTAACACCCCCCACTCCGCCTACCATGTTCCCATGGTTACCATGGCAACATGGTACAAAATAAATAAATAATTATAATTACATAAGTTGATAAAAAATGATATGCAATAGCTTTACCGCGGCAGTCCCCGAGTGCCACACGTTTTTTATTAGTTTACAAACTTATTTGAACAGACACACAGACGGAGTTACTTTCGCGCTTGTAATGGTAGTAAGGATTGTAATAGAATAGAAAGAGCGGTGTTGGTCTAGTGGTAGATACCGCGACTTTCATTCCGAAGGTCGTGGTTTCGAATCCTGGGCGACCACGCACCAATACCGTTTTCCTTAAGAGGACAGTCTACCTACTCTTTTCAAAACAAAACTTACGGCCATTGTCATGGCAGATATAGGTTTTATGGCATAAACATATTTGCTCTAATGTCTTTATCCAGGGAGGAAACAGTCGACTACGTTTGTATGGAGAAAGAGTAGGTAGACTGTCCTCTAACTTTCCGTATATAGAAATATTCTCAAGAGACTGTTTCAGAGTTTACGGTTAACACCACATTTGTGAGGTTCACAGTCAAAACTTTCTAATATACCTACAACGGTTGGGTGGATGGAACTTCTACTAAAGATTGTTTTCCTTTTGAGATTATATTTTCCAAAAAATTAAGTAGAAAACAAGATTTTTAAATCTAGAACATTGAGTCACACATTTTTTGACAACATAATTAAAATAAAAACAAGTGCGAGTCGGACTCGCGCACGAAGGGTACCGTACCATTATCTATACAACAGATTCTGTTTTGAAAGGTAAATTGCGGTTTACGATTTATGACGTTTTAAAAAAAAACTACTTACTAGATCTCGTTCAAACCAATTTTCGTTGGAACTTTGCATAGTAATGTACATCATATACTTTTTTTAGTATTATCATTCCATTATTTTAGAAGTTACAGGGGGGGGGGGGACCAACATTTTAACACTTTGGAAGTGTCTCTCGCGCAAACTATTCAGTTTAGAAAAAAATTATATTAGTAACCTCCATATTATTTTTGAAGACTTATCCATAGATACCTCACATGAATAGGTTTAATAAAAAATTTTTTTTTTATTTTTAGTTCTTAGTATGGGGACCCCAAAAAATGCATTATTTTTTTCTATTTTTGTGTGAAAATCTTAATGCGGTTTACAGAATACATCTACTTACCAAGTTTTAACAGTATAGCTCTTATAGTTTTGGAGAAAAGTGGCTGTGACATACGGACGGACGGACAGACGGACATTTTTTGCCATTTGGCTACGGAACCCTAAAAACCCGGCCAAGTGCGAGTCGAACTCGCGAATAAAGGGTTCCGTACCTCTATTAGTGGCACAGGCATTGGCCTGTCAACCATATATTGCACCAATTGAGTCCCGCGGTTGCACCCACGTAACTAACCTTTCGTATCCAATGCCTACATCATAATATAAAGAACACACTCTCCAAATTTGAGCTCTCTACTTCAGCAGTTTAGGCTGTGCGTTGATCAGTCAGTCAGTCAGTCAGGACAAACATTTTATAGATATAGATTTGCTTTCCTGACTGACTCGGCAACCAGAAAAACGACAAGGCCGCCCATTGTGCCACCTTGTTTTGAGTTGTGTATATTTTCGCCTCTGGCCTCCTGGTTTTTAATGGTTTTTTTTTCATTTTGCCGTATTTTTTTTTTTTTAATTACAAATAAAATGGTCTAATCGAATTTCACTTATGCTTAAAATAAAGCTGTCAAACACTCAAGATTCCTTATATATCGGTGAATCGAACCAAGTGCACTAGTCGAACTACGAGGTCCTAAGGTTTACTTGTTCGCCTGGTAGGATGCCAAAAGTCAAAAACTCGTGGTTCGATTAATCGAACCAACTGGAACAAAATGTTCACGTAGTTCGATTGATCGAACTAGACAGTCGAACCACGTGGCCAGAGGCATGTTTTCTTTACGGTGTAATTTATTTCGCGTGTAGGTACAATAAAGAATTTATTCATTTATTCAATAGTGTATTAGGTGCATTATGACAAATCTAATGACAAGTCACTCATCATTACTACTTCAAAACTCCATCCGGAAAGATGAAGAAAAGTTGCAATCACGACTTCAATTCCATAATTACGAATAATTAGTCTCCTATGAAATAAAATAGCAGAACTGAACAGTACCAGAGCAGCTGAAAAGTTTGAGAACTACAAACCCTAGTCATTAATTATAACAAAACAAACTAATAACAGAGAACGACTGACTCATAATAAGGCTCGGTTCTGACGTGGCAACAAAAATTTGCTGCACAAAAGTAGGGTATAGTCGGGTAATATCTGATACGGGGGAAGACCAGTATGATTGAAATTTTTCCCAAATTAGGTGACATTGCAACTGCCGGGTGCCACAGGTTGGTGCAGGGTGAATTGCTCTTACGAACACTCCATAGATACAGTATTTTAAGCTAGTCAGTGTGTCCCCATGTGGTGCAGATGTTTTGATGGTGCATTTGTCCTTGTAAAATATTTCTAATAAAATGCCTTGCGCAATAAACATAGGAAATATTCAGCTAGTTTGTCCAAGTATTTATGCTTAAATATAAATATTTGTTGCTGGTTTAGGTGTTTTCTATGCATTATAATGTATGTTTTTACAAAAAAAAGGATGATAATAATACGGACCTAGTCTAAACTATTAAAAATAATGTTTATACTTCGTTTTACAAATTGTAGACTAGGATTTGACACATTTTCCCGGAGAAAAATGTCAAATACAAAGAACCAAAGTTGCAGATAAAGTCTGGTTTTAAAAAAACGTACTACAAAAAAAACCCGGCCAAGTGCGAAACTCGCGCACGAAGGGTTCCGTACCACTATCACAATTGGGTACGGAACCCTAAAATGGTTTACAACAACTTTGATTCAAAGAAAATCTGAAACTTATAAGAAACTCTTTGGACAGTGAAGGCAGACTAGTATATTTGACTGATAGGGCAGCCATTTTGAATTCCATGACCAACTCGATTTGACTTGACCAATCAGAAGCGACCTCACATCGTAGAATTCCCTTGTAGTTTTTGAAACACGTTTGTTGTATGGGAGCCCCTTTTAAATAATTGTTTTATTTTGTTTTTAGTATTTGTTGTTGTAGCGGCAACCGAAATACATCTTCTGTGAAAATTTCAACCTTCTAGCCATTACGGTTCATGAGATACAGCCTGGTGACAGACGGACAGACGGACGGACGGACAGACAGACAGACAGCGAAGTCTCAGTAATAGGGTCCCGTTTTTACCTTTAGGTACGGAACCCTAAAAAAGAAGTGTGTTAACGACAAAAGTCCGTAGTCTACAACAAGGCTTATGAAGACGAACCCATTCGCCACATTTCTCACAAAGAGCTACCCCTGTGTAATAATTCAGGGCAACTACATATCTCGCTTGGTAATAGAATATTAAAGTGGGTACCTCATATTTCTTGTATTGGGAGGTCCGGGCTGTGATCATCGAGGTAGCTTGCTTATCTCCTTTTATTAACCTGTTCCTTTGGATTATTTTGGGTGTTTTTGGCTGTTGTTGTTTTTGCGTAGGCTGCTTTGCACCTGTACCTACTTTGTTTTGTAATTTAAGACTACGATTTGACGCATCTTTTTGAAGAAAAAATGTCAAATATGAGGAGCCAACACGTCAGATTTTAGTCTTAAACGCACTATAGGTGCTATAGAATAAAAGTTGTTCTCTTAGATCTCTAAACAACCCCCTTTCGGCTTTAATTACAGTCCGAAAATTCACTGTATATTTTTAACCGACTTTAAGAAAAAGGAGGAGGTTCTCAATTCGACCAGTATATTGTTTGTATGTACCTATGTATGTATTCTTTTTTTTTCTTAACTTATCTACACTAATATTCTATTTAGTACGGTCATTCTATGTTTTGTAGACAAACAAATTTATAAAGTTTTGAAACTATGGTGACATATACCTTTGGATGTGGTCTTCAAGATCCACCACTACGATAATTATATGTGATCAATGTATGGGCAACAAACAGTACGAAACTTTCCATAGTTTTGTATATCCGAAAACCATGTTTTGACATATTAGTTTAGAACAAAATTCAATTTATTTAAGATAAAGCAGAAAAAATGCATAATTTCCGGATAACCGGACATAAAATCCGGATAATCGGACATGGTATCCGGATAAAGAAAAGTCTATATGTTCGAAGTATAATCGAACTCCGAAGCTATATTCATCCGTAATTTTTCATATTTTCTGATATCCGGAAATCATGTGTTGGCATACGTCTTCGTTACAAAATTCAGATTAATTATGAAAAAGAAGAAAAAAATATAATTTACGGATAACCGGATTTGATTTCCGGATAACCGGACTTGATATCCGGATAAAAAGTAACGTTTATGTTAATCCAAGTCTAAAGTTATGTTCAAACTAAATTTTGTTTCAATCGGATGAGCCGTTTTTGAGATTCACGTCGACATAGCCAAGGACATATAGAAAAACGAAAAACAGATGAACAGACAAACAAACAAACAGACAACCAGATAAACATAAAAATAAGTTGTATTGCTTCAATAGGTACCCATGAAATTTATTTATTTTAATATCTTCCAAAACAGACATCGGTCAGTTACAATTTTATTACATGTATAAATTGTCAAGTTTTCCAAAACTTAACACGCTACAGCTCGAAAACCATCAGGCCTATCAAAGCAAGACATTATGGACATTATGGTTCAGGATTTAATGAGGATCATTTTATCTTTTGACACTTCTTTCATATTTATTATAGTTTTCCCAAAAAAGTGAAAAAACTGTTACCTTGGACAAACTTGACGGTGAGGGGGGGTGTAGCGGCCAGTGGAAAAGGGGGGAGAGTGGTGGATCTTGAAGACCACATCCAAAGGTATATCACCAAAGTTTCAAAAGTTTATAAATTTATTTCATTTCCCCATACATTAAAAACATAGAATTACCGGGCTAATAGGGGAAAGTATTTGCATTTTTGTGTATCTGTATGTTTGTAATGAATAAACTCAAAAACTGCTGTGACGATTTCAAAAATTCTTTCACTATTAGAAAGCTGCATTCACCCGGAATAACATAAACTACTTTAAATTCCGATATTCTCACGGGATCGGGACTTACGCAGGTGAAACCGCAGGACTCAACTAATTAGGTATATTAGAAAGCATAAAGATTTGTTTGGAACGAACATTCTTCGCAACTACTGGACCGATTTCAAAAATTCTTTCACCAATAGAAAGCTACATTATCGAGGAGTAACATAGGCTTTTAATCCTAATATTCCCACGGAATCCGGACTTACTTAAAAGTAGCCTATGTTACTCCTCGATAATGTAGCTTTCTATTAGTGAAAGAATTTTTGAAATCGGTCCAGTAGTTTCGAAGAATTTTCGTTACAAACAATTCTTTCTTCCTTCTAATATAGAAACTTAATTAGCTGCGTCCCGCGGTTTCCCCTGCGTAAGTCTCGATCCCGTGGGAATATCGGGATTAAACCGCGGGACGCAGCTAGTCTACAATATTTTTTTATTTATCTACGTTCAGCTACTTTCTACCTAGTTTAAGAGCGGTGTTGGTCTAGTGGTAGATACCCCGGCTTTCATTCTGAGAGTCGTGGGTTCGAATCCAGACCGACCGCGCACCAATGTCTTTTTCTTTAAGAAAAAGGTATGTGCGCTAATAACATCGCTCTTACGGTGAAGGAAAAACATCGTGAGGAAACCAACATGTCCTAGGACTCACCACGGTCCGAAGACATGGGATATTCAGTGTTTTCTATGTATCATATGTATGTATTTACAAAAAAAAAAGTATAATATGTAGTATATCCGTTGTCTAGTACCCATAGTACAAGCCTAGTGCTTAGTTTGGGGCTAGATTGCGCTGTGTGTAACGTCGTGCAATATTTAAACCACAACAAGTAAACACAACACCATGATACCTCAAAGTTTCGAGACTACACAATATCTGGCACTTTGCTGAAATTTCGCCGAGATGATAGCAACTTGTCTCTTCGTTTGGGCGCTAACTAGCCGCGGTCTAACAAAGCTAACTCAGAATATAGCCTCGAAACTTGCGAAGCTGGGAATTTAGACTACAGTGTCTGAATGAATTCACTAGCTGCGCCCGGCGGATTCAATGGCGTAGGTCCCGATTCCGCGAGAATTTCGGGATAATAGTGGGTTCCCGTGTGGTGCAATGGTTGTCCCACTCGCCCGGCAAGCGAAGGGTACAAGTTTGAATCCTGTCACGGGAAGATTTTTATGTTGTCAATGCCTTGAGCATACTAAATACGAAATATTGGTTTGGTGATTTAGTTTTCAGAACGCGACCTTCAATGAGAAGAAGACATAAGAAACTCATATGGTTTATTATCCATGCAAATTGGATTGTTAAGGGGTAGGTATATACCAACTGAACTCAAAATTCCTGCCGTTTTCATAGAAAATTGTTGATTATTTCATTTTGTGTATGGATTGAAGGTGTCATTGTTTCCTAAATTTTAGTGTAGTTTAAAGACAAAAAATTCTTATTGTTTCAGAACCTCAAAATCCTTACCCGTAACGTCTTAATTATTCATTGAAATTAGTATCAAACAGCCGATTTTTCGACTAATCAGACATTAAATTAACGAAAAAAATTGTTTTTCAAAAGTCGTAGAACATATAGTTGCTCGCCTAGACGTCTAGAACAACCCCTTAACCGGCAAATTACAAATAACCCTGTACAGTATTCACAGAAATTTCAGAAGTGTTTGAGAGTAAATTGGTGGACGGTTAAGCAAATAAGTCGCTTGGTCTATTTCGACGTGAACGAAACACATCGGTTGGAAATCACCAATTACCTATTCTCCGGTTAATTGATGATCGGACTCGATAGCGGTTCGTTCAATATGCTATTAGAAAATAGGGTTCACACATTCGGTTTTTAAGCTATTGCATAGCTTTTATCGCGGGCTTTGAGCGCGGCCACCGAATCAAGAAATTCCGTAGCGAAAATAAAACCACCCCCCACTCCGCCTACCATGTTGCCATGGTTACCATGTAACCATGTCAACATGGTACAAAATAAATAAATAATTGCATAAGTTAATAAAAAATACTATGCAATAGCTTTACCGCGGCAGTCCCTGAGTGCTACATGTTCTTTTAAAATAGTTTTGAACCATTTTTAGGGTTTTGTACCCAAACGGTAAAAACGGGACCCTATTGCTGAGACTCCGTCTGTCTGTCTGTCCGTCTCTCATCATCAGGCTGTTTATATCATAAATTGTGATAGCTATTTTAATAAGTTTTTCTTCGGATTTCGCGTTGATGATATAAGATTAATCTCATTTTTCGTTTTTAATCACATTGATTATTTTAAGCATTTTTCAAAACCTCTATAACAGAAGGTCTGGAAAGACCTCGAAACGTCAACGAAATTTTAGAAAACCGAAAAATGAGTTTTATTACAACTTATTCTTGAGTTTTCGCTGAACGGAAACGTCGTGGGGAAATTAAATGACCTAGGACTCACCACGATCCAAAGGCATGGAACTTTCACCAATCCAGATTAAGCATGGGACATTCGCCAATCCGGATTAGGTCTTTGCGGGCTATATTTCGATTTCCAGCACATTTATCGTTACATATATTAAATTTTAAGTATTCCTGTTTGTACAGAACCATGAAATATCAAGAAGCGGCCCAGTTCGATCTCACGACTACCAATTAAAATTCAAGCTAAAGAATCACGCAGACTGATGAAACATAAGTTTAGTTATGCGATTCAAGATTTCAATGCATTTGACGTCACCTTCATCAGTTTTGAAATGGCTTTAAACTTTGAGGTGGCGATAGATAGATAGTTAAATAGACTTTGGTACATCTACCTATATATTTATCTAGTTGTTTAGTTGGGAGCTAGCTGGCGCTGTGTGCATCATCATAGTGTAGTTTTTTTAAATTTTTGAATCATTTTTTAAAGTGTAAAAAGAGTGAATAGAACAAGTAAAAAGGACAGTTATAAAACACTGGATACCTATCTTTCAATAAATAAGAAAATAAAAAATCTATCAACCCAAGGTACCTACCTACTAAATCACTATTAAAAATATTTATTTTATTTTGTTTTTAGTATTTGTTGTTATAGCGGCTACAGTAACATCATCTGTGAACATTTCAACTGTCTAGTGATTCATTTTGATTTGGCTAATTTCAACTTTAACGGGAGCTTTAACTGCCATCTGACCTAAACTCCCAACCCAGAAGGGAAAGTCTGCGCCAGAGCCTCGTCCGTCCTTCAGCAGGGACACCAAGCTAGCAGGTGAGGTTAGCTTTGGCCCAATGATCTTAGTAAGCCCCGTTTAGTACGAAACCCTAAAAAACATCGTATCAAAATTTAAAAATCCTATTTAAAAAAAAATAGATACAAATGTATCTATTTTTTTTTTCTTGGAGTCCCAAATGGCTGCCGCCCAGTCGGTCGGCCCAGATACCGCTAGAGGGACGCCGTGGAAGCAGATCTGCGCGAATTAGGAGCAGCAGAGTGGCAAGAGGCGTCCCAAAATCGGCAAAAATGGCGTTCTCTTGTGTCGGAGGCCAAGACCCACTTCGGGTCGCTGCGCCAGAGGAGTAAGTAAGTAAGTAAGTATTTATTTGTATCGGCTGACTGTCTTATCGTTGTTCTGCTTTCGCTCTATAAACGTCAGTCAGTCATTCCCTTTCATTTCGTATGCAACCACCGTTCGAGACTTATTTAATGCTTGGTTACGTTTTTTAATTTGATTACAAAAATCGAGCTGAGCTGAGCTTTTTACGTAATCCCGAAAGGATTATTTCAAGGCTTGAACACCGGAGCAGAGAGCGTCGATTGATGAGCATACTGCTTTGCTGGGTTTGTTTTTTAACCAACTTCTAAAAAATGAGAAGGTTCTCAATTCGTCGCGTTTTTTTTGGAAGGAGGATGAAGATTGGCGTGTTTTGAGGTGTTGTTGTAAATTCGTTGCAAAGGTATTCTTATTTTTTCCTTCTTTTTCGTGTCGATGGCACAAAATAATTATCAGGGGAATGTGATTAAACTTACTACAGTACATTGCAAGGTCATTGGCGTTTTCATTGGCTGACATCAGGAGGGTTACTTCGGTTCGTTTCGATACGACAACGATACGATAATACGATGGTTCTTCTGTCACCCTACTATCAGAATGTGACAGTAGAATTATCGTATCGATGTCGTATCGAAACGAACCGCAGTAACCCTCCAGATCAGCCAACGTACCAGCTATTAGGGCTGGAGCATAGTTTGACTTTTTATATAATACTAGCTGACCCGGCAAACTTTGTTCCGCCTTAGAGGCAAAAATCCTATTCTATTACTATTTCCGTTTCCTGGTTCTATGCTACCTTCCCACCAATTTTGAGCCAAATCGGTTCAGCCATTCTTGAATTATAAATTACTAACACGACTTTTCTTTATTGATACGAGTAGATAGATAGATAGATTTCGCGTAAAAGTAACATGGAATATGTTTAAGACATCGCCTCCTAATACATTAGTAGGTGGGTACTTTGCCTTTGTACATTGAGATATTATGTACTAACATAATATCAAATTTTTTTGGTCTCCGAAACGATTGATCTCATTGGCACTACTATCAAAAGCCAAAACCAAGATTGTCCTGGTTTGGCTTTTGGTCGCGCCATAATGCAAATGAGGATAGGTACCTACCTTATTTAGTGAATTAAGATGGTATACTTATGTATGTGTGTATTAGGAAATGATGTCAAGTAAATTTTTGTACCTACCAATTATCAAAATAAAGAGACTATGTAGAACTGAATATTATAATACTAGCTGCGCCCTGCGGTTTCACCCGCGTATGCCCCGATCCCGCGGGAATATCGTGATAAAAAGTAGCTTATGTGTTATTCTAGGTCTCCAACTATCTATATTCCAAGTTTCATCGCAATCGGTTCAGTAGTTTTTGCGTGAAAGAGTAACAAACATCCATACAAACTTTCACATTTATAATATTAAGTAGGATAGGATAGGATAGGAAGTAAGATAAGATAGGATGAAACTGAAAGAAAAATATAATGGTTTAATTTTAAGCATACTCAAATAACCATTATAGTTAGAGCATCTATAGAACAAAACTATAAAATGAAATAAGAGTGGTCTTAATTTTTCTATTGAAAAGGCTTAAGCGGTTTAAAAACACACGGTCAGTGAACGAAAAGAAAATGTACACAGCTCGGAAACTTGAGCGGACTTTGTACACTTTTGGACAAAATATTGCGAACCGTACCTTTTTATACCGATATTTTGGGAGAAGAACTCTTTATAGAGTAGATCTTTGGGCTTTGGAGAGTGTCTTCCTTATACTGTGATGTAGGCATCCAGTAAGAAAGGATTTTAGACAACTCCTACAGGATCGGGACTTAAGTGGTTGAAACCACGGGATACAGCTGGTTAAAAACTATTTAAAATATATAATATTTTTGAGTTACAATGATGACATGACTCATGTAAGTCAAAAATAAAAAACAACACAAACTTCCAAATAATAAATTAATTTTATTTAAGTGTGATATCTATCTAGTGCTATCTCTCTGTTATCTCTGGATTGTTCTGCTATCTAGTATTCGCTTATCTTCTCTTCTTATCCGAGTGACGTTCCCGGTTGCACCCCTTTCAGTTGCCCGGGGTCAGCTAAACCCAAATAGTTTTTTTTATTTGAGGTCAGCGCAGTAGGTCTGTGGTCATTAACCATACCTTTTTTACGGCCGGCCGCCTGCCTGATGCCAAGCCTCCTAGGGACCGCGCGGGGAGAACTTGCTACTTGCTTACTTGCTACTTGAGTGTCCCTCAAATCCCTTCGTCGCCTTTTACGACACCCACGGGAAGAGATGGAGTATCCCTATTTTATGCTGGGACTACACGGCAAAGTTACATGCACAAGTTCCTTATGATGAGAAGATCGCGAGCAGTGGAAGTAGAGCTACAGTTAGGTGCAAAACTGTCCCAAGCAATAGGTAGATTGTTATAATGCTTGTTATAATTTTCGTTTTTACCTATTATGGATTAAGACTATCATGACTTTATACGTTATCAAAAGGCTAATATTAAACAATAGACAAGTTAACGCTATCTACCAATTTTCAGAAAAACTATATTATTTTCATTGGGACAGTTTTGCAACGATCAGTACAAGAAAAAAGTTTTGCCATAATTCTGAGCTGAAATTGGCTATTTACTTTATTTAGAATTGTTTAGTTGAATTTCGAATTTAGAATGTTTTTGAAAATAGGCGCGGAAAACTAATTATCGATTTTAATTGTTCTATTCCGTAACATCTAATTATTTGCAAACATGAAACCATTTACGAAATCTTTAAACAATTCCGTACTGGATAAGTTGAAAGAAGGGATTTCCGTTAGAAAAATAGCTAAATTATTTAAATGGGCAAGAGTGTAGTGCAAAGAATAAGGCAAAAGTATATAGGTGAGCTGAAAAAGAATAGTGGAGGAAGGCCAAAAACACTGAATTCTACTGATACTCGACGAGTGATCAGATACTTGTCTACAGGAGAGGCAAAATCGGCTTCAAATGCATCAGCACTAGTTCGCAGAGACACTGGCAAAATAGTAAGTAAGTGGACAGTGCAACGAGCCCTACATTCGGCTGGTTTTAGAGCTATAGAGAAAAAAAAAGCCTTTATTGTCGAAGAAAAACACAAAAGCCCGACTTGATTTTGTCAAGAAGTTTGAGTCGTGGACAATTGATGATTGGAGTCGTGTGATTTGGTTAGATGAAACAAAAATTAGCAGATGTTCAACAGATGGAAGACAATGGAATTGGAAGAGAGAAGGAGAAAAGATGAATATAAAAGATTTCATACAAACTGTGAAGCATGGAGGAGGAAATGCGAAAGTTTGGGGCTGCATGACTGTTTATGGAACTGGATCTGATAGGAAAATTGACGGCATAATGAAAAAAGATATGTATCTTTATATATTGGAAACAAATTTGAAGCCGATTTTGCCTCTTCTGTAGACAAGTATCTGATCACTCGTCGAGTATCAGTAGAATTCAGTTTTTTTGGTCTTCCTCCACTATTCTTTTTCAGCTCACCTTTATACTTTTGCCTTATTCTTTGCACTACACTCTTGCCCATTTAAATAATTTAGCAATTTTTCTAACGGAAATCCCTTCTTTCAACTTATCCAGTACGGAATTGTTTAAAGATTTCGTAAATGGTTTCATGTTTGCAAATAATTAGATGTTACGGAATAGAACAATTAAAATCGATAATTAGTTTTCCGCGCCTATTTTCAAAAACATTCTGAATTCGAAATTCAACTAAACAATTCTAAATTTAAAAGTAAATAGCCAGTTTCAGCTCAGAATTATGGCAAAACTTTTTTCTTGTACTGATCGTTGCAAAACTGTCCCAATGAAAATAATATAGTTTTTCTGAAAATTGGTAGATAGCGTTAACTTGTCTATTGTTTAATATTAGCCTTTTGATAACGTATAAAATCATGATAGTCTTAATCCATAATAGGTAAAAACGAAAATTATAACAAGCATTATAACAATCTACCTATTGCTTGGGACAGTTTTGCACCTAACTGTATATAGAGGCCTTTTCCCCGCAGTAGGATATCATAGGCTCACAATATAGTAATAATAGAGTTTTGAGTTATTTGTCTCGAAGTGTAAAATATTGTACGTTCATACAAGAACAGTCGTGTTTAGTACCGAAATATCTTCAGTAAACTATTCGCATGCTCCAACTATTCCGGACCGCTTTTATGTCTTGCACATAAAGTTTGTTTCACTTTAAATCGCAGGTTCCCGTTTTAATACAAGATGTTTTTTTTGTTTGATTGTAGGTACCTACGTTTAGTTTCATTCGGTTGGTTCATTTGAGAAGTAAGTGGGTAACCATTATATTACGTCAACGATGACGACGACGGATGACTTGGTTAAGACCGCGGGCTTATGGTGGATGCAGGCCGCTTATAATCGAAGCATCTGTAAGTTTATGAGGGAGGCTTATGTCCAGCAGTGGACTTCTTACGGCTAAAATGATGATGATATTCACATACTGGGCCCTGAGTTTTCTGGTCGCCCTAGGCACGTCCTATATAAGGCTATATATCATTATTAGACACGGGTTAAGATCGCGTTAAAATAATCATTGTTTTTAATTACCTCGACGTTTCGACGTTTCTGTTTGAGTCTTCTCGGGACCACGGCCGGTATAACCCGTTTGCCGAAACGTCGAGGTAATTAAAAACAATGATTATTTTTAACGCAATCTAGACCCGTGTCTAATAATGATGGATGGAATAAGTTTAAAAAGTGTAAGGCTATATATGTATATATATACCTACGTGACCTAGCAACTGCTATCAGAGAAAACAACGAGGACCAACTGCTTAACGTGCCTTCGGAGGAGCTCTTGAAAATGTTTTTTCTATCGACACGTTTCAACCATGTTACAAAGGTCTTGGACGCGAGGGGACTGAGGAGACTGAGGGGCGAGTCTTCTCGTGACCAAGACCATTGTAACATTGTTGAAACGTCGAAGAAAATAAATAATAATACGCGTTGAGACTCGGGAAAATGTAACTATGTTAACAAATCGTGTTAATTTATTTGGTTAATGATTTTGCCACATTTATCTGTCACCCAAGACTACACAAGATTGACGGACGCATCTAAGCCACGAGCTCCTCATACGCTACATAACATAACATGTAATTTTGTGAAACATTGTCATCATTCCCTAAATTAGAAATTAATTGATTTTGTTACTGAGTTTCCGTGGCTTTTGTCTGCATCGCGGCTCCAGTCGTGCGTTCATGAAATTTTGATTTAGGTGGATGTAGCTACGAAGACAAATATTGTGTTTCTCTTGGATATTTCCATTGGAGGAGTCAAAATTCTTCTACTGGAATCAAAATATACTACAACAAAAGAGATTTAAAATAAAAAACCGAATACTTACACTATTTAAACTTACACGATTTCGACGATTTTTGAGTCTTCTCGGGACCACGGCCGGTATAACCTGTTTGCCGAAAAGTCGAGGTAATAAAACAATGATTATCTATAACGCGATCTAGACCCGTGTCTAATAATAAATACTGAATACCTAATTGTCCTGGTTTTTTTTTAAAGATAGAAAGATAAAGGGTTCTTTCCTTTCTTTCTCAAAGTGCCATTTTCTGTCCTTCTCACATTAGTAAAAGACACAACAAATTCATTAATCCAGATAGAAATAATAAAATTAGGAAGGATAAGTAAGTATACTGCATTAAACATACTAAAATATATAAAAAATATCCTAAGAAGCCTGCAGTACTGAAGAAAGCTGCAGTCGCTGAATTTTTTATTAATTTAAAATGATAAGAGCACAGTGATTGAATTTTGGAGCAATGAATTTGGCTAAACATTTTTTCAGTTCCTGATTTTTTTTAGTAGGTTAGTTTAATAGTTTAGATTAATTTTACTAGTTTAATACAAATTTTAAGAAGCAATAATTTAACTCTGTGCTTTTTCCAAAATAACAAATTTCTTAAACGATCATTCACAACTCACAACCATCTTATATCGACCAACAACTATTTCCTAAATAGAATAAAATATTGCTATTTCCCTGGGACCAATGCGTGGTTCCTCCTTCGCATTTCCCGACTCATACCTTGACAATCTCAACACGAGTCAGAAAAACCTCAACCATTGAAAAACAACTCTTATTTTCAACATTATAGAGATCTAAGGATTGTAAATTAGGTGTGGCGTTAAATTTGTCAGTGTAGACATTCGACTTCTAAATAAATAAGAACAATATTGCTACTAGTCTTTCACGGATGTTTTTCTATTTCATTAGGTGGGTGTACGAGTAGGTATATACCTACATTTACCTTGCAAGGTAAGTTTGTTTGAATGTTTCAGTTAGTGTTGTTGTTCTATCGATAGTTCTCTGTCGATAGCCTCATGATCATCCGTCCAGAATCGAAAGCCTACTATATCAAAAGCCGATTATCGATAGCTGTGGCAAATTAATAGTATTTTATTTATTTATTATTTATTGCTGCTGAATATTAGCTCCATTAGTATAGGTAAATACTATTGGCACACAGCAATACTATTGATAGTATTGAAGTCAATATCAAATGCACTTACGATAGTATCGATACTGCTTTTGCGATATTCAGCAGGAATAGTATCGATACTGTTGTTGCTAAATATTGCAAAAGCAATCGATAGTATCGATAGTTTTGCCCCATCGATATCGATATCGTGACCTTTCTTTTAATAGTATTTGTTGTTTTTAGTTGTTTTTATTTGTTGTTATTTGTTGGTTGGCGTACGTAGTTATTGAACAGCCTAATATCGATAGCGTAAAAAATAATGATAGTATGGATACTATCGATTGTTGTTCCAATAGTCAAATCTGGTACTATCGATAGTATCGATAGTAAAATTCGATATTGAGCTTCAATACTATCGCTAGTATTGCAGTTTTACGATACTATTGCAACCAATTTAGAAATCGATAGTACCTATCGTTACTATCGACAGACCTATCGATATTATAGATGGTTTCGTCAGCTATCGACAGTAAAACTATCGATAATTCAGCAACGCTAGTTTCAGTTCTTCTTTCCGTTTGTACCACCGTTTGCTGATTAGTTGTTCGAAAGTTTTTGTAGTAATACTTGTTGGAAGATGAGAGTTTGAAATAGTTTTCTGTTATTATAAATGTTTCTCTCTCTGTTCTTTGTGCCGAATAATGAGGTACCCCAGATTGTTGTGAAGAAGTGCTTTGGTTTGTGTTTAGGTGTAGTTGTTTCTACAAAACAAGCCAGTTTTGAGCCATTTTAAGGTTCCGTACCTACCCAATCGTGATAGTAGGACGGAACCCTTCGTGCTTGGCCGGTTTTTAGTAATTCTTTTAGTCCTTAGTAGGTTGAGCAAAATGGCGGTTTTATGAAATTTAATGAAAATGTTGTTTTACGATTTTGTCATACAATACTATTTTATAAAATATTTCAATAGCAATGGGTTTTTTTTATAATCTAAATTATTAGTTACTGCTTCTGGTAACTATAAGGTGCTATTTTGTGCAAGAAATAGGCATTACTCTACAAAGAGGCGATGCTACCAAACTTTTTCCGAGTTTTTTATAGCTCTGGATGATTTCTAAATACGAAAACCTAACGGATATATTACATATAATATAATATATTTGTTATCCATCCTACTATTAATATTATAAAGCTGAAAGTTTGTTAGTATGTGTGTATGTGTATAGGTGTGTGTGTTTGTTACTCAATCACGTAAAACTTAACCGATTACGATGAAACTCGGTATGTAGATAGCTGGAGACCTGGAATAATACATAGACTTCTTTGTATCCCGATATTCCCGCGGGACTTAAGCGGGTGAAACCGTGGGCGCAGCTAGTAGTATGATGAATGAATGTTGTGTGCAAGTATGTGAAGCCGACGCTACACCCACTTACCACAGAAACACAATGTGTACAATTGTGCATATTGTATTCATGCCAAATCTCGTTACCCAAACACTAAGAAGATAAACAATATCAGAATTGCTAAATACAAATATTAATTCGTAACTAAACCACTTGGCACGGATATAATGTAAGAAAAATAAGTGCCGTATGCAAATGTAACGGGCGTCGCAAAACCCGTGCAGTCGTTAAATGCATTTACTGCGGTGGTAGATCAACTGCTGTTCTGGCACGTTACACAGTGCCGATTTATGAAGTGTAACTTCGAATATGGGACCGAAAATTATGTATTAAATCGAATTATTTTATACGTAACTTTAGTCATTGATGGAGAATCATTCAAAGGTTTTTAAGGTTACGTGCCCAAAGGATAAAAACTGAGAGTCCGCTGTCTGTTTGCCTGTTTATTTGTCATGTGTATTTACTGCGGTGGTAGATCAACTGCTGTTCTCGCACGTTACACAGTGCCGATTTATGAAGTGTAACTTCGAATATGGTACGGAAATTATGTATTAAATCGAATTATATTTCATACTTTACGTTAGTCATTGATGGAGAATTATTCAAGCGCTGTTAAGGTGATCGTACATTCATCAGCCGCACGCACCCAAAGGGTAAAAACTGAGACTCCGCTGTCTGTTCGTCTGTCTGTCACCAGGCTATTTATGTCATAAACCGTGATAGCTAGACAGTTAAATTTTTCACAGATGATGTATATCTGTAGCCGTTTGATGATGATGATGTGTTTCTGTTTTCTGTGTTTCTGTGTTTCTATAACAACAACTAAAACAAAATAAAACGAATATTCTCATACAACAAACGTGATTTTCAACATTATAAATGCAACGATATCGCGATAAATTTTATACCACTGGCCCTACTAGTGATGGAGTGATAGACTGGCGCCATTTGTAAAATAAAGTAGTCACAATTTGCCAGTTTACGTACCTACAAATAACTATCCTTGTGACAATCATTACTCCTTGCAATTCGCAATGGGAACAGCTGTTCAAAAATCTCACAATTTCTTAAAAGTTTAAAGATTAAGATGCATATTTTATATCTTTGCACAAACCTGCTTCCGTGATATAAAAATCTAACCGTGTATCTAAAAAATATGGTATAATTCAAGCCTCATAAAACAAGCCATACAAATTCATCTCACAGAGATCGCATGCCCATAAAATGTTTTACCACAAAATAAGTAGTGGTGCAGAGAGTTCACTCCGTACTTTCGGTAAATTTATTGTTGAGTAGAATAACGAAGAACATAGAATAACTGGAAACAATATAAACGCTTTAGTGTCTGCCTTATAGCTTATTAGTTAAAGGAGAAGATTTAAAGCAATTTGCACTTGTAAATACGTTGTGGAGTGCGCAGTGACATACAATTCATAGTCGCACGAAAAAGTTGGATGCGTAATTCTATACTAATCCTACTAATATTATAGAGGTGAAACCTAATGTGGCCTCCCAAATTTCTCACACTAACACCCATATTATAGATGGAGTAATTACTTTGGCTAAAGTGAAGACTGTTACGTTTTCGCTGACGCTGAAAATCACTGACAAGAGAGGGACAAATATGCATTACTTACTCCAAGTAATTACTCTACTCATTTATAAATTCTGGTTTTAGGCTTTATTGAACTTAACTAGAATAAGCAATTAATAACAATTCTCCGTATAAATCGTCATTTTTGCGATTGAACAACTCGAGACTCTCGAGTTGTTCAATCGCAAAAATAACGAATTTCTGAGTCTTTCGAACAAAAGACTATTTATGCGTAGCATTGCTATTTATTGCTTATTCCAATTTGAACGAATCGAGCCTATGTGGTTTAATAGTGGATAACAATTGGTAAACTTATTACGATGATCAGTATTAAGTAAAGCTGAAGACCTGGAATAACACATACCTAGCCTACGTCTTATTGATGGGTGAAACATGGGGCGCTGCTAATAGGTAATAATTATTTTGGAAAAGAAGTGTACGATCTGCGCTTATTTATTTGTGATATTAACGAGAATGAATCCACTGCTTACCAATTTCATTTGACAACGTTAAGTGACCCCTATTTTATGGGTAATAAAACTTTATTTTGAAGGGGTATTGCAATTTATGTGCATATATTTGTAATCGTATTAGAAATCGTATAGGTTTTATGGGTCGAAGAATTGGTTTACATGGCTATGAAGATGATTTGATTAAAGGAAAATTTCAGTGGATGTTCATTTTAATATAAAAAATAATAATAATATATTTTTCTTCTGTTTTCGCGGTGTTGTAATTAAAACCGAAAAATAAGTTTAATTTTATCTAAAATTAAATTAAAAACAAGACAGCACGACAGCCTACTCCAAATTGGCGAATGTCCCATGCTTTCGAATCATAGTGAGTGCCTGGTTGAGTGTCGGTTTCCTCACAACTGAAGCGTCCACTGCAATAATATTGAAGGTCTTTTTTCGTTGTTTCGAGATGAAAATGAACTCATTATTGAAGATAAGAAAACAATTTTATTTTACTAAAATGATAGCATAAGTTTTTATGAATAAACATTTTTTTTAATAGAAAATCAGTCCAGCATTGCACTTGTTTGCATTGCACTGAGACGCTAGCGTTTTATCTGTGTGACGAGTCTGCAAATGGGATTATTAACTATTTTATCAATAATCGAATAAATTTAGAGATTCATCAGTATTGCTGTGAACCCTTAAACCGTTATATAAGTTCTTATTAAAATACAAGTGTACCTACTGCTGTACATTGTACAGCAATAATTTTAATTATTCACGTACTTTGCGAACAACCTGCGTCACAACTACACTCTAACTGCTCCAACTAAGTTATCTATGCAGAGAGCTGGCAGTAGTCTATTCGCTAGGATATTTAAGGGCCCTATACTGAAAAACTGAAAATCCATGTCGGGCGCATCGAAAATTGTAATGTCGTAGAACTTTTTTTTGTGTACAGATTGTAGGCGACATTGTTTCCGATATTTTAGTGCAGTTTCCATACAAATATGTCGAAACGTATTGAAGCCTATCGACATTTTAGCCAAATCAGACATTTTTTGTCTAAAATTTGGATAGGCTTTGCACCAATAGGAGGTTCTTGTCTTAAAACTACACCAAAATGTAGGAAACAATGTCACCTACAATCTGTGCACAAAAAAAAGTTCTACGACATTCCGTCATCAAATAATCAACAATTTTCGATGAGCCCGACAGGGATTTTCAGTTTCAAGGTCGTTGGCGTTGTAATTCCTCTTAAGGTCTGACTTTGTTCGTCGATACAGAAAAGGTAGGTGACACTGTATGAAAACCAAGGTATTTCGGGGACGGTAATATACCTAACCGAGAAGGGGGTGGGAACCCAATGCGGGAATTCACAGGCCCCGATCCGAAACCGATGATGGAAATGACTGTACCTGTCTTTGTCATATTTAGTCCGGCTGAGCAAGACAGAGATACGTTTCCGATCTTCGGTATCGGACCGATATTCTCTGAATACTCTCTCAGGTGAACTACTTTTGTTTTAACCATAGTTAGTTTTGTTAATTCAAATAGCGGACTCTTGAGAGAGATGCAACCGGGAACAACGCTCGGATGATGATGATGAGTTTTGTTAATTCAAATGTCTTTTTGATCGAAATTGATCGTCTTTTGTTTTTTACTAATCGCCTCTATTAACTAATTTTACTTGATATCTAAGTATTTTAACACGATGTGCTTCTAAAATTGTTTTTAACATTTTAGTGCATTTAACATATTGGGAATTCAACATTTTGGGGAATTAAACATTTTGGCAATGTTTCACTAAAAAAAACTGCTTTTCTAAAGTGAAATGAGTATTGTAGAAGTTCAAATTAAATAAAGGTCGACTTAGTGTTTACACATAACTATCTATTGCTATAATTCAATGTTATCTCCCAAGTTGCAGCTCATGAAGACGTTAATGATACCCTGGGAGGTCCTAGATAAATCCCCAAAGACTTGGATATGGTTTTCCTGTTGAGGTAGCTAGATTCAATGCTCTGATATATAAATTGGTTGACTATAGGGCCGAGAACGAGAAGGCGAGAAACTCCTCACATTCACGCTTCTCGGGTGTTCTCGGGGGTTCTCGCCGTAAGTCTGGAGGATTAGATTGTAGTTTTCTATAACTTCTCAAGGTTCCGTACCCATAGAGTAAGAACGGAGCCCTATTACTCTGCTAGACTCTGCTGTCTGTCTGTTCGTCTGTCTGTCCGTTCGTCTATCTGTCACTGTCACAGATGACATATTTCTTATGCCGCTATAATAACAATTAGTAAACACATACTGTTGCATACAACAAACGTGATGAATTTTCGTTTAGAGATGGCATGAAAACGTAACAGACAGTCAGAGTTACTTCCGTATTTAAAATATTAATGAGGATTGCTAGGAATGTTTAAATCGCCCATTATGTGAGTCAGATGGCATTTTTTTCCTATTATACGTCCTTGGTCTTATTAATAAACGAAGAGTAAGGTTGGAGTAATTTTACCACTTTTTGTTTCTGTCTGTCCACTTTAAAAGTTCTTGTCACGAAAAAAGACAAACCATGTTCTCCCTACACCGACCTTACTCCACGTTTATTAATAAGGTCATCTGAGTATAAACCAATTACCATACAGCGAATGAGCACTAAAGCACTACCAATAAACAGACCCGATTTGTCTCCTAATACACAGAGCATCGGTACTTAGTGCTTGGACAAGTTACGTACAAAGACAACCTCTTCAACACAGAACTTCCAGTTCAGTGGGAGTGAAACAATAATACCTATTACTCGTATGGACTAACTCCTCTGTGCGTAGTCTATTGACGTTCCTTTCGCTTTGTTAGTTTACGAAATGGAATTGTGTAGGGATCGATGTGTGGGTTACTGTTATAATTAATAATTGCTGACTGTTCCAGGCCCCTGATTACGTAGGTAACTATGTTGCTAACAAAATTTAAACAATTTTGAAAATGTGTCCTCGCGAGGCGTCGTTTTCAGAAGGCGGTAACGTTCCCCCTCTGGATGGCCAAACAGACCCTTCGAGCGAAAAAGCTGCCAGCCCTCCGGTCCCCGAGATCCTTAAAAAAGTTAAGGCTTCAGACCCGAAGGACCCAAAGTCTTCACCCCTACTGGCACAAACATGTTATTATTCTTTAACATAGTACATAATAAAGGAGTTGGAGTAATAAAGGATAAATAGTACATAATAAAGGAGTTGTCGGCAAGTCTTGTCGAGGCATCTGGTGATACAAGGGCTGGCGGTTTCTTGTCTCAGCGAATAAGCCTCGATATTCAGCGCGGGAAGGAACCCAGCATCTTGGGCACCATTCCTCGGATAATCGCTGGTTTAGTGTCCACTATTAAAATTGTAACTAAAACGGGCCTCTACGGGCTCCATAGCCCCGTGGAACGCTAACTTTAGGTCCAAAATATAATGATTCGTCTGATATTTAATCTTTATTTTATCACAGTAGAAGCTAGTATGTACCCACCCATTGCAGCGATGTTTCAACACACGCAAGCAATAAATATGTAACGTAATCTGTATAAAAGTTGGAGTACTCGAACAACTCTTGGCCCAAGAAAGAAACAATTTCTCCACGAAAACAGTACAACATTAAAGCGTAGCATTGGAGAACCTCAAATCTGCAAAAGGTTTTTGCTCTGCAGTAGAACACTAAGCTCAGAATAGTAATAACATCGGTGCAATGCGCAAAAACAGTGTTTTTCGTTTAATTATAAAATAACCTATCTTATTTTATTATGAATTTTGATGGAAAATGAAAATCTTAGATATATCTAGCTATTTTATTTTTAAAAAATGACAAAATTGGAAAAAATAATTTTCGTAGAACTTCAAAAAATACTGAGAAATATTAAAATTAACGTTTCCAATTTCACAACGCTTCACCTTAAAAATATCGGATTGCACCAAAGTTGGACTGGATAAAATTTATACGTAAACTTTTAGTTTTCTATCTGAAATACAGGTCAATACAATAAAATTGAGTGTCTTACTGTCCGAACTATCGCACACGATTGATTTAATTTCATGCTAGTTCTTAAGCGCAATACACACTGAGCCCGCCGTGCCGCCGACACAGCTCGCCGACACAGCCCGCCGACACAGCCCGCCGACACAGCCCGCCGACACAGCCCGCCGACACAGCCCGCCGACACAACCCGGCGGCCTATATGAAAAGAAACATGTCCCCAACATCGCCCGCGCGTGTTGCCCGCCGCGACGTTGGCGGCTTGCGTACGCCTGCGCTCAGTTGCCCGGCGACGCGACAAAATTTTCTGACTTGCAATAAGTGAAGCCGCCAACTAGACCGCCGACAAAAAGTTGCCGACATAGGTCGGCGGCCCGGCGGGCTCAGTGTGTATTGCGCTTTAGGAGTTACTACTTCTATTTATTGCAGACTAGCTGAGTCTCGCGGTTTCACCCGCGTAAGTCCCGACCCCGTGGGAATATCGGGATCGAAAGTAGCCTATGTTACTCAGAGTGACTCAGCTTTCTAATGTAGAAAGAATTTTTTAAATCGGTTTAGTAGTTTTTGAGTTATTCTTTACAAACATAAAGACGCACACACACACACACACACATAAATACAAATCTTTCCTCTTTATAATATTAGTGTAGATGTAGAGGTAGTGTAGATTAGACGACCTCTGTGGCGCAACGGGCGAATGCCCGAGTACATTGCAGAAGGTTGCGGTTTCGATTCCCGCCAGATACAAGTATCCATTCAAACGACCCCAGTGGCGCGTCGGGGGAAGGCCCGACTGCACTGCAGGAGGTTGCGGGTTCCATTCCCGCCGGGTCCAAGTATTTATGCTTAAAAATAAATATTTGGTCTGGGTGTAGACTATGATTTGACAGATCTTCTTGAAGAAAAAATGTCAAATACAAAGAATCTCAATATAAAAATAAAGGATAATTTTATTTATTTATTTACAAAAGAAAAGTAAATATAAACACAAGCTTGATAGCTTACCAAGGGGCTAGATGGCGCTATGTATTATTCACAGGTTTTTATTTCTATTATTTACTAGCTGCGCCCCGCAGCTTCACCTGCGTAGGTTCACTTGCATGATCGCTCAAGAATTGTAGGTTTTAAAATGCCTATGTGTTATTCTCGATCTCGATTCTCGAAGTTTCATCGCAATCGGTTCAGTAGTTTTTGCGTCTGCAATAATCCCGCGGGATATGAGTTTACGGGGATTAAACCGCGGGGTGCAGCTAGTTACCTATATCTTCGTTTCTTAATTGTAGACTACGATTTGACACATCTTCCTAACGAAAAAAAAATACCAGCCAAGTGTGAGTTAGACTCGCGCACGAAGGGTTCCATACCACTATCACAATTGAGTACCTACGGAACTCTAAAATAAACACTGGACCAACCAATCCACTGGCGCCAGTA
Organism: Idaea biselata; assembly: GCA_958496205.1. Taxonomy (NCBI): domain Eukaryota; kingdom Metazoa; phylum Arthropoda; class Insecta; order Lepidoptera; family Geometridae; genus Idaea; species Idaea biselata. Next base: position 6,246,087 of record OY292404.1, read on the forward strand.
TATCACTCCATCACTAGATGGCGCTACTGGTAATGTCAAATACAAAAAAAAACAAAACGTTAGATAATAGTCTGGAATTAAAAAACGTAGTAGTCTCTAAGTAAGAGTCTCTGGTAACTCACTTATAAAAAAAAACAAAATGTATCTGCAACCTTTTTTATTTTCCTTTAATAAAATTATGGAGGGTTCCGTACAATATAGACATCAAAAGGGATCTGTGATTTTGTCGAACAATGAAAGAATACTAACTATCTTCCTTATTGACTTCAGTGTACTGGAGATTTTTTTGTCGGCCGATTACATAAATTTGTTTACGTGTGTCGGAAAAATCATTTTCTCGAGCTTCTACGTGATTTGGAAGGCACATTTTTTTTTAAATATTGTACGACGTTTATACATCGCGCAGTTTAGCCCCAAACTAAGCACTAGGCTTGTACTATGGTTACTATACAACTATACAACGGATATACTACATATCATACTTTTTTTTTGTAGTTACATACAAATGATACATAGAAAATACCCAGACCAGAAACAAATATTTATTTTTAAGCATAAATCTTGCACCCGGCGGGAATCGAACCTGTAACCTCCTGCATTGCAGTCGGGCCTTCCCCCGACGCGCCCCTGAGGTCGACATTTAATAAGTGGTACCGATTGTTATCTCTGATAGCAATTATTAGATCACAGTTAGGTACCTTCTATGTATCTTATGACATTCCTACCTATTAGCAGGCCTCCGTCACTCTATGTACTTGTGCGCTATAATTACCTACCGCCCGGCCGATCGGTCTCGGACCGCCCCGGCGATCCAAGTTCAGTGCGGTTGTCGCAAGCGAAGCGCGCGTACGTTGTTAAATTTCTCATTAAAGAATACCTAAAATTTTAATTCCATTCGTTCGTACGCGTACCTACAATACAATACGTACGTAATACGTACCTACCTACAAACATTAAAGTTTAAAATAGGTACTTTAGAGATGGTAAGAAATACATACAACACTATATTAAAGTTAAACAATTGTAAATACAATAAATGATTTTCTTAAAATTGTGTTGTTATTTATTTTACTTTGCTTATGTACAACTCAACTATTATATAATTGTAGCTGACCCGGCAAACGTCGTTTTGCCTTATAAATTATAGATGGTAGCCGATTCTCAGACCTACTGAATACGCATATAAAATTTGGTAAAAATCCGTCAAGCCGTTTCGGAGGAGTACGGTAACTAACATTGTGACATGGAAATTTTATATATTAAAAAAAAGATACCTACACTCTATGGTACAACCCTGACGCTTGAACTGAGGCGTAGGTAAATTCTGAACACAAAGGAATTGCGCTCTTATGAGCTTAGTAGTAACACAGTAGTAAGGCGCGATTTCGAATGCACCAGGTGCGTCGGAAATTTTGTAGGCTATTAAAATGGCGGCTTTCTTCAAGATCAAAGCCGTGCAGCTTCTGTACGTAGTACTATTATTTATTCTGTGCTATTAGTATGTATTTACAAAAAAAAACAATAATGTAGTATATCCGTTGTCTAGTACCCATAGTTCAAGACTAGTGCATAGTTTTGGGCTTAATTCATCTGTGTGTAACGTCGTACAATATATTTATTCATTTAGTGCGAGTTGGACTCGCGCACGAAAGGTTCCGCACCACTATCACTAGATGGCGCCAGTGGTAAAAACATATCGCAGTATCGTTGCGTTTATATGTTAAAAATCACGTTTGTTGTATGGGAGCCCTCATTTATATTTGTTTTATTGTATGTATTTGTTGTTATAGCGGCTACAGAAATATTTTATTTGTGAAAATTTCAACCGTAGCTATCACGGTCCCGTTTTACCCTTTAGGTAAGTACCTACGGAACCCTACAAAATGGGTAAATTGGTCGACAGAAAATCTTTAATCTGCTTGATCTCCTGGATTTCGTACGAAAGAGTTGCAAGTTTTCGATGACGTTTTTTGTATAGAAGGGGTGATTTAATAATAACATTTAACGAGGAAATATTAGTTTGTTTACTTGTCAGTTATATCACAGTTTATGTGATAGTTGGTACGTCTCGGCGCTCTGCAGGCCTATTATGTACATAGTGAATTTAACTGTTGTGAGTGGTGTCATTCACTTCAGTGAAATTCACTCTCCTCAGTGACTTTTGTAAAAACGCGATTACGTAACTACAATTCATAGCGTTTTTCAAAAGTTAATTTGGAAATTTTGACAGTTCAAACTGGCTGTAGTGTTGTTCTATCGTTTATAATGATTTTCAAAAGTCATTGACCCTCAAATTCACTCAATAGGGAATCGCGATTTGAGAGTATCGATACAAAAACAAATGTCAAAAGTTATGAAAGTGACGTCATAGTGACTATGAATTTAGCCCAGTGAAGTTCATAGCTTAGGTAATACGAAAGTAGGTGTTTGACGTTTCAAAGTTGCTAAATCAAGCGTAAACCACTCACAATAGTTAAATTCACTATGTACATAATCAGGCCTCTGGTATGTTTTCACTGTTTATTTAGTTTATTTCAAATATTTTGATGAACATAAACTACACAATAAAATTAACACAAAAAATAGAAAGAAAAGTAAGTTTAGTTTAAAATTTAAAAAGAAAGTTTAAAATGAAAATTAATAAAATTGTCACCCAATGATATTCTAACATCTATCACTTACAAACATTTTCACTTGCGGCGAGGCTTGAACTCGCGTCTTTGGGTCGGTACCCCAACGTCTATACCAACTAGACCACGCAAGTCCCCTAAATAAGCCTTGAGCTATAAACAGAAAATTAAGACAAACTTAACTATCACTTAACTATCAATTCTAGCTATAAAAAGATGTCTATTTCGAAACATCCAGTTATTCTAAAAGACATTACAAATATCATTATATTATTAGATTTAAGCTAGGTAAATTTCATTTAAACTTAAACAGACGAATTTCTCGCGATGAATTCTCGAAAATCAACAGCAAATAAATGAACAAAATAGGTACTCGATTCGTTTCAAAATACCGATTTCAAAGGCGACGTTTCAAACGACTTATATTGTCATACTCTTCGTGTTGAAAATTCGTGGAACAACTCTTTATTGTGAGAAAGAATTTTACCCCTCTCGCTATAAATGGGATTTTGTTACTTAATAAAAATATCTTATTCACTCTTGTATGCATGTGTAGGTACCTACTTGATATAGGTACCTACACTTGCTAAGCGACTTTTTACCCGACAGCTACGGAAGGGTTATGTTTTTGCAGTTAACTTGGATCTCATATACTATTTCATTTATTGATTTACTTACAATTCTTACTACCATTACAGGATAATCCTAATGTAATGCGAAAGTGTCTAACATTAAATTGAAATTTGATTGTAATCATATTAAAATTGAAATAAGGAATATTAAAAGATCAATTTGAATGCTATTTTAAGCTGGATTCTCACGGCGCGAGATATCATAAGTCGCGCCGCGCCAAGAGTCCTCTCGCGCCGCACCATTGAAGTACCGAGTACATGCACTAGCCCGCATCGCCTTGAGCCAATACCTTCACACGGCACACGGCGCAGGCTGGTGCGGCGCGACTTGAGATATTTCGCGCCGTAAAAACCCAGCTTAAAGCATGATTTATGCTAGACCGGGCCGGGGCGGGGACGGGCTACTTCTGTATGAAGACAACACGGACGCGGCACGGACAACATGCAAAACAAAAGCTTTCTTCATACAAAAGGAGCCCGTCCCCGCCCCGGCCCGGACAGGGCCCGGTCTAGCATAAATCAAGCTTAATGCCGGCCTTCCACTGCGAGCGGAGCGGAGTTAAAAATGTGTCAGTTTAACATCCAACGATTGTTTCCATAGCGCGAAAGTATGACTATGTTGTATGACTATGAAAACAACCGTTGTATGTTGAACTGACACATTTTTAACTCCCCTCCGCTCGCAGTGGAAGGTCGACATTAATCATGCTTAATACTGAAATAGGTTGTATTGCGGGTGCTGGATGCCAGAGAATACATTGAAAGAGTCCCTTAAGTGTATTTTGAGCTTAATTTCATCTTAGAAATTTTATGAAAAACCAAAAATTACCTTTAAAATAAACCCATAAAACACAAGAACGGGAACTTAAAACAGTTATTATTGAATTAATAGAGGCATTTCGTAAAACCGTTGTGGAAGGGGCTCTTAACGCGGTCTCGTTAGAGCCGACCCTTTCACCCTTTTCTAAATCGATGGTGATTTTTCTCGAGATTACTTCATTAAAACTTATTTAAGGGCCCATAGACACAAAAGATCAGACAGTGAGTTTTTTTTTCAACAATAACGTTTTGAAACACATCTCATCGCGTATATTTTGTTTTTGTTCAGTCGTGTTCCTATAGTTAGCGGAGGGAGGAAATTCTACCTACTCTTTCTTAATACACATGTAGTCAACAGTTTCCTCCCTGGATAAAGACATTAGAGCAAATTTATTTATGCCATAATACTTTATATCTACCATGACCACGCCCCTACGTTAATATTTTTTTTTCATTTCCAATTAGAATAGAAATACTGAATTGTAGGTAGTTTGCTTAATAGGGATTTCGTTTTTTAGACGTGACCTTTAGGCATTTTGCTTCTTAGTCAATTTGATTTTTAGGTAACTTGATCAGGAAGGAATAAAACTAGGAAAATTAGAATAATTCAAAAAGTCAATCATAAAAAAGAGACCTGTAAATGTCTCGAAACATTGAACGTTGACACCGTGCTAAAAGTAATTAACACCACGTGATTTAAACCAAAAAATAAGATGATTTTTTAAATCTAAAACTCAACTAAAACTAAATAAAAATGCCAAGTAACGAACTTGAATTTGTTATAATAAATTATATATTTAAGGGCCCTCTTCTGAAAAACTGAAAATCCATGTCGGGCGCATCGAAAATTGTTGATTATTTCATGACGGAATGTCGTAGAACTTTTTTTTGTGTACAGATTGTAGGCGACATTATTTCCGATATTTTAGTGCAGTTTCCATACAAATATGTCGAAACGTATTGAAGCCTATCGACATTTTAGCCAAATCAGACATTTTTTGTCTAAAATTTGGATAGGCTTTGCCCCAATAGGAGGTTCTTGTCTTAAAACTACACCAAAATGTAGGAAACAATGTCACCTACAATCTGTGCACAAAAAAAAGTTCTACGACATTCCGTCATGAAATAATCAACAATTTTCGATGAGCCGATTAAGGTTTAGTTTCAAGGTCGTTGGCGTATTTACTCCTCTTAACTAGCTGCGTCCCGCGGTTTCACCCGAGTAAGTCACTATCCCGCGGGATTTTCCAAAATCGCTATCTTAGTGGATCAGTACACGCCACAAAGAACACACTCTCCAAATTTTATGTCTCTAGGACCAGCATTTTGGGCTCTGCGTTGATAGATCAGTCAGGACTTTGAATCTTATATATTTCCTATAGATATTTTGTTTGTCCCCTTACTTATAAACAATGATTAACAGATGACTAAGTTATGTAATGTTTGTCTCTGTCTATCAACTTTAAAACGTCATAGGACAGTAAAAGACAAACTTAAAAATAAGGGGGTAGGTAAATCTTAATTTGATGTTATTTTAATGCTTGCCCAGGAACATTTGAAGGAAAACTTAATCTGGCTTAAGCACTTAAAAACTAATTAAGTTTTCTGTAAAAATACATTATCCCATTCGGATTGCCACCGGCTATTAAGTAGGTATACTCAATTGGAATATTTTACAGTTTATGAGGCTTAAAATGTAATTTATTTGGATAAGACTGCAAATATGTTACACTCGAGAACTTTAATCTGTAAAATATGGACAAAGTTTTATAGGAGTTAAAAATATCAAGTAAATACTAGGTATTTTTGAAAATCGCAGCTGCTTCCTATTTTTCACTTCTATAAATTACTAGCTGCGCCCCGCGGTTTCACCCGCGTAAGTCTCGATCCCCCGGGAATATCGGGAAGCTTGCTAAGGGCATGTCCTTTCCAAGTACATAAAACAATGTTCGAAAGTCATTGGTTGGCTTAGAAAAATTGATGATAATTTCCTCATCAAATTATTCCATGGCACCCAATGACATTCTAACAACTAAATGTCACCTAATTAATCCTACTAATATTATAAAGTTGAAAGTTGTGAGTATGTATGTGTGTGTGTTTGTTACTCAATCACGTAAAAACCGCTGAACCGATTACCATGAAACTCGGTATGTAGATAGCTGGAATAACACATAGGCTTTATATCCCGAATTTTACTTTTGGCCCCGATTTTCCCGCGGGATCGGGACTTACGCGTGTAAAACCGGAGGACTCTTCTATATACGTTATATTCCAGAATCAACCTAACAAAAATAATCGAAACTCAAAGACAAACTAAATTAATATCTAAAATAAGAAAAGTTATTATAAAGAAAAAAACAAATCTGGAATTCAAGTAAACATTTCAAAATTTCAAAGTAGGCGGCAAATCAACACCTTCTCTACCCGACTGTACATTTAACACAAGTTTCTTAACAACTTTCTAAATGAAGAAACCTCTCAAAACTTCCGGATCAAATGTTACTTTTGAACTCGCAGGTACCGGATTAATATTTTCCCAGGTTTCTTTTTAAACACATATAAACCGCAGAACATATTATATGTAGTACCTACCTACTAGATTATTATATTACTAGCTGCGTCCCGCGATTTCACCCGCATAAGTCCCGTTTGAATATAGGGATCAAAAGTAGCCTATAGCCTTCCTCAATAAATGGACTATCCAACATCGAAATAATTTTTCAAATCGGACCAGTGGTTCCTGAGATGTTCAAACAAACAAACAAACAAAAAAACAAACTCTTCCGCTTTATAATAGTATATAATAATAATATAATATATAGATAATAGATAATAGATAATAGATTAATTCGCAATATGCACTAGGTGTGGTTCTTAGGGTTCCGGAGCAAGATAGCAAAAAACGGAACCCTTATATATTCGTCATGTCTGTTTGTCCGTCTGTATGTCTGTCTGTCCGTATGTCACAGCTACTTTTCTCTGAAACTATAAGAACTATACTGTTGAATTGAAACTAAGTAAGTGGTAAGTAGATGTATTCTGTAAACCGCAATAAGATTTTCACACAAAATGAGAGAGAAAAAATTGGGGTTCCCCATACTTAGAACAAACCAAAACAAAATGATGTACAAACAAACTTCCACCGAAAATTGGTTTGAACGAGATCTAGTAAGTAGTTTTTTTTAATACGTCATAAATCGTAAACCGCAATTTACCTTTCAAAACAAAACCATGTTGTATGGATAATGGTACGAAACCCTTCGTGCGCGAGTCCAAATCGCACTTGGCCGGTTATTTAAGGATCCCATATCCAAAGGGTACAAAACTTAAAATAATGCGAAGTGCGATTCGAACTCGTGCACGAAGACTGACTAAAATTATTACAATCGTGACGAGACCAAAATGCACACTAGATCAATCCAATCCGAATCCGAACACCAATCCATGCACGCAACACGAAAAATTTATAAAATTAAAATTTTAAATTTATTATACCACTGGCGCCAGACTATCACTCCATTAATAGATGGCGCCAGTGGTAAAAATACACCGTGGTGTGTAGTATCGTTGCGTTTTTATGTCAAAAATCCCCCGCTCTTTAATATTTGTTTTATCTCATTTTAATTTTAAGATAGGCGTTACAATATTGTCAGCGGTGCAGCGGCTTTTTATATTTGTTTCGCGTAAAAGGAATATCAAAAAACATAGAATATGTTTGAGACGTCACCTCTCGTATTAGTATATAAATATCTCAAAGGTTCGAAGTGACATTTCTGTTTCTCTCCTTATAATAAATTAATCTATGCCCTCGAGTTATTTACCTACACAGAAAATTTTCCGTATTTATTCGGGACTCGAATTTAGTATTCCCGAATAAAATAATTATTCTTCGAGACACTTATCTTTTGAAAGCACTTGTTTACTTTTTGAGACCTTTTGCAAGTGCCTACTTAACTGTACTTGAATTAATTTTGAGTTATGGAAAGCTGATCTTCTAAAATGTTTTTTTTTAATAACAGATTATGGGGGAGGATAATGCCAACCATTTTTAGGGTACTGTACTCAAAGGGTAAAACCATTGATACTGGTATGATCGGTAAAGGATTAGGAAACAATAGATTAGTAGGTATTTTGAAATTTTTCGGAATAAGCCGGTGAGCGGTCGGTCGGGTTTCGAATCCACGACCTGCCGAATGAAAGTCGCGATATTAACCACTAGACCACCACCGCTTTTTGTATGTGAAACAAGCTCTATATTTAATTTTATGTATAAGTAAAGAAAGCATCTATTTATCAAATACCAAAATCAAAATATTAGGTATATTAGGAAAAATACATGTTTAAAAATTCACTCGCGGCAAGGCTTGAACTCGCGTCTTTTGGTCAGTACCCCAATTCTATTCCAACTAGACCAATACTCATACTCATACTCATTTATTCAGACCATAGGAACACTACAATAATTAGTTATTATTTCTGGAACACTTAGTCACGTCAAAATTAATAAAATAGAGATATAACATAAATTGATACATCATTGGTACATAATTGAATTAAAAAAAAAAATATATACTAGATAAATACTAGAACTAGAACTGAAATATTTCTAGTAGAATATTTGGCTTTCCAAAAGAGTTCTGTCACCGAAAAAGTGCCCTAATTCTTAGATAAAAACAAGTAAGCGCAGATACGGTACCTAACCACGGCAAAAGAGACGATAAAACTGCGTCAGCTGACGCACTAGCCTCAGTCGTATGTGGAACCTTTATCACGCGAACACGTACTGTCACACTGCGAGTTTCTAGCTCATTTTTCGAATACGCAATGTTACAATATACCGTATCTACTAATTTGTTTTCATCTAAGCCTAAATTGGCACATTTTACGGGTGACCCCGCAGTACACAGCTAGCATAGACAAATAGAAAACAGTTAAGTAATTCTCACCCCCACAAATCTCAACTTCGCAAATCGAACTGGTAATTACCAGCTGCGCAAACACTGAATAAAACCAGTTAAAACCGGTTCAATCCGACTTCAGTAAACGTTGGATTAATTAGCCTCAGGTTTTTGTGAACAATTTCCGTAATGTAGTTAGGTACTAGGTGGTACTAGTTAGGTATCCTTACTAATATAAAGAGGAAACTTTGTTAGTGAGTACGTCCGCGTTTTTTGCTCCTCCACGCAAAAACGGCTAAACCGATTGCTATGAAACTCGGTATGTAGATAGCTGAAGAATTGACATAATATTTAGGCTACTTTTTATTCTGATATTCCAACGGGAGCGGGAGTTACACGGGTAAAATCGCGCACCGCAGCTAGTGGTACATACTTGCGTCTTGGTCCTTGAATTGTTTCACAAACTGAGATTAGTCAAAGGATTAAAGTTGTAGAATGTTAGCAGGCAGAGGACTCTGGGGCCGAAATCCCGTCCAAAACTAAGAACTAGGTATGTACGGTACGTGTCAATTTCCTTATCACAAAACCGCTAAATTCCTTCCAAGCCGCTGCTCGCTTCCTCCGCTTTACAACTAAACTACAAATGTTCAAACATAACACTAAAAAGCCAATAGCTCACGCATTCGAAACACTTTCGCAAACAACTGTACCCCACAAAAACCCTTTGACGTTCCCTATCAATAGTTCAATATGTCAAAGGCATGTTTACGGGCGTCAGGGTAAAGCGATTTTGCGCTCGACTGTACCTCGCTGCGGCTTGTCACTTCTGAACTGGATTGTGTTGACGACTGACGTTTGTCTAACGATGCTTCTGTTTTTGACGTTTTGTCACCGATGATGTTTTTTTCTTCGAGACATAGGAGGAAAAGTGTTTTCTTCTAGACTGTACTACGCTCCTTACACGGGGTCGATGTCCAAGCTATTACTCTAAAGCTCGAAATACACAGCGGACACTTATACTGACACATTAAACAGTTCACATATACAGCACACATATAAATAAATTCGTGCATGTGTGCTGTAGGTGTGGTTTATTTTATGAAAAGTGTCAGTGTAAGTGTCATCTCGCGCTCGACTGTACCTCGCTGCGGCTTGTCACTTCTGAACTGGATTGTGTTGACGACTGACGTTTGTCTAACGATGTTTCTGTTTTTAACGTTTTGTCACCGATGATGTTTTTTGTCTTCGAGACATAAGAGGAAAAGTATTTTCTTCAAGACTGTACTACGCTCCTTACACGGGGTCGATGTCCAAGCTATTTCTCCATAGCTCAAAATACACAGCAGACACTTACACTGATACTTTACCTAAACAGTCCACACCTACAGCACACATGTACGAATTTCTTTATAATGTGTACCTACTTTAGGTGTGAGCTGTTTTAGGTAAAGTTGCAATGTAAGTGTATGTCGTGTATTTTGAGCTTGTAGCTTCGAATACAAGACGACACTCATCCGAGCGATGTTCCCGGTTGCATCCCTCTCGGGAGCCCAGGGTCCGCTAAGCCCCGAATTGTTTTTTTTATTTGGGGTCGGCGCAGTCGGTAAGTCATCATTGACCATACCTTCTGCAATTAGATTTGGCTATGTTTTTACGGCCGGCCGCCTGCCTGACACCAACCTTCTTAGGGATCAAGCAGTTTATCCGCCACCGCGCGGGGAGAACTTAAGGTTTGCTAATCTCCCTCAGATCCCTTAGTCGCCTTTTACGACACCCACGGGATGAGACGGGGTAACCCTATTCTATGCCGGGGCTACACGGCAAATGCCGGGGCTACACGGCAAGTGCCGGGGCTATACGGCAAGTGCCGGGGCTACACGGCAAATGCCGTGCCGTGAATACAAGACGACACTGACACTGACTATATTGCAAAACTACTCTGTGGCGAGTGTCGATAGCGTCCACACCAGTTTTAGGGTTCCGTACCTCAAAAAGAATCCCTTTTTTTATTTTTTTTCACTGTCCATACGAAGAGAAAGAAGAGGCACCCTTTCTTTAGCACAATGATAAATATTGTTGGTAACTTGTTTACATTGAGAAGATAAATACATTGCTTCACATCTGACGCCATATTTATGTAGGTAAGTAGATGTGTATGATACAGGATGTTTTCTGTGTAATAAAAAAACGAATTCCGTCTTAGAAAATAACAAAATATTGCGCACTATAAATCTTCTATGAAATTAGTCTATTAGTTATGAATTAGTTATTTTTCAAACTTCGCATAATTAAGCAGCTCCTAATATTTTACTCAATAGCAGTATTTGGAGGATGCTGCTCCTATGAATCCTAGTAGCAATTTTTAACGGTTTCTTAAACAATTAAGGTGTCAGTATTAGTTAATAGCTTAGTTTTAAAAAGAAGAACGTTCATTTAAAAATAAGAAAGGCCTTAAAAGAAGATAACTCCCAACGTTTCTTTCTCGAACAATCTCATCATTTCAATAAGTCATTGAGGCGAAGTCTCCGACATCCCATTATAGAGCCGAGATAACGTTCAGCTATCAATCATTCGTTCATTCCGTTCAATATCTTACTGTACTACTAATATTGTAAATCTGCCTGTCTATCTATCTATAAACCTGATAATTGTTCAAAAATGTTTTTTACTTTAAATATTTTACAATGACAAATGCATCATAAAAAATCCCGTAATGCGTAATTATGGGAGGATTTTTCCACTATATTCCCACGAGAATGTCGGGATAAAAAGGTAATCAGTTATTTGCAACCCAAGTTCCATCGTATTCAGTTCAGTATTTTTTGCGTGAAGAAGTAACAAACATACCTACATACTTCTTCTTTAGCATTACACACAAACGTTTACCTTTATAATATTAGTAAGATCGATTTTCGAAGTGATTATATTATTTAATAGCTGCGCCCCGCGGTTGTACCCGCGTAAGTCCAGATCCTACTTGATTTACGGGATCAAAAGTAGCCTATGACCTTTTCCAAAGTCCTATCTATTTTTATTTTGAAGTTCATCAAAATCGGTTCAGCGGTTTAGGCGTGACAGACAGACAAAGTTACTGCTGCATTTATAATATCAGTTAGAGCTGTGGTTAGAGTAAGATTTTTAAAAAAATACTCAGACGAAACCATAGACCGCAGCTACTTACCAACTTTGATATTTTTTATTCTCTCACTTTTGGAGCAGCCTGTAACATTGAATTATAATAAATGGGCTATCGGCATGATGTATACCCAGATTATGTAGCATCAATCTATCCGCTGCGCGAGTAGGTAGCGAGTAAAACTATTTGGGCCCGTTTAGTTTGCTACAAGTAGAGGACTCGGATACCAGTTCAATTTCCAAACCGTTATTAGGTACTTGCCGGAAAATCTTTTTATTTCGGTTCGTTTATGAAACCGTTATTTTTTAACCGGTTTATCGGGAAACATTTCCAAAAAGATCTTGCTACTTTGGTTTAGAACAATAAAAATCGGTTTATTCCGTCCGACACAAAAATAAACAGTTATTTTATCAACCGGTTTATTAAGGTTTTAATGAAACGTTCACGTTCTTAAAACGTTCACGTTCATAAGATAGTTCCGAGCAAAACCGAAATAAACCGTAAAAGGCGATTAAAGGTTCTGCGGGAGACCAACGAAGCTGGAATTAGTACCGATCGGTAGTTGGTAAACTGCTTGCTTTTGAGGAAAGTTGGTGTTAGGCAGACGACCTCGGTGGCGCGTCGTGCGAAAGCGCGACTGCAATGCAGGAGGTTGCGGGTTCGATTCCCGCCGGGTGCAAGTATTTATGCTTAAAAAATAAATATTTGTGTCTGGTCTGGGTGTCCCTCTATGTATAATATGTATGTATTTACAAAAGAAAAATAAATATAAGTATTATATCCGTTGTCTAGTCACCGTAACACAAGCTTAGTCGCTTACCACGGGGCTAGATGGCGCTGTGTGTTGTTCGGAGAAATTATTTATTATTTATTTATTAGTAATAATATTACCAAATCGATTTGCAGTACGCGTGGTCAATGTTGACTTGCATACTTTGCCAACTCCAAAATAATCTAGATTTAAAGCGAACCCAAGGAAAGACTTCGTAACATTTTGCGTCGAATAACGACCCAACAGTGGAGATTATTTTATACCTAATGCTAGCATAACTTTTGTTAAGAGCTTATGTTATGTTATGAGTTTATGAGTCGCATTTATGCTAGTTTTTTTTTCAGTTTTTAGGGTCCCGTACCCAACGGATAAAAACGGGACAGATAGACGGACAGCAGTCTTAGACTACACTGTCCGTCTGTCTGTCTGTCACCAAGCTGTATCTCAGGAACCGTGATAGCTAGACAGTTGTTTTTTCATACCTACCTCCGACTGTCATTCCTCCACCAACCCATTGCATCTCATTCATATGCTTTATAAAAAAAATATTACACGAACAGGACTTTGTTAGGTAAAAGTTTATATGGACCAATCCACATAACCTTCAGTTCCTACTGAAGGTAATGTGGATTTGTCCATTGTATAGTTAGTTAGTTAGTTTCGCTGAGCCTTTTCCGCACTTAGCCTCACAATTGGGCCATTGTACGTGATTTCTTAGAGGGCTTAAGACGCCACGGGAGCCTACCCCGCATTGGCGAATATCCCATGCCTTCAGACCGTGGTTTATCCTAGGACATGTTGGTTTCCTCACGATGTTTTCCTTCACCGTAAGAGCGATGTTAATAGCGCACTTAAATTTTTCTTAAAGAAAAAGACATCGGTGCGCGGTCGGCCTGGATTTGAAACCACGACCTTCGGAATGAAAGTCGCGGTATCTACCACTAGACCAACACCGCTCTCATTGTATAGTTCCTACTTGAAAACATAACTCGCTTCATCCAAGCGAGGCTTCATGTCGTTCATCCCATATTGATAGTTTATAGGAAACTGCTTGTATGTATGTATGTACCGTCGGATAGATATACTAAACTAGCGTACGTAGGTACCTATCTGACATTGCGAATATTGCTTTTTGAAAAATATATTACGAGGTCTGCATTCTGTATGTAAAACTGCTGTGTAGTCGATTCTAAATCATGAAGTGGGTGTAGTTAGTTATACTAGTTTCGTACTTTGGTTTTACCTTTCGTGTAGAAATATCGTTATCTTTTGTTTTTATAATGGTTGTCTTTTGTTTTCAACATATGAACTAGTGAGTGAGTACTACTAAAGGAGGGGCAGCAGTTCGGTGATATTATTATATTATTATTGTAAACTAGCTGCGCCCCGCGGTTTCACCCGCGTAAGTCCCGATCCCGCGAGAATTACGAGATAAAAAGTAGCCTATGGTGTTATTCTAGGTGTCCAGCTAAACCTTTTGCGTGAAAGAGTAACAAACATCCAAACATCCATACAAACTTTCACATTTATATTATTAGTAGGAAGGATGTGAAAGTATGTACCCATGTATGTCTGTATGTACCTATGTGATTTTGTTAGTCTTTTACGCAAAAACTACTAAACCGATTGCGATGAAACTTAAGAGTAAATACCGTCTCTACAATCATAGTAAACCTTTCTTTATTTGTTAAGCTATTGCATAGCTTTTATTGCGGGCTTTGAGCGCAGCGACCGAATCGAGAAATTCCGTAACGAAAAAATAACCTAACACCCCCCACTCCGCCTACCATGTAGCCTAAGAAAAAAAATGCTATGCAGTATCTTTACGCGGCAGTCCCCGAGTGCCACACTTTTTTTTTTCAATATACCGCTTAAACGTCACAACAGCCATTTAAAACGTCACCTTGATCTATTTCGTAAATTCCCTTTCTCCTCCCATAATCTACTTTCCACCATTAAATAAATGTAATTTCGTTATGGCAATAGTGCGAGGGAGACACCCACCTCTGGTAGGTAACTCTCTCAGTTTTGCCTACATAGATCCATAAAAACTGCACTATTCTCAAAAAAATACCTCGAATTTCTATCTAGGTACTGTCGGCCTAGGCAAGTAAATACCGTCTCTACAATCATAGTAAACCTGTATTTATTTGTTTTCCAATAAACCGCTTAAACGTCACAACAGCCATTTAAAACGTCACCTTGATCTATTTCGTGAATTCCCTTTCTCCTCCCATAATCGCCTTTCCACCATTAAGGAACTAAGAGGCTGGATGTAGGTGAGGGGCGAGAGGCGTGAGGTGAGGACGTGGCGAGGCGACGTCGGTGACGTTTAGGATAGCAAGATCGATCTTTCACATTTCCACAGAACAGGTAACAATCGCGCCGTTGCGACTTACCAATGCGCTTTACGTCTTGGACTAAATCGACACTTGTCATCTGGTGAGATAGTGTTCTAACGCAATACCCTAATAAATACCTATTAAAATACTATTTTTTTTCCTCCCTGGATAAGGACATTAGAGGGAAATAAATGTTTATGCCATAAAACCTATATCAGGCATGACCATGCCCCTACGTTTTGGCTTCCTAAGACCACGTGTGGCTTCCTGTTTAAGCAAGCCACGATGGCATATACTAAAACTAGTATTAAAAACTGACTCTGACTGCCTAAAAGCGTTTAATATACCTGTAAATATAACTTAAATTAGGTTTGTCACAGGTTTGTCTGAGCGCCAGGCAGCACTGTAAGTAAGTGGTTTGGCAGTTGCGGAACCACAAAATCAACGGTGGCGAAGTCGTTCTGTAGTACTATATTATAATAAACTTTACCTAAAGACGTATGTAACAAGTCCATTGTCTAAATATATTCAACTTAAATTGTGTGCTATAATATGTCATCATATTTTGATTGATTGTTAACTGCTCCTGTTCAAATTACAGATATCTGTATTATAACGATGGTATTTAACAAACGATCACAAATAAGAAAAACCGCCTTGAGTTTCTAGTGGGTACTTCTCTTTGGAGGGCGCGTTTTGAATTCACACTAAAAAATCATAGTCTTACTTAAGTCGACATTACAAAATCATGTATTTTCATACATTGCTCTCAATTATTTTTTAGCGCTTTAGCCGCAATGAGGCCTTCTTTTCAATTCACAATCTACGCCACATCTAACGAAGTCCACGCCTCATGTCACTTCTCCACCACCATCCTAAACCAACTTCGTCGGCAGCGAATGTTCCCGAAATTGCTCACGTATCTCCATAAAAACGTTTTCCACAACAGTTACAAATTCAAGCCAGAATAACGTTTAACCGAGCTTCGCCGCCCTCGCTTCCTTTAAAAGATGAATGGCTGCCAACGCCTGTATGACAAATACGCACTTTATATACGTGATGTTCTGAAAAGTTGCCTTTTTGAGTTATTGATTTTATGGATTTGGACGTTTTTGGGTTTGGGGGTGGACTGATAATTTGTTGTGTTCATTTAATGCGCTGATTGACAAATTGCCCCGGCATAGAATAGGGCTACCTTATCTTTTCCCGTGGGTGTCGTAAAAGGCGACTAAGGGATCTGAGGGAGACTAGCAAACCTTAAGTTCCACGCGGTGGCGGATAAACTGCTTGGACCCTAGGAAGGTTGGTGTTAGGCAAGCGGCCGGCCGTAAAAATATTGTCAAATCCATTTGCAGAAGGTATGGTCAATGATGACTTACCTACTACGCCGACCCCAAATCAATTTAGGGTTTAGCGGACCCCGGGCTCCCGAGAGGGATGCAACCGGGAACAACAAGAAGGATAATGCAGGGTGGGCCTGCATTATCCTTCTCATCCGAGCGATGCGGTCGTCAATTTATCGGGTTTATCGGATCAATTTATCCCAGACTCACCCCCCCCCCCCCTCGCGACCAAGACCGTTGTAACATGGTCGAAACGTCGAGGTAAGAGAATTAAAAAGTAAAAATCACGCGATTAAGACCCGGGAAAATATAAAATTATGAGTTCCAATCGTGTTAGTTTAAAAAGTTTATCCCAGACTCTCAAGAGCCTGGTGTAGTGGAGAAATTCCTTATTTGTATTGTTTCGTAAACTCCAATCAATTTAAGTGCTAACTAATTATATTTCCTTTTTTATTTTATTTTTTTAACTTACGCTAATAATAATTTATAATAATTTTCCGGTTCCGGCTTTTTGACGTAAAGACGCAATAATATCGAGCTCCGCTTTTCGTTACAAAAACTGTGCAAATAATACACTATCTCCTGCAAATACGTGCAAATCTTGTGCATATTCCACCATTGTGTACAACTAACAATAAAATTCAGTGAAAATTGTGTTTTCAACATTGTTTACAAGTGATTCAAATCAAAAACTTTGAGGTTATTTTGATGATAAGTGAAAAAAAAACTATTGACAGATCATTTTCATTGACATTGTCACATATCGATGACAGAAGAGTAGTGTTGCCATTCTGAATATTACAATAAAATCGTGTTACTACCAACCTAACAGCCGAAATAAAGCTACGTTCACTCAATTACGTTCCGATCCACTCAAAAATATTAACCTTAGAAATGGATAATCTTCAAACATTATTCGAGCAAATGAAAATTGAGATGTCAAACCAAACTAAAGATATTATCACACAGTTAGACGAGAAATTGGCACCCTTTGCACGGGGAATTGAAGAATTAAGGTCAGAAAACCAAATATTGAAGGAAAAAATAAGCCACCTTGAAAAACATAGAAGGATCAACAACATAATACTACACGGATTAAAAGAAAGCGAAAACTCGTCCATTGCTCTCATGGAAACAGTAAAAACTAAACTAAAAGATGATTTAAATATTTTTCTTGAAAACCGAGACATAAATATGATTTATAGAATTGGTAAAAACGACAGTAAAAATGGAAAAGAAAGGCCAATACTCATATCATTTGTTAACAACTGGAAAAAAAATGAGATCATGCTAAACAAAAAGAAATTTAAGAACGCATACGCATCTGAAGACTATCCAAAAGAGGTACTTGACAAAAGGAAGGAACTACAACCAAAACTCGAAGAGGAAAGGAGGAAGGGCAATTATGCAGTCATTAACTACGATTAACTGATCATTAAGGAGGGGAGACCAGGAAACGAGAAGCGTAAAAGAGATGCATCGACCTCGCCCTCTACAACAGAGCAGCCTCGAAAACAACAATCAAACATAAACTTAAATCGACTTAACGCTTTTGATGTCATGAGGAATAGGAGCAACTCCCTGTCTAATACAAACCCATCTTCAGAGCGTAAAGCATAGGATACAATCATCAGCCGCCGGAACAAAACAACATGTATACATCTAAACAATACTACAAACAAAACATTCCCCAAGCCGACTGGTCCTCGTGGGGAATTAGACCACCACCCTCCACCAATAAATAAAAAAGAAGACAAACTCATAAAACTATGTACCTTCAATGTCAAATCTCTATCATCAACAGAAAAATACCTTGAATTATGTTATGCCCTGGAAAACATTAACTTTGATATTGTAGGACTTTCTGAAGTCAGAAAAATGGGCTGTGAAATTGAAGAACATCAAGATTATATCCTCTGTTATATTGGACAAACCAAGGGTTTATATGGAGTGGGATTTCTAATTAAGAAAAAACACAAACACAATATAATAAACTTTACTGGAATCTCTGAAAGAGTAGCACTACTGCAATCAAAATATGAAAATGTTCCTATATCAATAGTACAAGTATACGCACCTACAGAAAGATCAACCATAGACGAAATTGAACATTTTTATAACGACGTTGAAACTGCTCATACATTAGCTGACGAGAAAATAGTAGTAATGGGAGATTTTAATGCAAAAATAGGTTTCCCACAAAAAGATCAATATCCGATCATGGGGGAATATGGTTTCGGACAGCGCAACGAAAGAGGTGACCGTCTTATAAATTATGCTTTCCAACATAAACTGTCCATAATGAACACATTTTTCAAGAAAAAGAAGAGTCGGAAGTGGACATGGATATCACCTGACCAAAAGACAAAAAACGAAATAGATTTCATCATGACTTACAACCCCAAATTAATAACTAATATAGAGATACTAAGCAATATAAAATTTTCTACGGATCACAGACTACTGAGAGCCACCTTGCATCTAAGTCAACCTAAAAAGAGCAGAAAAAACTTCGCTACAGCATTCATTGTTCCAAAAACCGAAGAAGAAACCAAAAACTTCATCATCAACCTACAAACCAACCTACAGAACGAAGGAAAAGAAACAAATGATGTCCAAAAGTACTACAATCACTTGGAAGAAAGCATAAAGAAAAGCTTGAAGTCACAGAATACTACTCAAAAGAAACAACATAAGATTTTTAGTAAAGACACAGAAAATCTAATAAAAAGGCGTACTGAATTAATACACACAAAGAATAAAACCAAGGAGATGAAAAACGAACTTAGCAAAATATACAAAGAAACTAACAGATCTATCAGGAAAGACTACAGTAATTATAGACACAAGATTATCTCACGAAACATTAAAAAATTCAGAAGTATTAAAAGAGCTAACAAAGAATTAATTCCACATAGAACATGGATACAAGAACTAGAACAAAAGTCAGAAAGAACAAAATCTAGGAAAGACGTTATACGCCATGCAACAGACTTCTACAAGCATTTATACCAGAAAAGAGATAACAACGAAATCGAAATACCATCAAACTGCGGGAGCGGAATAAATTGCATCGAACCAATTGAAGTCTCAGAAATTTACGAACACGTAAAACGCCTCAAAGTTGAGAAGAGCCCTGGGCCTGATGGATTATGTAATGAAGTTCTTGTAATAGGTGCACCCATTATTACTTACCATCTAACAAAAATATTTAACATGGTACTAGACACAGAAACGGTTCCAATACAATGGTGCGCATCCGATATAATTCTCCTCTTCAAAAAAGGAAACCCCCTGGATATAGGAAATTATAGGCCCATTAGTCTGCTAGCAAGTATATACAAGTTGTTTACATCCATTTTATTAAAAAGAATAACACAAGACATTGATAAAATGCAACCAAAGGAACAAGCAGGTTTCCGATCACGATTTAACACCATATACCACATACAGACATTAGAGCAGGTTATAGAGAAATTTCGAGAGTTCAATAGACCTCTATACCTAGGCTTCATAGACTATTGTAAAGCCTTCGACAGCATAAGTCACTGTTCGATCTGGAATGCACTTCAATGTTCAAATGTCAATCAAAAATACATAAACATCATAAAATATATCTATGCACATAGTACAAGCAAATTAAAACTAGAAAAGAAGAGGTGACAATATAAAAATAGAAAGAGGAGTAAGACAGGGAGACCCTCTATCACCGAAGCTTTTCATTGCGGTACTAGAACACATATTCCAGAATTTAAACTGGTCAAACCAAGGCATACAAATAAACGGATGCTTCCTAAACCATCTCAGATTCGCTGACGATATAGTCATAATAGCCAAAACTTCGAGAGACCTAGAGGAAATGATGCGAAAACTCGATCAAGAAAGCTCCAGAATAGGCCTAGAAATGAACATAAACAAAACAAAGATCAACTATCATGAAACACCTATCGAGATAAAGGGGAATAACATAGAATATGTCAACAACTACCTCTATTTGGGGAAACAACTGTCATTTAATAATGCCAGTAACGCAGAAGAAATAACAAGAAGAATTAACTTAGCTTGGAAGAAATTTTGGTCAATGAAAGAAATACTAAAAGGAAATTACAATTTACATATGAAGAAGGTTATATTTGATACATGTCTTTTACCATGTCTACTATACGGTTGCCAAACCTGGGTATTCAATAATGAAATAAAACAAAAAATCAAATGCACTCAAAGAGCAATGGAAAGGAGCATATTGAAGATTAGGAAAATTCACAAAGTTAAGAGCGAAAGCATAAGACAAAAAACAAAGTTTACAGATGCACTTACACATGCACTCACACTGAAATGGAAATGGGCTGGACACATTTCACGGTATACGGACAAAAGGTGGACTATAGAAACAACACGGTGGAAAGGACCAGACGGTAAAAGGAATGTTGGTAGACCTATAAAACGGTGGGCTGATGACATTGTACAGACGGCAGGATGCCACTGGATTAAAGTGGGCAAGGACAGGGAGACATGGAAGAGGCTGGAGGAGGCCTTTACCCAAAACGGGATCCATATTTCACACAACGATAGTAATATTTAAGAAACTAACCCTAAACTACTACATTCTTACTAACATTTAAATTGTACCTTGGAAATATGGAATAAAGAGGCTTTATTATTATTATTTAATAATAATTTGTACCTACCTATTATATAAGCAGTAAATGATTGTATAATTACATTTGTAAGATGGATGAAGGAACCCTCGACTTCCAAGATACCGGTATTAACTACCTAGTTTGGATGCCGGAAAATCATATTTTTAATAGCCAAGTTCATATACAAACTTTGTTTATAACTATAATCTGTGTACTTATAGGCTATAATTATTGTTTGTCCGGAATTAATTATTATTATTATAATTTATCGCTCGGATACGTAGTCAGCGGGTTAGTCCACTTTCGCCATACCAGGTTCTACGGCTACGAAAAAAGTAGTAATCCTTTCGCCATACCTGCTCGACATGGTCGATAGGCTATGGCGAAAGGATACTCCAATTTATTTATTCGACTTTTATTAACTTTAAGTTGAAAAGTTGTTGAGTGGAATCGTGCCCCTCGCGTCCTTCTACTCATCGTCGTCATCGTTCTTCGCAATGAATTGGACGTGGGCGTGGTTTTTACCAGGCTGTAAGGACTGACTAGAAGTTATCCTGCACCGCACTAGACGTGTAAAATGTGTGATAGTAGGTAATTGGTATGGAAGTACTAGGCTATTATAAATCACCAGAAGGTCGTTACATACTTTTACAATTGAGATATTTCTCGCTTGAAGAAACATACGGAAATGTGATAAGTGTGAGTTATACATTCTACATACTTATGATAGCCTAGTACATCATACTTAATAATAGAGTATATTTTTTATTTCCTTCACTTTTTGTAAAAGTAGGCGCGGTCACCAATATGGCCACGCCCAGTTTTACGCAAGGTAATGAATGGGCGTGGGTGTGTATGTTTGAATGACAAAGAAGATTATTAAAATATTAGATTATTGTACCAAAATTTACAAAACTCATGAAAAAAACAAAAACTTACTAGTAATTATAATAAAGGTACCATGTGCGGCCTTATTGCTAAAAGCGATCTATTCCAGGCAACATGTAAAAAAAGAGAAGTGTGATTAGACTTTTAGTAAGTAGGTACTAGTTACTTACTATCCAACACATATTCTAAATCATAAGATTCATAATTTTAGCATTTAAACCGACTTCAAAAAAAGTCGGTTTTAGAAGGTTCGCCGATTACTCGAAGACGGCTTTACCGATTGAGACTATTCTTTTTTTAATTAAAAGGATTTACAAAGAGGATTTTTAGTGACAACAGAAATGCACAAAAACTAATGAAAAAAAATTAAAAACGGACTTTATGACTTCTGTTTTTAAATATTTTAAAATTTTGATAAAACTGTTCAAAACCCTGACAAAAATATGACAGGTAAATAGTATTTATTGTTTCCAATGGAAATGTTATAATAGGTATGTGAAATGAGACCAATGCATTAATATAATATGAATCAACTCCTTATTTTACTATTTAACTTTAAATTATACCTTTTTATACATTGTTTACATTTTAAACCGCAGAACAGCAGCTATGCTTACATTTTAAATCACAGAACAGCAGCTATGCTTACATTTTATATCACAGAATAGCAGCTATGCTTACATTATATAAGTCACAGAATAGCAGATACCTAAACTTACATTTTAAATCACAGAACAGCAGATATGCTTACATTTTAAATCACAGGACGGCGTTTTAACCTACAATAGTACTTTATACAAATAATTATCTTAAAACACTAGATAATAACCACAGCACTGCAGATTTGCTTGTTTTAATTTAATTCATTGATTTAGAAATATGCATTGTGTTGGATAGTAAGTAACTAGTACCTACCTACTTATTATAAGACTTATTATAAGTCTAATCACACTTCTCTTTTTTTTCATGTTGCCTGGAATAGATCGCTTTTGGCAATAAGGCCGCACATGGTACCGTTATTATAATTACTAGTAAGTTTTTGTTTTTTTCACGAGTTTTGTAAATTTTGGTACAATAAAGTGTTAAGTAATCTAAAATTTTAATAATCTTCTTTGTCATTCAAACATACACACCCACGCCCATTCATTACCTTGCGTAAAACTGGGCGTGGCCATATTGGTGACCACGCCTACTTTTACAAAAAGTGAAGGAAATAAAAATTATACTCTATTATTAAGTATGATGTACTAGGCTATCATAAGTATGTAGAATGCATAACTAACTCTTATCACATTTCCGTATGTTTCTTCAAGCGAGAAATATCTCAATTGTAAAAGTATGTAACGACCTTCTGGTGATTTATAATAATAATAAAAAAAAAAAAAATAAAAAAAAAAAAAAAAAATTATTACAGCAAACAAACTACAAACTAACAAATTAACAATATTACTTTAAACTTTAGTAAACAATATTAGTTAACAAATAAGTTAAATTTTATCTTAAATATAAAACACAGTCCGTAAGCAACAGTAGTGTTTGCTGGATGAGGGTATTAGATAAAAGTGTTGACGGTGGCACCCACACTAGATTAAATCTGTGTCGTGGATGTCAGAAATTGATTTAGTTCTATTTAAAATTAACCTCGTCGGTGAAATAGAATATGTACATTACTTTATAAATCCTTTTACAATTTTATAAGTAGTTAATAGTAGTATAATATATAAGTAATTGTGTAACGTCATAGTGAACTTACTTTCAATAATTGTAAATATTATACAATGTGGAACAATAAAATATAAAATAAATATAAATAAACAATAATATATACGTACGCTAGTATAATATAATATAAATATGATGACAAAATAAAGTAAAAAATAATACTCTAAATAAATAAATAATAATCTCTTTTTTTTTTTTTTTTTTACTCAAGTTAAGACTTCCAAAATTTTCTCTGTACAGTCATAGTCTAAGCTATTCAACCATTTTGACAACACAATTTTAGCCTTATGAAAGCAACAAAGTTTCAAGTCACATAAAACTACAACCTTATTGTAAATAAAATGACAAATAAATGGATTAAAGCGACGGGCAAAAGAAGTATTAACTTTAGGAATAGACAATTTGAAAGTTCTGCGAGCAAGCATGTCCTGGTAGAACTCTGAATTTATTACAGACCTATGTACCTTTAGCGCAACATTTGCGATAAACAATTGACGGATCGTAAGTAGGCCAGTCTCAGTATAAACGTCAAATGTAGGATATACTCTAGGCTTCGACAACATCGTCTTCAAAACCGATCTTTGGGCTCTCTCTAACTGAATCATAAATGTCTTACAAGCACCGCCCCAGCAGGAGATACAATAACTCAAGATAGACTGACACAATGCAATATATACGTTTCTGAGTGTATTCAGCGATGCAGAATTCCGGAGTTGCCGCATGACATTTATAATTTTTCGAGTTCTAGCAGATAACTTATCGATGTGGCTCTCAAAATTAAGGTTCTCATCCACAAGTATACCTAACAACCAGATATCTAACAACCTCTGCCTTGTCTATTTCTTCACACTCACAAATTGATGAATTAACATGATAGCATGAGTGTATTTTAATTTTAACACCTGTGGGAGGCTTGGACGCTTTCGTTTTATAGAAACATATAAATTTTGTCTTGGTTGTATTCAAGGTTAGAAGATTATCGGTCAACCAAAGTTTGACAGTCCTTAAACCATTTTCTGCCTTTACAAATGTGTCGCGCCAGTTTTCTCCCTGAAACAGCAAAGCAGTGTCATCCGCATAGCAAACAATGTCAGCCCCATTAAGGTCAAGATTAAGTATATGATTCATATATATTAAAAATAATGTGGGACCAAGAATGCTGCCCTGCGGAACTCCAAAATTAACGCCATGACATGAACTCGACAGACCATCGACAGTAAGACACTGACTCCGGTTCGTGAGATAACTTGAAAACCAGAGAAGTGGGGTTCCCCGAATACCTACATTTTCAAGTTTCTTAAGAAGAATTGGAATGGAGACAGTGTCGAATGCTTTAGCAAGGTCTAAAAACACGCCTAAGCAAGCTCTTTGATGATCCAAAGCCGGTACAATCTTGCTCATCAATAGTGAAACAGCATCTTCGGTCGAACGACCATGCCTAAACCCATACTGTGAATCTGAGATAATTTTATTCATGTCTAGGTAGTTTCAACTAGTCGTTTAGATGCCACTTTTTCAAGGAGTTTTGCAAATACACTGAGCAACGAAATAGGTCGGTAATTATCAGGAATGTCGCGAGAACCAGCTTTGTGTATAGGTCTAATGGATGCTATTTTCCAAAGGTCCGGAAATATGCCGGTAGATAAACTTTTGTTAAAAATATATGTTAACGGAACTATAATGTACTCCTTAATTTGTTTTAATAGGGAATTCGTAAGCCCATCTTGGCCAGGAGCTTTGTCATTGTGCAGATTCATAATAAGTCTCCCAATCTCATGCTCGTCAGTTGGCTGCATAAAGAATGAGCTAATAAAGTTATTGTTTGATTTTATTTTATGAGCAAGATTTTCCTGATTGGTTTTAAGGTTACTAAGACTTTTGCTAGCCAGAGTTTGCCCGACTGTTGAGAAGTATGAGTTGCATTTGTCGAGAGAATCCTTAGCACCGTTCGATCCCGGAATATGTAGAAGTTCATTGGGTTCTTCTTTTGAAGAAGTCAGGTTACTAATATTTTTAATGGTCTTTCACAGTTTTTTGGGATTGTCTCTGTTTGAATCCAACTCTCTGCTCTCATATTCTATTTTTAATTTTGTTAATAGGCTATTGCAAAAGTTTCGATAGCGAGTATAGACAACTTTGAGCATGAGATCGTGAGGGTTTTTACGAGAGCGAGCGTGTAAGCGGTCACGATGTCGCATGCAGCGGAGTAACCCAGGAGTGATCCAGGGTTTTATTACACGTTTTGATCTAGGGATTATTACCTTAACCGAATTATTCTCAATTGCTTGACGCAATGTTTCAGAAAATATTTTAACTAGATCATTTACATTAAATTCTTCTCTAAATAGCGTCTGCTCCCAGTTTATGTTTTTAAGATCCATTAACAATTGGTCCAGATTTCTTTTAATCTTAGTTTTAACAGGTTGCTTGCTTTTAGACTTAGTTATCGACATACCTAACATAACGAAATTGTGATCTGTTACATCAGTTTCACAAAGCAGACCAATTGCGTTCAGGTTTGTCTTTACAAAGATATGATCGAGACAGGTCTTTTCCCTGGTTGGAACTGTGATAGCGGGGTAAAAACACTGCTCTGCCATGAGACATAAAAGATCTTGACCTAGCCTTTTTAAAATTATTTTCTTCTCTGTCCAAAAGAATATTAATATTTAAGTCTCCTGCTACAACAAGGTTTGGTCCCTGCTCGACCCCACAAAGAAAATCGCTCAGTGAAGTAATGAATTTGTTTGGATCTCTAAAACTTGGGGGACGATATATTCCAAAAAGGGTAACCACATTAGGTATATTAATGAGCAAACAATTAGCTTCCTCTAATGCCAATTCACTTACTTTGGAGTTCCAAACATTACGAACATAAATGACGAGTCCACTGTTCTGATTTATTATTTTGCTAGTATGGTATTCTACATAGCCACAAATTTGAGGAACGATAGAAGATTCATCTAACCAGCATTCTGACAATACAATAACGTCGTATAATATATCCAAGCGTTCGAGACTCAAACAAAAACTGTCAAAATTTTTATTAATACTTCTTATATTTACGGCTAAAATTCTAAATCTGTATTTTGAGTTTAAAACTGTTTTTACCTGTTCTGGTTCATCGAATGTATGGCAAGTGATACCAAGTGAATCAATTTCAACAGCTATATCATCCAAATCCATGAGAATTGTATATTAAAATAAATCGATAGAAAGTCTTACAACAGCGAAGCCATACATTTCGAAACCATATTAAGACTGTATAATTGACTGTCAAAAAGAGTACAAATCCTGACATAAGATTACATACAATTATAGTATAAGTAATAAATAGAATATAAAATATAATAGAATAATTATAAGTTAAATAAATATAAAATACTAAACAAATTATTTTAAGACGAACAGAATCCACTTCAATCAAACACACAACATAAAGGAGCCTAAACAACTTCTGAAGGAAAGATTCGAGCAAGGTCGTCAAGCTACCTGATAGCAATTGCTGGTTTCCCCTCTTTTTGTCGTACGTAGATATTACTTTGGTTAGTCCAGCAATGTATAAAACCGAGTTGTTTGGCTTTGCCTCTCGCTTCACGAAATAACTTTCGATTTTCCCGTGTCAATCGTTCATTAATATAAATCTTTTGGTCCGTTACTGTGTCCAGGAGACCAGACGTAGTTATGTTTTTTCTCGCCCTGGCAGCCTTTATAAAAGTATCCCGTTTTGCACGCCTAACAAGTCGAAAGACAATTGGACGAGAAAGGGTCGATTTACCGTCATCAGCTGTCCTCTTTGTTAATCTCGACCCAGCACGCGAGACCCAGTCTATGTCCTGTTCCCTCAGATCTGCTCCTATTTTATTTGCTGTTGTCAGAACTATGTGCATTAGGTTTTCATTTTGGAGCTCCGGTACACCCACGATCTCCACCTCGTTCCTTACATGATTCTGAGCTTGTGATTTGATCTCATTTTCCAATTGGCTGACAGTGACTTTCAACGACTGATTTTCTTTCTCACGTTCCTCTAGATATTTCAGTCGAGTATCAGCGAGGGCAGCAGTCACCCCGAGCTCATCAAGCCTTTCATGTCATCTTGTTAATGATATAGTAGCAGTAGTAGCAATAGCCTAGTACTTCCATACCAATTACCTACTATCACACATTTTACACGTCTAGTACGGTGCAGGATAACTTCTAGTCAGTCCTTACAGCCTGGTAAAAACCACGCCCACGTCCAATTCATTGCGAAGAACGATGACGACGATGAGTAGAAGGACGCGAGGGGCACGATTCCACTCAACAACTTTTCAACTTAAAGTTAATAAAAATCGAATAAATAAATTGGAGTATCCTTTCGCCATAGCCTATCGACCATGTCGAGCAGGTATGGCGAAAGGATTACTACTTTTTTCGTAGCCGTAGAACCTGGTATGGCGAAAGTGGACTAACCCAGTCTGCGACACGACGCTAGCGAAGCGACGTGTCTCGTTAGCTTCGTGTCGCTGACTGCGTAGGGAGTTTCATCGAAATATATAGAAACCAGTAGTGTCGCCTAGTGAATACTAGTGATGGGTCAACTCGAGTGCCAACTCGAGTTGACTCGAGTTACGTTTATTCCGAGCTGGCACATCACTAGTGTCGCCGCGACACGGCGTCCGCTGCCGCCTCATGTCGCCCGTTGCCAACTCGTATCTTTGAGCTCGCGCTTACTTTAAACTCAAGGTAGGGCCAAGTGCGAAACATGTGGACACTTTCCAGAATCTGATGCAAATCTTTATTTTTACTTGAATTGGGTAATTTTTTTTATTTGTAATATATCATATGTCTTAAGGGATAATCTGCTTTTCTAAAAGTTTATCTTGTTTCAAAATCACTTATAGTTACTAAAATAATCACCTTTTTTTAAAAACATCATATTTGTCCACAGGTACAACACACGATTGTACCTATGGACAGTATGATTTTACCTGTTGACGGTGTTGTTTCTAGGGACGGTTTACAAAATAAACTTCAAACACTCTAGCAGAGAAATTGGATGAGTTTTAAGTAAATATTTATGACAGTTGTACCAGTGGATAGTCCATAGGTACACACATATTTTTGTCCACAGGTAGAAATTCAGACATAAAAAGTAAAACGGCTCTAACTTTGAGGTTAAAACAGACGTACAGACATGAAAAAAACACTACCAAAGCAATAAACAACATAAAACATGATCGTAAATACAATCAAACCGATATCGCTTACGATATCGGTATAAATAACTTTTACTAAAAGTTATTTATATTATGCAAAATTATTTACTTTTTGGCGCAAAAAACTTTCACAGCCGGCACTTTAACAATAACATAGAAAACAACGATTGCGACATGTTAAAATTGTCAACCATAGGCAAAGCTTTACAGTCGTGCTCAGATTAAAGTTTAAGGATTATTCATTTCGTAGGAATCGATTGTGTCCACAATATAAGCGTCCATAGGTACAACACTTGCCCCTAAGTAAGTAATTTTACCCTCAGTTTTGTAGACCCATGAAAAATAAAAGAAGACGCATCTCAAACGACTCGGTTTTATAAGACATATTACTGATCAAAACACATTCTCATTCCCTCTCTACCGTTAAATTCTTAAAACAAAACACCAAATTTATCGCGAAAAAACCTCAAGATTATTCAAACGAAGACACTTCACAATTTTATGACGAACAATTATGGCTACAGCAGATTGAACTTGAAAATACACAGAGACACAATTTCTGTACAATCACCGAAAACCGCAAAAAAACCGTAAACCCAAACCGGCTTATTACGAAACAATGAGAAAACTCCTCCCATCATATAAAAAGGAACATCGACTGCCTAACGTTAGCAGACGAGAAGCTTTTAATCGGCCGATAGTTCGGTTCACACGGTAAATAATTGGCGAAGAAAACTATCTGAATGTCGCTTGGACAACTTAAGGCTGACTTCCATAACGATTCCTAAATATGTCTTAAGCGGTAATCTTACCTAAGTGTGAATACTTCAAAATTGACAAACTGTAACAACATAATAGCAATCTTCTACTCATGGACATTATAGTCCAATGATAGATTTTCTGTGAATTATTTTTAAATATAGCTTAATATATTTTTAATTGGTCTTAAGCAAACCGCCCTAACAGTTTAATCTTTAGAGAAAAAAAACGGTTAAAACTATTTATTAAATAAAAACCATTAATTTAAAATATTGTACGATATTGTGCACAGCGCTATCTAGGAAACTACGAGCATGCCTGTATGGGTGCCAGACACTAGTAAACAGTACAACTAACTGCACATTTTTGGAAAGACTTCCTGAATATGTACCTTACCTATAGATAATTCAAATATTTGTTTATAATAAGCTTTTCTTTTTCGAATCTACTTATATTCGTCTTTTTAAGTAGGTATTATTTACAAAACCTTTGCTTGAAACTCATCTACAACATCCAAGTATATCTTCCAGTACCATAATCAGAATGTTTGCAGAAAAACAATCTCAATTCACAACAGGTCACTAAGATCAAGATGTCATCGCCCGATTAAAAACTTGCAAGTCCGCCGCACCACTTAAACTCACAAAATAAAATGACTTTTTTATTAACCCCACATAAATCGAGTGAAATTGCTTCTACTTTGCGAGAATATAGTAGATGTGACATCGAAATCCTTTGGCTGCATACACTGCATTTTGTATGATAATTTTATTATACCAGATGAAAATGTGGGACAGCAAATTTAATAAGTTTAGAGTTATGTAAAGTTAACTTAAATTATTAGTCGTACATGGTGGGACGGGGACCAAATATGGGACTATTAATAAACATATACCTACATTACCGTGTATCCCCGGTATAGAATAGGGTTACACCATCCCTTCCCGTTGGTGTCGTAAAAGGCGACTAAGGGATCTGAGGAAGACTAGAAACCCTTAAGTTCTCCCCGCGCGGTGGCGGGTAAACTGCTTGGTCCCTAGGAGGGTTGGTGTCAGGCAGGCAGCCGACCGTAAAAATATTGCCAAATCTATTTGCAGTAGGTATAGTCAATGATGACTTAGTACCTACTGAGCCGACCCCAAATTATTTGGGGTTTTAGCTCCCATCAAGGATGCAACCGGGAACATCGCTCAGATGAGAAGAAGAATACATATAGCCTTATTATTAACGTGGACTAAGGTCTAAGTAGTTTTACCACTTTTTGTTTCTGTCTGTCAACTTTAAAAGTTCTTGTCACGGTAAAAAACAAAGCATTTTATACATATAGAAGACAAGCAGAGTCCCGCGTTTCACTTGCGTCCCGTCGCGATCCCGTGGGTATATCGGGACCAAAAGTAGCCTGTGTTACTATTCGATAATGTAGCTTTCTATTGGTGAAAGAATTTTTAAAATATAAACTAAAAGTTTCAGAGATTACCCGGAAAATACATACATTACATAATTGTTACCAACTTTATAATATTAGTAAAGATTAAAACTTTCATAGGTACCTAGATAGATTTTATTTGCTTCCATGCAAAGACCCCATATTGTTATATTTTATAAATACGCAATAGATAGGTATAGATAGATAGATTGTTTTACCTCTCCGCGATATAGGGTTGGAATCCGTTGATTTATGCTTCCTAGGGAGGTTTTCTTATACCTTCACGGGACCCTGTACTGTGATTTTGGTAGGTACTAATGTCAGATAAAGGGTGATGGTATTATTTATGTGAGGAAAAGTAGCTTTTCTACTCTGGACGGCCATGGAGACGGTAAACGCGTCTGAGGTGAGGGATGTGTTTCTCTCTGTCAGTTACTACAAAGTTGCAAAGGCTAAACCGATTTTGAAACGGTTTTTGCTTTAGATGGTTTTAATTACAAATTATGTTTTTATCTAAGTTTTAACAAGTTATTTATAAAATTACAGCATCTTAAAAAGGTTTCTTGCTTTGTAAATGGCCCATTCCTTAGCATGTATGTGCATGTTTTAGACAGCTAGAGAGCACGGCATATTTTACGTTATTATTCGACAAAATAAAATTTAAATTTAAAAAACCTACGACGAAAAAGGGTGCTATCGGGCGGCGATAAATGCTATTTTTTTGTATATGCATTATATTTCAAGTGCAATTAGTAGATGAATATAAATTAGAAGTCATGGTTACACAGGTACAGATCATTTTAGGGTTTATAGTTAACAAGAAACTATACAGTTTCGCCATGTCCGTCTGTCTTTCTGTCCATGATTTAACTCAGAGACGCTTAGTACTAAGCTGTATCTTTGCATCAGTACCTAAAGTACATACATATTGATCGCGCCGATAAAATCGTACCATTATGATGTGGCTTCTTTAACGGGCGAAGACTCGTGTCACATACATCGATGCTTAGTTTGTTGTGCGGCCGAGACTGAATTGACGCAGGTGTAGCCACTAGGGCACGCAATATCAGAAGGTTTTTAATCCCGGGACTGGTTTCAGTATTAAGATCTTGAGAGATTAGTCCCGGGACTTTATATATCGTTAAAAAGGCGAATTTAATACAATAAAAATGTGTAAAATCAAAAATCTTTGATATAGTAAAGTCTTAGTGGTTTCATTACGTAAACTAAGTTACCCCATGCCCCATTTTGGAAATATGGCCGACAAATAGCCGTTGTTTAAACTTTCGCGCCAAACTCTAGGCACGCCACTAAAATGATGTTAGTAGTAAAATTTTGCATGCGAGCTATAAAAAATACTTATGTCTTAAAAATCACAATGAATCGAGTTACTTTTATTATTTTAAGCATTTAATCAGCTTAAGACCTCAATTTTAACTCAAATAGTAAATCGGTCTAATCTCGATATCGGATCACTCAATCCCGGGATTGTAATATCGAAGACGAAGCGAAGACGATGCACCCAAGCGGAACATCGTCTTCGCCCGAATACTTCGCATTGCAACGATCTACCTGCCACATACATCGCGTAAACACAAATATTCGCCGTAATGCTAACCCGCTATTGAATCCCCAGCATAAGAAAAATAAATCATTTAAGGGTAGGTACCTCCCCAACATGTTTTTCTTTGAGGATTAGCACATATTGTGAGTAAATCCAGTAGACGTCGCTAGTAAAGAAATGTTTGCGTAAAACCGCTCTAGGTGTCAATCACTACGAAATACCGCAAAAAGCGCTTTGAGGCTTAACAAAAAAGCTTCAACGCCAATCCGTCAAGTTTGTACGATGAAAAGACTTTGTAGTGTGCCATAATTTTGTGCAGCAAAAAATAATAAATTGTATTTTTAAAGTTCAGGTACAGTATGTTTCAAAAATATATAGATAGATAAAAAGAGCGGTGTTGGTCTAGTGGTAGATACCCCGACTTTCATTCCGAGGGTCGTGGGTTCGAACCCGGCCGCGCACCAATGTCTTTTTCTTTAAGAAAAAAGTTATGTGCACTAATAACATCGCTCTTACGGTGAAGGAAAACATCGTGAAGAAACCGACATGTCCTAGGACTCACCACGGTCCGAAGACATGGGTGTGTGTCTATGTATCATATGTATGTATTTACAAAAGAAAAATAAGTAAGTATTATATCCGTTGTCTAGTACCCATAGTACAAGCCTAGTGCTTAGTTTGGGACTAGATTGCGCTGTGTGTAACGTCGTGCAATATTTATTTATTTATTTATTTATCTAATAATACATAGGCTACTATTTATTCCGATATTCCTGCAAGATCGGGACTTGCGCGGGTGAAACTGCGGGGCGCAGCTAGTCTAAGAAATAATTTACACTGGATTTGTATATTTTTTTAAATAAATAATTAGTGTTTGGTTTCAATAAATAATAAATACCACGCAACATAATAGATACCCAGTGATATTCACAATTGTTTTAAATAAAATCTGCAAATAATATTTGTAGTGTCTTGTAAAATAACTGAAACTTAAAATCTGAATAAAGACTTTTTAAAACACACTAACTCTGTATACTAGCGAATGATTTCAAATGTTCGTCTTTCGATTATAAATTGTACCGCTAACATAAAATACAAGAATTAACATCGCATAAGACTTGCATAACAAAATAAAGTCTGGAATAAATGTACAGAAAGAATTGGGAGCCATACTCAATGGTCTGGTGATGGAATCTTTATTATGCCTTAAGTAAGGAATATAAATGGAAAATGTGATTTAAATATCACAATAAAATCACTTTTGTTATGGGAGCCCCACTTAAATATTTATGTTATTATCCTTCTTTTAGTACCTACCTATATTTTGTTGTTATAGCGCCATCAGAAATACATAATCAGTCAAAATAATAACTGTCTAGCAAAGCTAAAATATCAACTGTCTAGCCAAGTCCTCTACTTTAATTCTGCGAACGATAATTCCAGAAGAAAATCTGTCATCTATCTGTCACCTGTTTTGGGTAATATTTGGGTCTTACGGTCTCCCTCCGTATCCATTTTTACCTGACAATACTCTACGTGACCATATAAGTCATAAGTCTTATGCCTTACTAGCTGTATGACGGAGTACGGCGTGAACATATCTCACATGGCTACATATAAGTACATACAAACAATATATGGATCCAATTGAGAACGTACTCCTTTTTTGAAAGACATTTTTCAAATTTGTATTTAGAATACAAACTTGAAATATCAACAGTCCTACACAAGACCACAAGACACCAAGTCAGACAGTGGCTTTTATTAAGCCAACAAATACCCAGTAAATATGGGTTATCTACACCTATATATATATATATATATATATATATATACATAGTATGCCTTACTAGCTGCGTTTCACCCGCTTTGTCCCAATCGCGCGGGAATATCGGGACAAAAAGTAGCCTATGTAAATAAATTCTCTGAACAACACACAGCGCCATCTAGCCCCGTGGTAAGCGACTAAGCTTGTGTTACGGTGACTAGACAACGGATATAATACTTATATTTATTTTTCTTTTGTAAATACATACATATTATACATAGAGGGACACCCAGACCAGACACAAATATTTATTTTATAAGCATAAATACTTGCACCCGGCGGGAATCGAACCCGCAACCTCCTGCATTGCAGTCGCGCTTTCGCACGACGCGCCACAGAGGTCAACACAGAGTATGTGTTGTTCTAGGTCTCCAGCTATCTATATTCCAAGTTTCATAGCAATCGGTTCAGTAGTTTTTGCGTGAAGGAGTAATGTCAACATACAAACATACATAGATACAAACTTTCGCGTTTATAATATTAGTAGGATTGTCCATCAAACAGCCTTCAAACTTCGTTTACAACTGCGTAAATAATGCCTTCACGTGCAGCCACTGGGGTCGCTCATTCACGCATAAGATAGGATACAGAAGTCACATTAGAGGGCATCCAATTTAAGCTTAGTGGCCGTTACCTAAAACGGTTAGGAGTAGATGATTATGATGATGATGATGGTGACTTATTCGCGGCTATTAACAACGCGAACTTAGGTCGTACTAGCAGGAATATTTATGTTTCTCTACAACAACTTTGAAAGTTCTTATCACATTGAAAGACAAACGGTAAATTATTAATAAGATGGATAATGATTTTAATATCTACATTTTTTTATTTACCCTTTTTAGTGCATTTGCGACTGCTACTGAAAGTCATCAAAATTGTAACCGTAACTTTTTTCATTGAAGAGTTTTCTGATGAGAAGGTAGTTTCAGGTGCTCCATCGATTTCTACCTAGTTCTTTAGAAGCTGATTCCTTTGATAGAAGCCCAAAAATGAGTTATTTACTGCATTCTGGAATGCTATTCTGCTCATCATTCCAAAGGTGCTCACCAGATGGGATCACTCTCACTTTTCAAATAAAAAAGGATTATCGAAATCGGAATTCATATGACGGAGTACGGCGTGAACATATCCCACATAGCTACATATAGGTACATACAAACAATATATGGGTCCAATTGAGAACGTACTCCTTTTTTGAAATAAATTGAAATAAATAAATTGAAATTTGTATTTAGAATACAAACTTGAAATATCAACAGTCCTTCATAAGACACCAAGTCAGACAGTGGCTTTTATTAAGCCAACAAATACCCAGTAAATATGGGTTATCTACCTACACCCTTTGTACAGAATACTCCCATTCACACACACACAATAACAACAATAACACATTAATGAATCACTCACACACACACACGCTTAAATCTCTGAGTGGTATTATCCTCACGAATGAGAGAAACAAATTTTCAACGGAGCTCCTCATTACCTTTTAAAATTAAATTTTCGCGATGATAAAACGGTTAAGTGTGTACTTGTTTAAGGTTTGTTTCATGCAGGAGACTTTTTAGAAACAAAACAATAACAGGTAATTGTTTTTGGCTATCTATTAGGCCCCTGTCCGACAGGGCGCGAGAAGCGAGCGGCGTGTAGAGCATGTTCTTTTTGTTTTCGTATAGTGGCTCACCTAGTATGAAATTTAAGGTCGCCTCTTTATTGACCTAATGGCTGCAATCACAGATAACTGACTTCACGGACTTCTGGTCCATCCAATAGTTGTCTGAAAGAGATCGCTTTAAGCGATAAGGCCGCCCATTGTGCCAGCTAGCTTTAAGTTGTGTGTCTTTTTCTTGTTTATGTATTTTAAATTTATGGTGTGTACATTAAAGAATTTATTCATTCATTCATTTATAACAAGCGTACCTAACACTGCTTAACACATTACACTCCCGTAAGGCACACCTTAAGGGAGTGTTGGAGTCACCTATCTAAATAAAGACCGCATCAGGCATTGCTTAACCCTAACGACTACACACGATCGAAGGGTACAACTAATCCAATGACCTCAATAAACGACTCGAGCTGGAAACTAGAAACTAATTGGCGAACATACAATTTTATTAAAGAATCATTTGAGTATACCTAAAACACGCCGTGCGAATAATTTTTGCCGCTCTGCAGCAAAATAGTGGTGCGAGTAAGTACTTGCTAGCTGTGTAAGCAGTCAGCGAAGCACTAGTAACATGTCCATCTCTTTTCATTTACGCGGAATGTATGTAGGAATCTATTGGAAATCTAAATCTATTAAAACGTTTCTTAAAAGTGAAAAAAGCCGACTCGCTCGCGCTCAATCGCGGGCTGTGGGACATTCACTTTAAATGTAAATAAGAATCGTGCTCAGAGCCGAATAAAATAGATAATAAATAATCTAAATTTTAATGGTTCTTTGCCAGACATGATAAGTCACATTTTCGCTAACGTTAAATGACAGATCGATCTAATATCCAGACAAATGATTCCTTAGCTAATTAAAACTTTCCTTAGATGTTGAGACGGCCCGCCTAGTCTACTTCAGTTACTTTCACAGCATCATGTCATATGGTATCCTGCTGTGGGGGTGTGCTGCTGACATAGAAACCATTTTTGTTTTGCAAAAGAGAGCGGTGCGAGCTATCTACAAAATGGGCCCCAGGGAATCGCTTGAAGAAAAGTTTAAAGAGATAAACATTTTAACTGTTTACTCTCAATACATTTATGAAAATCTGCTATACGTACATAAGAATAAATCAAGTAAATTTCACAAATACAGTGATGTCCGTCAGGTTAATTTGAGACACAAGGATGATCTGACTGTGCCCTATAGTAGGCTCCAGAAAATAAGTAAGTCGTTCTGTAGCACTAGTGTACTTTATTATAATAAACTACCTAAAGACGTATTTGACATGTCCATTACAAGATTCAAAAAATATATTAAACTTAAATTGTGTAATAAGGCGTACTATAGCACGTCAAAATATTTTGATGAGAAGAATCCATGGACGTGATTGTTAACTGCTCCTGTTCAGATTAAGATCTGTATTATGACGATTGTAATATAAAACATGATAAAAAAAATAATTGGAAAAAAAAACCCCATGAGTTTCTTGTGGTTTCTTCTCATCGGAGGGCGCGTTCCGAAACCTCGGTAAATTAAAATCTCGACGTTTCAAAACGTACGTATGTGTGTATAATACCTATACGTTCTAAATGAATAAAAAATTTTGAGTTTTTGAGTTTTTAGAAACGTCTTTGGCTACGACTGAATGTTCGAACACTAGAATTACTCGATATTGTGATTAGATGTAGTGGACAATTGGTCAAGTCAAAAAATAGTGTCAATTTGTCAAGAGTATAGTTACCGCACATTTTAGTGTTCATTCGTCAAGCCGTGATATAGTGTCAATGGTCAAGTCGTTTATTTGTGTCGATTGGTCAAGTCTTTCATTTGTGTCGATTGGTAAAGTCTTCAAAAAGTGTGAACTGGTCAAGTCTTTTTTTTGTTTTAAATAAAAGGATGTAATCGGTCGTTGAAACTGTTTCTACTCCGATCGCCTTTTGTTTCTACTCCTACATATACTTACTTGTCGTTTATATACCATATTTGTTTTCTTTTGTCATAGTTGATAAGTTACATGTGTGAAACTCCCCTAAATTTAAGGATTCTTGAAATTATTATAATTTTGGGGTTTATATGTTTTTAAACTTTAGTAGGTTTTATGCTAATTCATTTGTATTGAGATTAGAATAATTAAATAGATTTTACTTTGACTATCGTCGATTCTATAAAATGATGTTAGAATGTAAGTGCTTACCTAAAAACTCTTGACGTGTAGGAGGGTAATTCTTAAGATTGTTTTTTTTCTTATATAAGTTATTTTTATTAAACTATTTTAGAAATCCACGTATATATGACACGGAAAAGTAATTTCATGACAAGATATTTAAAATACTTACTAAAAACAAGCTCTTTTGAGAAAATGCTTTTTAAATTTCAGTTTTTTTTAAAACATCTTTTCAAAAGAGCAGTATTTCCAAAGTGGGTTAAACACTAAAAAAATAACGTTTACAAAACTCCTACCAAACTTCTCATTCGAGCGATGTTCCCGGTTGCATCCCTCTCGGGAGCCCGGGGTCCGCTAAACCTCAAATTGTTTTTTTTTAATTTGGAGTCGGCACAGTCCGTATGTCATCATTGACCATGCATTCTGCAATTAGATTTGACACTAACCCTCTTAGGGATCAAGCAGTTTATCCGCCACCGCGCGGGGAGAACTTAAGGTTTGCTAATCTCCCTCAGATCCCTTAGTCACCTTTTACGACACCCACGGGATGAGATGGGGTAACCCTATTCTATGCCGGGGATACACGGCTAAACTCCTACCAAACTACTATCAAAAAACAAACACAAGAAAAATAAATACCAAGTTATAACCAAGTCTCACAGTTATCGGGTAAAGACGCGTACACAATCGAAAGATGCATCGCACACCGTGCCACTCATTTCCTGTACGGAAAATCCGATGGACATAGACATTACAGGGTAGGTACAGGCGAGTACAACGCGAGTGACAAGTCAAACGCTAGTTTTAATGCAGCTTGCATTCTTAACTCTAAAAGAGACTTGTATTTTTTCTTTTTTTCGTGTAGTGGAATGGCTTATTTACTGTTAAAGTTTTCAGGTTGCCATAGAGTCTCTGACTTGACCTAACAACTGCTATTTATTGCAATAATTTTAACACGGTAATAGAGTGGATACACCAACTTTTTTTAAAAAGTAGGAATCTGTTATTGGCTGTCTGTTTTTTCTAAGAGCTGTGTTAAACTAATATTAAGTGCTGTTGATTCTTTAGAATAAATAAATAAAAAAAAAAAAAAAAACGTTCGACGACCATCATCGCCAATCATTATTATTAGACACGGGTCTAGATCGCGACATAGATAATCATTTTGATTAATTACCTCGACGTTTCGGCAAACGGGTCACACCGGCCGTGGCCCCGAGAAGACACACCCGACCCGTGTCTAATAATAATGATTGACAGAAATCGTGTGACTTTAAAAAGTGTATTGCATGACCATCATCGCGTCATTTTCGGGCCACAACGGGAAACGCCATTATCTATCATTGCAATAATTTCAACAACCATCGTCGCTATAATTAACGGAATTTCCCGGCAGTGTGGCCGTCCCGAGATCGGGACTGACATGTTTGGAACCGCAAGGTGCATCTAGTCTCAGATAAACACAAGATAAACTAATCCATCGTCTTAACATTGAGGTATAATTAGTCGGGAAGGAGTGGGTCTCGTGTCGGTCGAGCTGGCAACGGCTCAAGTTCACAAACTCGAGTTAACGGTTCAACACTGGCGTCTTGTGACACGGGAACTGATTAAATACTGCTTTAGATTAGACAAATTAAGACATGGAAATTAAGAACGTGGGTACTGTTACCATTTCCATACAAACATAATACCAAAATAAATTATGAAAAATTTAGTTTTCTACCTTAATATCGATATTATTCGGATTAAGATTTTATTTTTATAGGGCCCCCACCACAAGGTTTTCCAAAATATTCATTCGAAATGAAATAAAATGGAGAAACATTTTTCTCATTTTTCCACCATACCCTATGAAAATAAAATCTTAATCCGAATAATATCGATATTAAGGTAGAAAACTAAATTTTTCATAATTTATTTTGGTATTATGTTTGTATGGAAATGGTAACAGTACCCACCCTCTTAAGAGGTATATGTGAGCTCTTCGTCATATTATACTACACTACTACACCAAAATTTAGGAAACAATGTCTCGTACAATCCATACACAATAATTATTTGTTATGCAAGGCTGCAAAGTTGGTTTTTGCAGCGAGTACTTGTATTGAAACCTTAGCTAGCGAAGCATTCTAGGATTGAACCACGAGCGCAAGCGAGTGGTTCAAATATAGAATGCTGAGCGTCGCAAAGGTTTCAAAGGTACGAGATGCAAAAAACTTTGCTGCCGAGTGAAACACACGATTTTTCACCTCACTACAGCGAGGAAAACGCTAGGTGCATTTTTCCGGTAGAAAACTCAATTCGGCATTATATACCGCTTATTGTACCGTAAATAATAAAAATAAGCAAACAATCTCTAAATTGAATAATTCATGAAAAAACCTGCTTGATACTTATGATAATAAACAATAAATACTACATTGGCAATGTGCAACAATACTTCGTGGTTCGATGCCATGAACAAAAAAAAAGAAATGAGGTTCCGGTTAGCGCATTTTCAAAGGACTTGCTCTATATAAAAGTATCGAGAAGACAGATTCGAATTTTAAAATCTCTTTCCACGCTAGGGCGCAAAATGCGATTTTGCACGCAGAAATCAGCGTGCAAAACGATCCTTTCCGAGGTTGTGAGGTGAAAAAAAAATTAAACCTTTCGTCCTACGAGGCCTTAGTTAGTTAGTTTCGCTGAGTCTTTTTCCGAATAAATCTTCTTATAATAAAAAAATGAATCGCTGAATGTGTTATAAAAATGTGAACCGATTTTGATGAATTTTGGTATGAAGATAAATAAAAAAAAATTTAGAGATTAGTAGTGGGGGTAGTATTAGGATAGGGTAGTAGTAGGATAGGGTAGTAGTAGGGTAGGGTAGTAGTAGGGTAGGGTATTAACGCTTTTGGAGCTCGAACTGAGTGCACGTATTTGTTTTTATTCCAAATTACTAATTAACATTTTTATACAAAAGTCGGTCATAAAGTAAAGTGTTTAACGCACAAATTATAATAAACAAGTGACAGTGTACTTATAACATTACGGACCTGTATTGCCGGAGCGCAGCCGCAAGTGCAGCACCCCGCGAACCTTTCACCTCCTCGGGTAAACGAGACAACTGCAATAATTCATCCCACTCGCGCGCTCGACTACCCCGAGCGACGACAAGACAACTGTAAGGATGTGTGCACAACGTACACCACCGGCGACACCCGACATTGATCGTGTCAAGTTAACATGGAGCGGATCACAACCGAACCTAAGAACACAGTCTGATGACGATCATTGTTCTATTACAAATAGAAAACGAAAAGATCCCGAAATGGGTAATATTAAATCAGAATTAAATGAATTTCGTTCTGAAATCATGTCTTTCTTTCGAGAGTTTGCTATCGCGCAAAAAAACGACACGGCTGAAATAAAAAATGAGCTCACTGAAATAAAAAATGATATGAAAACCCTGAAAATTTCCACCGATTTACTGTCGCAAAAATATAACGATCTTAATAAAGATATCTCAACTATAATGTCTGAAAATATTTCTATCCAAGAAAAATTGAAATCATTAGAACTAGATGTAGCCTCATTAAAATTCACTAATGAAGGTAATGACAGTCAAAACCATCAAAAAATCTGCCAGTCAGCGACGACGACTGCAGCCTCAACGTCGGCCACGCTAATGTGTAACCAGCCTTATACATCTCACGAAGATATCGTCACCGAACTTGCAGATCGGCAGCGGCGTATGTGCAATATTATTGTTGTGGGTATCACAGAAAAAAATGATTCTGATCTAAATATTAGACAAAAGTATGATCAACAAGAAGTAATGAGTATTTTTAAGCAATTGAACTCGGATTGCCCGGTACCACTAAAGGTAATTCGACTGGGAAAATATGCTGCTTGTAAACATCGCCCGATCAAAGTATGTTTCGCGTCAAGCGACATACCTATTAGCATCCTACGTAATAAAAATAAACTAAGTGGAGATATACGTTTATACGCAGACCAAACACCCTATCAGAGAAATTACTTCATTCATTTAAAACAAGAGTTAGAGCGTCGTGAGCGTGATGGAGAGAAAAACTTGGTAATAAAATATGTTAAGGGTATCCCAAAAATTATAAAAACATTTCGCAACCAAACAACCGCTCAACCAAGCGACCCTACAGCCTGATAAGAATAATTGCCAGCATAATATTAAATATACCTACGATAATATTGCAACGGATTCTTCCTCATTTAAATGTTTTTATGCCAATGTTAGAAGTATTGGAAAACCGGGCAGGTTTGATGAATTGAAATGCATTTTGAAAGCGATAAATACTACGATACATATTATAGTTTTAACAGAGACTTGGATTAAATCAGATGATGAAGCTACCCACTATTCATTACGACATTACTCACATATATACAGCTACAGAAAAGATAAAGGAGCTGGCGGTGTGTCTATTTATGTACATAAATCTGTCAACTACGAATTATCAGAGGAAACATATATGTATGGAATGCACTTTCTATGGATATTTTTACCACGCCTCGCTTTGTACATAGGTGCGATTTATAAGCCAGATAAGAAGAAAACATCTGAATTCCTCGATAAATTATCTGAGCATCTGGAAAAACGTGTCAGAGGACTAATTTTTGGTGACTTCAACATTGACCTTTTGACTGACGATACCAACACAAAAAAATACTTAACGATGTTGCAGGAAAACGGATATGATATTTTAAATAAAATCCAAAAAGACTATTGTACCCGGCAAACCGACAGTACTAGAACAATCTTGGATCACGCATGTACAAGTATAAATGATTTGACTAATATTCTAACTATAATTGACTCACCACTAACGGATCACAAGCAATTATATCTTGAGATGAGAAAAATTACGCATACGCAGAAACAAAAAATACAGTACGAAGCAGTAGACTATATAAATTTGTATAAAAGCATGAGTGAAACAAGCTATACAAATGAGAAGAATTCATATTTGATATTTGAAGCATACATTAAGCACCAAATCAATACACATAAAGTAAGGAAAATCAAAGTACAGAACAGTCCCAG
Organism: Idaea biselata; assembly: GCA_958496205.1. Classification (NCBI taxonomy): domain Eukaryota; kingdom Metazoa; phylum Arthropoda; class Insecta; order Lepidoptera; family Geometridae; genus Idaea; species Idaea biselata. Next base: position 6,289,570 of record OY292404.1, read on the forward strand.
AGAAGATTGGATAAATAGAAATATATTAGAAGGAATAAAGAAAAGAAATAAACTGTGGCAGTACTTCAAGAAAAATAAGGAGGATGGAAAATTGAAAGAAGACTTTATTAATTGTCGAAATAATTTAGATTTATTAGTTAAAACTACCAAAAATTCTTATTTTACGAACGCATTTAAAATGTGTAAAACACCTAAAAATATGTGGAAATTAATAAACTCACTCGTAACAAACAAAAACAAACATAGTTCTGCACCTACAAAACTTTATATTGATAATGATAATTTTACTGTTGAACCAACTAAGATTTGTGAAATTTTTAATACGTTTTTCTCTTCAATAGGTCAATCATTGGCAAATGGCATTCAAAAAAACTATGTAAACAATACCTACTACTGTCTAACTTACATGAATACTGAGCCCGCCGTAAGAATGAGCGAATTATGTCCTTGCACTCCAAATGAGGTATTTAAGATTATACAGAGCTTAGACTCAAATACTAGCACAGGAATTGATGGAATAAATACAAAGTCACTAAAATGTATAGCTAACCTCATTTCCAACGATCTATCGAAATCAATCAATCAATGCTTCGGTGAGGGTATTTTTCCCGAGCCTCTAAAGGTTGCAAAGGTTACACCCATTTACAAATCTGGCTCTAAAACTGATCCCAGTAATTATCGGCCTATTTCGGTGTTGCCTGTCATCTCAAAAGTATTTGAAAAAATAGTTTATAATAGACTTTATGAACATTTGCTAAACCTTAACTTTTTGTATGAGCATCAGTATGGCTTCAGACCTAAATCGAATACACTCTCTGCTACTGTTGATTTAGTTACAATGATTAAAATTAATATAGACGCGAAAAAATTCTGTTTGGGTATTTTTATAGACTTCAAAAAAAGCGTTCGATACAGTCAGCCACAATATCCTCTTAGAGAAACTCGAAGATTTAGGTGTAGCAGATACAGCACTAAAAATGTTCAAATCATATCTGAGTGATAGGTATCAAGTAGTACGAATAGAAAACAATGAAAGTGCACCCCAGAAACTGACTTACGGCATTCCCCAAGGGTCCGTGATAGGAACTCTACTGTTCCTCATTTACGTTAATAATATAAGTAAAATAGGACTGACGGGACACGTAACAATGTATGCTGATGATACCTGCCTATTCTACTTTGGGCCTGACCTTGGCGACTTAATATGTACAGCGCAAAATGACCTTTTAAAATTCAACATCTGGTGCCGTAGCAATCTTCTCACAGTAAATGCAAAGAAAACCTCATATATGATATTTAAAGCAAAAAATAAAAGAATTCCAAATTACCCCCCCTTATCAATAAATAATACCGTACTAAATCAATCTCATTGTGAAAGATATTTGGGTCTGCAACTGGACGATAAGCTTACTTGGATTGAACATATAAAGCATATCAGATCCAAACTATCCTCACTGAATGGATTATTACGTAAGTCAGTGGGATGTATACCGCGAAAAGTATGCGTAAATATTTATAACTCTTTAGTAAAATCACATTTGTTATACCTTATTGAGGTATGGGGGTCAGCTGCAAAAACAAACCTCAAAGATTTACAAATAACACAAAACAAAATAATTAAAACACTATTTAGATACAAAAAATTAACTAATACCAGGACTTTATACAAAGAAACACAACTATTTAATATAAAACAACTATATACATACGCAACCTGCATACTAATTAAAAAGATACTTACAAATAAAATACACATTAACATAGAATTTACTAAAAGAAAATTTAAGCACAATCTTAGAAATACCGATAAAATAAAATTACATAACTTTAGAACAAAAACATATGGTAAGAAAAATATAATGTTTGAAGGTGCATTGATGTATAATAAATAACCTACCGAAAGAAGTAAAACAGTGTGAAACAGTTCCTGGGTATAAAAACAAACTTAGAAAGTATATTTTAGATAAGATATTTGAATAATGATCTCCAAAAGTTTTGAAACTAACCTATGATAAGTACATACTAATACTCATTGTAAGTGGACTTAAGTCTTTTATGAGTAAATAAATTCTTTAAACCTAGTAGTAGGGTAGGGTAGTAGTAGGGTAGGCTAGTAGTAGAGTAGTAGGGTAGGGTAGTAGTAGGGTAGGGTAGTAGTAGAGTAGTAGGGTAGGGTAGTAGTAGGGTAGGGTAGTAGTAGGGTAGGGTAGTAGTAGGGTAGGGTAGGAGTAGGGTAGGGTAGTAGTAGGGTATGGTAGTAGTAGGGTAAGGTAGTAGTAGGGTAAGGGTAGTTGTAGTAGGGGATGGTAGAATATTGAACGGGTAGGACAACGTCTGTCGGGTCAGCTAGTTTCTAATAAAAAGTTATCTTGTCACTGAAACCCAACCTCAGTAATTACCATGGAGCTAGATGGCGCTGTTTAATGGTTACAGAATTTATTAAATACTAACCATTAAGGTAAGCACCACTTAAGTACAATTCAGCGCATAAGTGTTACCAGCACAATTCCAGCAGAGCACTAACTTTAATATTATCATAAACAACAACGTCAGCGTTCAAACGCCAAGATTTGTATTAAACGTAATAAAGTGCCCATTCAGATGCAAATCAGAAATGCAGCCACTTTTGTTGGTACCAGTACCTAACCGAAATGAATTATTGTAACTGCTTTAAATTATTGTTAAATGTGTTTAAGTTTAAATTAAAAATAGGGTTTGGAATTTAAACTTGCAATAAAAATAATTGTGAGATTTTATCTGGTTTATTTTTTAGTGTTTGTTGCCGAACTTTTTAGCGATTTTAAAAATTTAATGTGGGGACCTATTCTGTAACTAAATTTTTTAACTTTTCAACTTAAAAACACGGTTATATTTTTTTTTGTTAACATGGAATTAGAGTACAATGTTTAATTGTCCCTAATTTCTTCAAAAACTGAATAAGGCCTGAGCTAAATATATTTTTAAACCGTGTTAAATGCAAGCCACCCTAAGTCTTACCAAAACTATTTATTATGGATCATTAGGTAATACTGGCGGACTGTATCTCTGATCAGATTAAAAATAATCTAAATATTTAGAAGAATTAGATTAAATACCATAATTTAATATTTTCCCGGGTCTAATTTAATTTAAAATTCGACGTTGCAACCATATTATAATGGTCTTGATCGCGAGGGGACGTCAAGACAAAACGTCGAGATAAGAGAATTAAGAAGTAAAAATCACGCGATTAAGACCCGAGAAAATATAAAATTATGAATTTTTAAATTTTATTGACATGTAAGTAATTTGGCTAATTTGTTTTAGGAAGCTATATGACTTCTAAAGCCGAACTGGCCAATATAGAGGAACTAATATTTATTGGTTAACAATAAATATTAGTTCCTCTCTATACCACCAAATCACCAAATCTATATTATGAATAAATGAGATTAGATGTACCGAGGATAATATTAGACACATGTAGGTAGATACTCGGGCTTAGATTACCTAATCTCTGGATATATAGTGAAACGTTTCACTTACTTTGATGACACAGATCTCGAGTTGCCTTTCGTGGTGACCAAACGCGTTTAGTGATGCGAAACGCGTTTCTACCACGTAATGTAGTTACTGTTTCATACCAGGATCGGATTAAGGCTTTAAATTATTTTATAACAATATTAAATTAATTCTCTCCACTCCTCCCTGTCCAGTGCTAGTTTGGTCCAGTCCCTGTTGTGCGAGTCCAACTCGTTCCGCCATCTCCTCCTGGGTCTGCTGCGGGGTCGCCTGTGGCTAACGTCCTTTATTTTAGTTTAGGAGCGCAGTTCTGTTCTGGGTCCTTATAAACCTTAACACATTTTTTTGCACATAGGTATTTGTTTAGTTGTTTGACTGTAATTCAATTTTTTTGTATGTGTATTTATTTGTATTTTTGTATTTTATAAATAAAATAAAAAAATTGTATTTTTTTTACCGATTTTTTTTTATTTTACCGAAATTGATACCACACTTGCCTCTAGTAGATATAAATTAGGAGTTATAATGATTTTGGCTAATGACTTTACTATGCGCATAGCCCCTCAGAGTGTCTTGCTTTAATGTCAAAAAAAAAACTTCCCGTGCAATGAGTGTCGATAATTCTCTCACTAGGAATATGACATGATAGCTAGCTAGACAGTTGAAATTTTCACAAATGGCGGCATTTCTGTTACTTTTATTTTACGGTTTATTTTATTTATATGTCAGCCCTTCTCACAAACAGCCTTAGTCCGCCCAGATGTTTCATTGAGTTTAGATGCAAGAGGTTACTGAGAGGGTCTCCAACTCACTCGCTAATGAGAATTTAGGTCTCAGCATAGTCAGTCCCCCGCGTACGACTTGCAAGGAACTTTAGTTAAGTTTCCAGCGGGCGAGGTGCCGCTGAATTTTTCACGAATTTTAAACTAGGTTTCGTAGGTTTCTGTTTTACTGTCGTTACATTTATTTTCTTGGGAATTCTCTTTATTTATTTTCTTGGGTTTTGGTTGGATTTTATTGTTAAACTAGCTGGGTGACGCGGTTTTACCCGTGTAAGTCCCGATCCTGTGGGCATTTCGAAAAACCTTTTCTTATTAGATGCCCACCTACATCATATAAGTTAACACGCTTCTATATCTTTAACTAAGGCTTTGTCCTGAATGACTGACTAACTGACTTATGGATTAACGCACAGCCAAAACCGCCGACAGTAGAAAGCTAACATTTGAAGAGTGACGTAGAACACGTCACTCTTCAAATGTTAGCTTTCTACTGTCGACGTAGAACACGTCACTCTTCAAATGTTAGCTTTCTACTGTCGGCGGTTTTGGCTGTGCGTTAATCCATAAGTCAGTTAGTCAGTCATTCAGGACAAAGCCTTAGTTAAAGATATAGAAGCGTGTTAACTAGAAATACTAGAATGATTTGATATGGTACTATTTTTAAGGATTTTTTTAGGAAGTTGTAGCTCGCGTCCGGTGTTAGTTCTTAGATGATGGTGAAAAATAGCCTAAGCCTACATTCGGTCATTTTGTGCACGTGCTTCACAGCCAAACAGCTAGGCCACGGACTAAACTAGTCTTCGTCAGTAGCAGGGAATTGAATGAAAATTACGAGACAATCCGCATGGCACAGCTATCTAGCATGTCAATAAATTATAGAATCGCTACAAGAAAGTATCGGTAGCTTAGCAAAATAAACTCGACACGCTCAAATGCTTACATTTCCAGCAATACAAATATAATCAATACTTCCTAACAGCAATGTATCTTGTTTACCAAGTTTTAAAGTTTTTCATGCAGGAAGCTCGCGCGGTCCGCGCTGCCTTATTGACTTTCGCAACTCCGTACAGGAACTTCCAAATTTTGAGAAGGATTTTCAACCTTATGACCTTTGTTACAAGGAGTCGATTGTGAAGTCTTTTGGTGTGACGGAAAGGTCAAATGGAGTTTGTTCTTTGGCATTTCTTTTCGTGAACAAATTGTATTGAAATATTTGATTGTATGAATTTGTGTCTTTGACGGATTGTTTGGAATTCTTTCTCGATATTTTTTATCGAAATTGTGTACTTTTTGTGAGGAGAGTTTGACAACTTCAGTGGCGCGTCGGGGCAAATGCTCGACTGCGCCATAAAGAAGCTCAGAAGGTTGCGGGTTCAATTCCCATCGTGTGCAAGTATTTATGCTCAGAAATAAATATTTGTTTCTGGTCTTGGTGACACTCTATACATAAAATATATGTATTTACAAAAGATAATTAATTAATTAAGTATATTATATCCGTCATTCAGTCACCGTAACACGAGCTTAATAGCTTGCCACGGGGCTAGATGGCGCTGCGTGAATTTATTTATAAACTAGCTGTTTCATGGGGGTTTCACCCGCGTAAGTCCAGATCCCTACCTACCTATGCTACTCCTCGATAATGTTGCTTTCTTTAGGTAAAATAATTTTTGAAATCGATCCAGTAGTTTTTGAGTTTATTCATTACAAACATACAAACACAAACACACAAAAATACAAATCTTTCCTCTTTATAATATAAGTGTAGATAAAAGACATTTTTCGGTTTTAATCGCGTGGTGTTTATTACTTTTAGCATTGTTTCAACGCTCAACGTAACGCCAATATCGCGAAAACAGAAGAAAAATCTTTAATTTATTTACTTTAAAAAGAACGCATGATATCGAATAACTCCTAAGCGAATTCCCAACAACGCCCTTAAAATAAAACGGGGCTATATTAATGAAATATTAAAGCAAATGGCAGCTATTACTAATTCATTAAGCGACTCTCTCGGGCACCGAACTTAATTCATTTTAAATCGATGCTCGAATAAAATTTAAATCGTGACAAAGTTGGGTGAAATGTCATCGATTATCTTTTCCCAGAAGTTTGAGATGTTCTTTTAGTTTAACATTTGAAATTCTGGCACCTTTTGAAATAGTTGGACTGCCAGAGAATTTTCAAGTAGGTAGATCGTTTCGTTGTATTAAAATACTAAATTGCGCATTATTTTAATACTGCAAAATTATGTATGTGTATACCTACTTAAGGGCCCTATTCTGAAAAACTGAAAATCCATGTCGGGCGCATCGAAAATTGTTGATTATTTCATGACGGAATGTCGTAGAACTTTTTTTTGTGTACAGATTGTAGGCGACATTGTTTCCGATATTTTAGTGCAGTTTCCATACAAATATGTCTAAACGTATTGAAGCCTATCGACATTTTAGCCAAATCAGACATTTTTAGTCTAAAATTTGGATAGGCTTTGCACCAATAGGAGGTTCTTGTCTTAAAACTACACCAAAATGTAGGAAACAATGTCACCTACAATCTGTGCACAAAAAAAGTTCTACGACATTCCGTCATGAAATAATCAACAATTTTCGATGAGCCCGACAGGGATTTTCAGTTTCAAGGTCGTTGGCGTATATACTCCTCTTAAGTAGAAGCAAATACAATACAATAAAAATCAGAACGTAAATTGAAATACAAGTGTAAATAATCCTTAAAGATCAGCCTCAGTTAACTGTGTGTTAACTGAGTCTGCATCTTTAAGGATCATTAATGCTGTCTTTAGCTCTTCCCAAGAGGAGTAGGTATATGTTCCGAAAAACAATTGATAGGTAGGTATATTTAGATCAGGGGTTCCCAAAGTAGGCGATAACGCCCCATTGTGGGCGCTGCAGGCCTAAGCGATAAGCGGTAAGCGACTCAGAAAAAAATAGGGGCGATGTGAAGAGACTTAGGGGGCGATTTGTAATTTCATCTAGCGAAGAGGACTCTTAGACACCGACTGAGCTCTCGACTACAACATGTGAACATTAACTATCATCATTAATTAAGAAAAAAAATTGCTCAAACTAGCTCGGTTTGATATTTCTCTTCGTGTAGTTCTCATATCTATCCTGTCTTATTGAATAAAAATAAAAATTATGTTAATGGGTCGCTCCGTTTCGAAATGAAAGTAGTTTAATCTTCGCTTATATAGCTTACAATAATGAATTTCATTTGAAGTTATAGTAGTTTTTAAGTAGGTGAAAAAAGGGGGGCGCTAAAGAATCTGGGGGCACGGTAGTGCCCCCGCCAAGACGAGCCAGCGAAGCGTACGGGCACTACCTACCTTTTCTCGAAAGGTTTCGTCGGTATTTTGAACCCTCATAACTTGGGTTTGGAATATACCAGATGAATGTTATTCACGGGGTATAATGTCAATAGAGAACTTAATAAAAATACACAGTTTCAGTTACATAGCTCCTATAGTTTAGATTTTATTGATATCTAAAAACCCCCGATTTCGTCACTGACTCATTCACTCACTCACTCACTCACTCTCTCACTTATGATCATCAAAATTTAAATGGTACTTCCCGAAGTCCTAGAAAGCTAAAATTTGGTATGTAGGTTTGTATTAGTACACAAACAACTAAAAAATTCTAAATGTTGAAACTTTCACCCCCCAACTCCTAAAATTAAGGGATGGCTATTTGTATGAGACTTTCGCAAATTTTGATCCTAGAGGTAGTACAACTTCTTATTATAAATAATAAAATACAGAAAATCAGGATTTTTAGTAATTCACCATCTACCCTTTAAATTAGGGGATGTAATTAAGCGCCCCCACAACACCTAATGTGTATAAGAGGTAAGCACCTCTTATACACATTAGGTGGTATGAAGATGGAAAGATAATAAGAGGTATGAAAATTGATTGATAATTAGAAAGGTTTACCGCTCTCGTACAGTGATGGACAACAACAATATATTTAAAAGTTGTTTCGCTATTCGCCAGTGATGGCCAAACAAGTGGTAAACATTGGAAACATGGGCCTAAACGCCGTACCTACGGCGTGACGTGTAAGGAATACATCTACTTTACCTACTAATATTATGAAGCTGAAAGTTTCTTTGATGGGAAAAACATTGTAATAATTGGGCAAACTACAAAAAGAGATGAAATCCCCTCAAAAACATTTTCATGTAAAATGTAGCCAAGACGAGAGCGAGATCATATGATGGGCACTGTCAAAAAGTTATCAGATGTCATGTACCTAAAGCCAAGCTTATAACTCTGGGGGCGGATCGTCTTACATAAAATTTTAACTCCTATCATCGGAGGTCCGAAAATGTTTCACATACCATTTATAATCATAATGATCATTCTTCATAAAACATTTAAAAACTAAATATTAAAATATATAATAATTGAAATTCATAATATCACTATTCATACACTTCATTTTACTAATATTTGTTTTAATATATTTGTTTATCATAATGCTCGAAACTCATAATCATTCCAATAAATAACTTTGATATTCATACATGTGTTTTATTCTAATATTCATTTTTATAAATTTCTTAATCATAAGTGTTTTATGCATAATTATTGAAAATCATAATATCTTTATTCATACATTTGTTTCACCTACTATTGTCATCTTACTTGAATTTTGAAATAAAATATACGGAGCACACCGACTCGGATAGGTTAGGTTAATGTAAGAACATGATTACGCGCAGCGCTTTGGCGAGCGAGCGTAGCGAGCGTGCCGCGGCAGCGGTCGCCAAAGCGCCTAATTACTATAAATAAAAACTATTACTGTCATCTTCATCATGTTATAAATAAAAACTATTACTGTCATAAAACTACTATTGTCATCTTACTTGAATTTTGAAATTAAATATACGGAGCACACCGACTCGGATAGGTTAGGTTAATGTAAGAACATGATTACGCGCAGCGCTTTGGCGAGCGAGCGTAGCGAGCGTGCCGCGGCAGCGGTCGCCAAAGCGCCTAATTACTATAAATAAAAAAAACCTGATATATCTTAATCATAAGTGTTTTTATTACAACATTATTAACTAAAGAGTAATTTCTAAGAAGAAATATAATAATAGAATAGAAAATATAATTACATTATGAGTTAACTCCGTTTCAAAAAGAAGATCGCCAGAACACAAGTCAAAAACCATTTATAATTTCACAAAGAGTTTGACTGGGGTAGTTCATAAAAAGTTTTGTTAAAGTTGCCGTTATTAATACAAAAATTATGATAAATGTCTGTTATAAAGTAAGCTATTCTGAACAACGATATTATGAGTTGAAATATGTTCTTAGTAACAATAATTATGAACTAAAGCAATATGATCATTAAATGTTATGAAGAAAAAAATTATGATTTTAAACTGTTCTTGGTAGTAACAGTATTAATAAAAAAATTATGATCATTAACTATTATGAGCTCCGATGGTAGTAATAAAAATGTCTGAATAAAAAAAGTATGATAAATAAAATTATGAAGAGTGATTATTATGAACACAAATCGGTAGTAAGACAAAGAATATGACTTAAAATTTTATGTGAGCCAATATGGACCCTATAACTCTACACGCCCCAACTCCACAAGCACCTTACTTCACAAACTCAACATCTTAGCCAAAATATATGGGCTTGGCCGTTTCATTACCGTAAGAACAAATATTTAACAGAAAACCCATGCATGGTAGCGAAACGGCCAGCCATATATTTGGCTAAGATGTTGAGTTTGTGAAGTAAGGTGCTTGTGGAGTTGGGGCGTGTAGAGTTATAAGCTTGGCTTTAGGTACATGACATCTGATAACTTTTTGACAGTGCCCATCATATGATCTCGCTCTCGTCTTGGCTACATTTTACATGAAAATGTTTTTGAGGGGATAATTTATTCTCAAAGTGGGCGATAGACAATATATGTTTGGGAATTGATTTAGATTATGATAGATGATAATGTATGACAGAAAAGTACAGCTGTCAGATGACATCAGAAGGAAGACAGTTAAAATCAGAAAAGCGCAAGCAACTTTAATTAATGCGAACGGCTCTGTAGCGCCTGGGACATTATTAGGTGGAGCACCTAAGCTTGCCCAGTACATTATACCATCCCCCCAACCCAGTCAACCAAACCCAGAGAAAATAACGCATCGACACGTCTAGAGCTAACTAAGCCATAAGTTTCCTCAAAATGTTTTCATTTACCGTAAATGCGATGTTAATAGCACATATAACGCAGCGTCCTACGTGGGCGATCGGATGCGAACGCGATCCGAGTCGAGAATCGCGCCGGATCGCACTTTACGCGCATTTGGTCACGTAGGACACTTCAATAGCTATCGACTGTTTGTTGTTTCCGCACCGCACCGGATCGGATCGCTTCGCAATCGCGTTCGCATCCAATTGTCCACGTAGTACGCTGCGTAACTGTTATACAAGAAAAAAAGGTTTAAATTCGCGGTCAACCTGGATTCGAACGCATGACCTTCAGAATGAAAATCGAGATATCTACCACTAATCCAATACCAACATCGCTATATAAGGTTAAAACTAAAAAAACTGCCCAAGTCCGAGTTGAATTCGCGCACGAAGGGTTCCGTACCACTATCACAAATTGGGTACGGAACCCTAAAATAAACACTAGACCAACCAATCCGTGAACGCATACGAACGTTAAGTCTATCTTTCCCATCACTAGATGGCGTTAGTGGTCAAAATACATCGCGGTATCGTTGTGTTCTTAAGTCAAAAATCATGTTTGTTGTTTGGGAGCCTCCCCTAAAATATTTGTTTTAAGTTAGTTTTAATATTAGTATTTGTTGTTATAGCAGCTACCGAAATTCATCTTCTGTGATAGATAATTTCAACCGTCTAGCTATTACGGTTCATGAGATACAGCCTGGGGACAGACAGACGGACGGACAGACAGCGAAGTCTCAGTAATAGGGTCCCGTTTTTACCCTTTGGGTACGGAACCCTAAAAAAACCACACAAACTTCAACACTATTTTTAACCTAACAGTTTCGAACGAAGCTATAACTCGATACAACTACGCTCTGTTAATATGAGTTTTCTGAAAAAGCTATTAAAACCAGCGTTAACCCAAAATAAAGTTAGCGTCAGTCCAAAGAGATTTAAATTGGTAATAGAAATAGACAAATCGTTTTTATGCTTTTCTATAACCAAAGTTTAATCTAGATTCGAGGTTTTTTTATACGAGATAGGCACAAATTTGACATCATCATGAAAAGCGAAGATACCATAATATTATGAAAATGCGAAAGACAGACTGGCAGACAGAGTTACTGTTACGTTTTCACGCCTAAACCGCTGAACCAATTTTGATGAATGTTGCATAGGCATAATATACATAGAGATAGATGGGACCTTGGAGAAGGACAAAGGCTATCATCCACGATTTTGATACTGATATTCCCAGGGGATCCGGACGGGATTGAGCGCGTTAAACCGCGGGGCACAGTTACTAGGTACCTAATAAAATAAATAGTATTTGTGGCAGTATCAGTAGTAAATGTGTTAAGTGTAATTCAGTGTAGAAGGTAACAAATGCAAGTTGCACTAGCTCACGATGCTACCAAAAGGTACCAAAAGTATTGGGAAAACGGCTACTTAAATCTATAGAAAAACTAGCTGACCCGGCAAACGTTGTTTTGCCTTATAAATTATAGATAGTAGCCGATTCTCAGACCTACTGAATGCGTATGTGAAGTTTGGTGGAGATCGCTGAAGCCGTTTCAGAGGAGTACGGTAACTAACACTGTGACATGGAAATTTTATATATAAGATAAATACTTATTATTTATTTTTCTTACCTCGACTTTTTAACCATGTTACAATGGTCTTGGTCCCGAAGGAGACTCAAGACCCGGGAAAATTTAACTAAGATAACAGATCTTGTAAATTTTAAAAGTTCCCCTTAGATGTTTTGTTTTTCCGTTTTAATTTAAAACTCTTTACCCCGTCCTAAGTTAATGTGGACCCGTCGTTGTCGCGTCGTCGCCTCGCGAAATATGGAAATATATTGTGCTCTAAATCACTTTTGCAACAAAAACTACAAGTGAAGTTTTTATTGCATGTGAGAAGATTTTGCTAAGTTTATATAAAGTTTGTGAAAGAAAATATTTTTGTAGGTACTTTAATAAATGAACTAGGTACTTTTCTTTACTGAAGACACTTTTAGTTTTGACTAATGTCTGAAATCAGACTGGTTTATAATCTCGTGGTGTTTATTACTTTTAGCATTGTCCCAATGCTCAACGTTTCGAGACCTTTACAGGTTCCTTCGTAGGGTTTGACGACGATTGATTTGTCAGAAAACAAAACTAAAAGTAAAAAAACATATTGCGATTCAAACCGAAACATGAATTTAATTTCAATCCAACATCGCGAAAACAGAAGAAAAATCTATAAGGTCAGGAAGAAAAAAGAAAAGAAAAGAAAGAAACTTTTTTAAATTTAATAATGCGAAAAGTTTGGGTCTACTTTTGTGAAATAAGTATCTTAACACACTGAAATCTGATAATCTTAAGAAATGGAGAAGTGTTTTTTATTTTTGTATGGAGAGACACTTCTGAAATACACATTTTTTAAATTAACACGATTTCCGTAAATCATTATTATTAGACACGGGTCTAGATCGCGACATAGATAATCATTTTAATTAATTACCTCGACGTTTCGGCAAACGGGTCACACCGGCCGGGCGGCCGTGGCCCCCAGAAGACACAACAGACGGACTTCTGAAATAGTCCTATTTCAGATTCCGTTTTTCGTCCTAAGTTACGGAACCCTAACAGCCCCCGGATTCAAGGCAACAATGAAGTTAGTTGCAAACGATGCCCACCCAATAAGTACAGTGAAAGACAATCAAAATGTAAATGTCTGTTGTTAAGTACAATCACAAACAGACTGATGTAAAAACTTTACTAACATTTGTTACTGACAGCTGAACTAAGGACGAATACAGACCAGATACTGTTTCATCGACTGATTGTTTGACGGACATTTTCTTTCAAAACTAGATAGATAGCTGTACGCTTTATTTGCACAACAAACAATATACAAAATAACATACAGATATAAGACAAATACACAGAAAGCTTGAAACTAAAACGTTGCACAAATAGGCGGCCTAATCGCTAAAAGCGATTTCTTCCAGGCAACCTTTGAATGGAGAAAATTATTGCAGCATGTGTAGAAGTAACTAAAGCCCGTAACACACGTTGCTTTAATATATATTAATATAAATCATAGCAAGGCAATGTTACTTTATATTTTCCATACAAATATTCAAGTGACCACACACGCAGCTTTGATATATGTGCTATAACGTCTGCAACTTGTACCGAAATATATATTATTGCACGGCATATTAATATATATTATAGTGTGTGACGGGCTTAAGCAGTATATTTAGTGAGCATTTGACAACTATATTTCACCAGCACTATTAGCACACCCGAACGATCAATCACGTGTGCTAAGCGTGCAAATGACAAAATGTAGGTCGTATCGTTGAATAGGTATTTTAAAATATGTTTTATAGGTTTCTTCATTTAGTTAGTCGATCGATAGGAAAGTCAGTAGTCTACATTGCACGTAAGCACGTTTTACATTGGTTTGTGCAGTGGATTGTAGTACCTAACTTAGACAATCCAAACGTAAAGGTGGATATAGACTTGAGCAAAGCCACGAGCGAAACCTCGAGCATTCGCAAAAATGCTCGCAAGAAATTGCAAGCATAAGCATTACCATTTATTCATTAAGAACTTATATGTATACATAATACAGGATGCCAAAGGTCGCGCGAAGTGGAGACGTTAAAGTAGAAAAACTAACGCCAGGCTCTCGAGAGGAATTCAACTGGGAACATCGCCCGGATGATGGTCAAATAAAATATATGATAATTTTAAAAACGTCTTAATAACTAAAAATATGATGTGTAGTTTCGGAACGCGCTCTGTGATGAGAAGAAACCTCAAGAAAGTACAGTGCTTTACATTCTTGCGTATGCGCAATGCTTTGCGCGAACGCAAAACTGTGAATGCCCAAGGTTCAGCTCAAGTCTATATCCACCTTAAGGTTAATGTTTCAACATAATTTACTGCAGTTCAGAATGTGTAAACAACGTGATCTAGATCGCTCACAACTACCGATGCAATAAAATGTGCTAGACGATAAACAATGGTAGAAATTTATAGACTTAGATTTACTATGTCTTCATCAAAACTAACCTATCATACTTGTGATAAAATAGTTTGATGATTTACTATGTCTATCAACTTAGATTACCTAGATGGTGGGTATTCTAACAATGACGTTCGATTTTTGATCCATCTTTTGTAAAGGTGTGTGAGTAATTTCCTGAACAGATTGACTTTGGAACTGGTGAAGCTCGTCGAACAGAGACGAGTTTAAAATAGATCACTATTAGGCGACCTTTCTCCTTCTAGTCTACACTACTACAAATATTAAAAAGAGGAAAGTTTTGCTTTTTTTTGTGTGTGTGCGTCTGTAAAAACGTGTGTTATGAATAAACTCAAAAACTACAGTGCCGATTTCAAAAAATCTTTCACCATTAGAAAGCTACATTCACCATGAGCAACATAAGTTATTCCCATATTCCCACGTGATCAGGACTTACGCGGATGAAACCGCGGGACTCTGCTAGTCTCTAAAAAAGACCAGTCCAGTTCTATTTCTATCAAGTTATAATCAAATGATTTACCAGTACCACTTCAGCCTGTGGATTCTGTAGAGAACTCACGACCGAAGACAGCTCACAAGCGGATTCCGCCGTGATTTATAAATTTATTTTCTATTAATTTCATACATAAATGGCAGCTTGCGGCGTGTAACTAAAGCTAGAGCGGGAATGAGAATCCAAGGTCGTTTTGAATCATAAGTAAAGGTGCTGCTACACTGCTGTTTTAAAATGTTTACAAACGTTAGTAAACATTTGTTAAGAAAGATATCACAATGAAGAAAATGTTTTTATGCTTTTTGAAAAAATGCTTTCACAAACTTTGGTACTCGGCGTGACTCGAGCATTATTACCTAGTGTGGTGTGGTAAACACTAAGAAATAACGTTTAAATGTTTTTATGTTAGATAATGTTAGTAAACATTTCTAAACAAATTATAACAAAATTAAACATTTGTTATCATTCCATTTTCGTGTAGACGCCTTGGAACGTAAATCCAAACTGCGAGCGAGCCGATATTTTAAATGATAATAATGTTTGTAAACAACAGAATGTAACAATTCCTAACATTTGTTAGTAAATGTATTACTGTTAGAAAATGTTTGTAAACATTTTTAAACAGCAGTGTGGCAACACCTTATTTAAAAAACAAAAAGACCAATGGAGTTCGAGTTTCATAGAATAACACTGCAGATCCAAATCCAACGTGAGAATATTAAGCCCCTCTTGCACTAGCCAGAGTCCAGAGTAAGCCCGAAGTTAAACACAATATTGACATTTTGGCGAAAATGTATGCAAACAATGAAAGTTAAAATTTTAACCCAGCCAGAGCAAGCTCGCCTCGTCTTATTTGCATAACCAACAGGGCTTGCCAAACGACGAAAAGTAAACTGGCCAAAAAAACTTGGTCAATTTACTTTTCTATTATTTTTAATTGATAGGATAGTACCACTATCACCACCACCTTATCACTATTTTGTCTATTTCTTTTTTATTTATTTTTATTTTTCTGTAAACATAGTTGTGTTGTAAGTGTTAAGGTTTTTGAATAAATTTATTATTATTATTTATGTATTAATTTGATTTTTATATTTTAATTCTTATGGGACATGATGTATTAATAAGAATTTCTTTTGGGTGTATAAGTACCTGGTAATTTTTTTTTTTTTATAATTTTTAATTAGTACTCGCGATGTAATTATATGTAGTTTCTACTATGTTAAGAAATGACGTGTAAACATATTTTTTACAAATAAATAACCATTGAACCATTGAACCATTACTAATATTACCAGATCGAAAGTGACGAAGCTTGTTGAAGAAAAGGTTCGCGACGCTACGGCGACGAGCCTCCATTGCAACTCATCAGTGTGAGTATAGCATAAGGGCGTTTTTATTGAGGGCCACTGTGGCACGTCGGGCGAAGGCCCGACTGCAATGCAGAAGGTTACGGGTTCGATTACCGCCGGGTGCAAGTATTTATGCTTAAAAATTAATATTTGCTTCTGGTCTGGGTATTTTAAAACAAAATAACTCTTTAAAATTCAAAGCTCCTTTCTTACCATAAAACTGTCGACTAAACTCAAGATAAATATCTCAATACACACTAATTAAGTTAAAACTTAGCCTGCCTGTTTCACTGCAGTGAACAACTTAAACATTTTCTCTCAGTTTAAGTTTTATGACTTGCTTAGACTTGGAATCCTTTAGTTTGACCAACGAAACACAATGGAGTAAGTGCGACAGCTACAAAGTTAATATTGTTTTCTTATTGTTTTCATTGCTCAATGCATTTTTAACAGAAATATTTTACAAGGAGAAATGTATTGTCAAAAATCTACCATGACAGGATTTAAACCTATGCCCCTCGATTGCCGGGCGAGTGCGCTAAACACTGTGCAATGGTCCGCAGCGAATCATGTCATGGAATTTTTGACGATGAATTTCTTCTTGTAAAATATTTCTGTCCTTCAAAGTTTTATATTATTTGGTTGAATCCCATGTTTTTACATCAATGTCGTAGTGCCACATAGAACTGTGAACAGCTTAGAAGAAAATAAGAAAATCAATTCCCAAAGCCGGAATTCCATTGGTCTTGCACGCAACTTGCACAGAAATACATCATACATGACGTTTTTGCCGCTCAAGTTGCTTGGGCATGACTTGCCTACTGCGTTGACCCTAGATAACAAAAAAACAATTTGTGTTTAGCGGACCCCGGGCTCCCGAGAAGGATGCACCCGGGATCATCACTCGGATTAGAATAGGAGAAGACAAAATATTTTTTTAGATTTTTTTTCTGTTTTCGCAATGTTGGATAGAAATTAATATACCGATTAATACCGCGATTAATACCGACCAATGAATTAAATATTTTTTTGTTAAAATTCAGTACTTTTATTAGCAGCACACTACATTGTGTTGTTAACTGCAACTTCTACGTACGTATTTTTTTATTTTATTTTCAATTACGAATGCAACAGCGCAACGACCAGTGGCAAACCAAGTCACAGTAAATGAAAACAGTAATTTAGTGTGTACCTACTGTATTATTTAAATTGTTAACATTCGGAACTGGAACGGGGTTGTTTGTGAATTCATGAAAAATTTAAAATAATGGTTGAAATTCATTTTGGAACCGAGGCGATTGCGCTGAAGCGTTGACTACGATGAATGACGTTTATTGTAGCACGTCTACGAATTGGGAGCTACGAGGTATTCGTAGAAGGAGCTACGAGCTCTAAGAACCTAGTCGCGTTCTAGCAGGCACATTTTTATAATCTAGTTATATCTTCTATACTAATATTATAAATAGATTGCTACGTCCGGCGGTTTCACCCGCGTAAGTCCCGATCCCGTGGGAATATCGGGATCAAAAGTAGCCTAATATTACTCAGGGTGAGTGTAGCTTTCTAAATGTAAAATAATTTTTGAAATCGGTCTAGTAGTTTTTGAGTTTATTAATAACAAACATATAGATACACACACACACACACAAATACTAATCTTTGCTCTTTATAATATTAGTGTAGAGTGTTAATTTGAAATTGAACTAAACTCACCTAGCCAAAAAACTATTCCAATATTTTCCTCTAAAACACATCAACCATTCCCTTCCTTAAGTCTTGTCCATTCATTGGTCGCTTGAAAGAGATCGCTCTCAGCGGTAAGGCCGCCCATTGTGCCACTTTAGTTTTAAGTTATTCGTTGTATAATTTAAATTATGTGTTTTTGATACAATAAAGAGTTTATCTATCTATCTATCCTTATCCATTTGGGAGCGACGTTAAGATGCCACAGACAGAGACATCTCAAACTTATAATTCGACTCTTTTTCCATTGGGGGTTCAAAGGTAGAATTGAACCACTGAACTCTATAATTAAATTCAAGTACGCTGGAATTGCTAAACCATACAAAATGACATTAGATCTTTGTGCCGATCTCATTTGCGCCATGTTGCGCTGTTTTCTATTGATAGTCATGGTTACCGTCTATTAGTGACTATTAGTTCCGTGGACGGTCACTATACCTTTCAACAGCTCAACATGGCGCAGATCAAATAAGCACAAATTCAGTGTGCGACCTCCATAGTACAAGTCGCTGGACAGGTCATAGCGCACTGAATTTTGTGCCAATTTGATCTGCGCCATGTTGCGCTGTTGTCGCGCATTTTCTACTGTAAGTGATGGTGGCCGTCCATGGAACTAATAGTTCCGTGGACGGTCACCATCACTTACAATAGAAAATGCGCGACAACAGCGCAACATGGCGCTAATAAAATCGGCACAAAGATCTAATGTCATTTTGTATGGTATCGCAATTCCAGCGTACTTGTATAGTTTCATTTCAGTTTGTCCAGCGTTCTTGTATTATGGAGGTCAGTGAATCGAACGCAACAACGCCCCGGTTCAGAAAACTCTTTTCATAATACCAACGCCACCTAGAGAGACAGATACAATCAGTATAACAAATGATTTGAACAGGAGCAATCGTTTATTTTCATTCATTGACATTGCACCCTATTGCAGCACACCTGGCTAGATTGAGAAACAGCATGCCATCTCTGTTTCTCGTCAACGGAAACAAAAGAGATAGAACTCTTTTTCTTGTTTTTTTTTGGAAACTGAAGAAGACTGGTCGAAATTGGTACCTTTTCCTCTGGGATAACCCTTGAAGACTGGTGTAAGCCTAAGCTGACGGCTGATACGTAAGCAGTTTGGTATCTATTATGCCAACGTGGTACTTGTTAGACCGCATTGCTGCTCACAACCTTCTGGTGATTTAAAGAAATTCTGTGAACGTCATACAACGCCATCTAGCTCAGCTTAGTCGCTTACCACGGGGCTAGATGGCGCTGTGTGTTGTTCACAGAGTTTATTATTTATTTATTTATTATCTAGTCCGTAGCAGTTAGCTACTAAGCTTCTGTTATGGTGACTTGACAAAGGATATCATAAGTAGATAATTATCATAATATTAAACATAAAAACATTTTTTTTGACTACCTACATATATAGTTTAATCTTTTTAGTCAACCCCATTTAATATTTCTTAATGGGAAGGAGGAAAAAGAAAAAAACTTTATCAAAAATTCTCCCGTGACAGGATTCGAACCTATGCCCCTGGCTTGCTGAGCAAGAGCATGGGGCACAGCTTCGAATCCTGCAGCGAGAAAATTTTGGATAAAGCATTACTCCTCGTAAAATATTTTTAACCCCATTTTATAATTAACTAGCTGCGTCCCGCGTTTTACTCGCTCCCGTAGGAATATCGGGATCAAAAGTAGCCTACATAGGATACAACAAGACATTAGGAGTAACATTCTCGATAATGTAGCTTTCTATAGGTGAAATTTTGAAATCGGCACAGTAGTTTTTGAGTTTATTCATTACAAGCATATACACACACACACACACATAAATACAAATATTTCCTCTTTCTACGTCTACACTGATATTATAAAAAGGAAATATTTGTATTTTTGTGTATGTGTGTCTGTATGTTTGTAATAAATAAACTCAAAAACTACTGGACCGATTTCAAAAATCCTTTTACCAAGCTACATTCACCCTGAGTAACATTGGCTACTTTTGATCCCGATATTCCCACGGGATCCGGACTTACGCGGGTGAAACCGCGGGTTGCAGCTTTATAATATAAGTGTAGACTACAAAAAACATATCAAAGAACTTTTAATTTTAATTTCATATTTTTCAATCTCATTTGTCTCTGCTATAAAATTTTGCGCTTGGTTTGTTAAAATTCAAATCATGTACTCAAAATGAAATAACTTTGCCTAATGGTTTGAGAAACTAATGACTAGGTATCTCAGATAACAGACATTTAGTCGGTCGATAGCTCGGTGACAACTATCTGTGATAAGGAACTCTGCTGTCTGAAGTGTCATGTTCTAGGTATGCGCGCTATATCTTAGACTACTATCTCTGGTGACCTACTCGTACTTAAAATACATTTTATTCAAATCAAAGCAAGGTGTGGCAAGCAAGCTAGTGGTACATATCCCGACTTTCATTCCGAGTGTAGTGGGTTCGTATCCCGGCCGACCTATGATGTCTTTTTCTTTATGAAAAAGTTATATGCGATAATAGTATTCTAGTAGAAACAGTATTCTGAGCGTATTGGCCGAGCGTTGGGACTCGCCAATGTTAAGAAGTGAAATGAAATAAAACGGAGCTACATTTCGTTCATTTTTCCAGCTTAAATTACTAGTTAGCTAGTGTAGCTAGTTTACATCTCATTTGTTTTATATTATTCCTAATAAAAAGTA
Organism: Idaea biselata; assembly: GCA_958496205.1. Lineage (NCBI taxonomy): Eukaryota > Metazoa > Arthropoda > Insecta > Lepidoptera > Geometridae > Idaea > Idaea biselata. Next base: position 6,310,399 of record OY292404.1, read on the forward strand.
ATTTACGCTATAAAAATGAACGAAATGTATCTCCGTTTTATTTCATTTCGAATGAATATTTTGGAAAACCCTGTGGTGGGGGCCCTGTCAAAGTCAAATCTTAAACCTTGACGCTCGACGCTCGACGCTCGACAAACGACAAACGACACTCGACACTCGAGCGATAATTAATACTTAATATCAAGCAAAGCAAAGCAAAAAAAGAACAAACAAACTTCTAGTTCTTGATAAGATTTCTTATATTTTTTGTAATATGGATTTAATTATCCTATCCTACTAATATTATAATCCTACTTCCTACATTCTACTTTTAATACTATAAATGTGAAAGTTTGTATGGATGTTTGGATGTTTGTTACTCTTTCACGCAAAAACTACTAAACCGATTGCGATGAAACTTGAAATATAGATAGCTGGACACCTAGAATAACACATAGGTTACTTTTTATCCCGTAATTTCCGCGGGATCGGGACTTACGCGGGTGAAACCGCAGGGCGCAGCTAGTCTGAAATAAATAAAATTTTATTTTATTTTATTATAACATCGCTCTTACGGTGAAGAAAAACATCGTGAGGAAACCGACATGTCCTAGGACTCACCACGATCTGGAGTCAAGGGGCATTTTCCAACCCGGACTAGGCTCCCGTGGGGTCATATTGCCAAAGAGAACCGTGAGGTTTTATTGACCTTGCTCTGCAGTGGGACAAATTAATGGGCTTATATTTAGAAAATTTATTTTTAATGAAAAATAGTATTCAAAAATTGTAAAAAAATAGCCTTGAGCTACATACAAAAATTAAAAGAAATTTATGGGCTAATATTTATTTATTTATTTGTATTCAAATCAGTTTAGTTGTTTCAGAGATATAGATAATACTACTGACAAGCAATCAGAAATACAAGAGTGTCTAGTTCACACTCAAAGCGTAATCTGAAACCCGGTTAATAACAACAATAGAATATATTGTTAGGAGCCAATCAATACTTGTATTGGTTGTGTCGGCGTCACTTACTCGATGTATGGAGACGTAGCTAGTCCGTGTCTCATTCAGTTTTGATGACCAAGCAACAATACAACAATGAGTGGGAAGATATACGGGAATGAATTTTGTACGGTTACCTACTTATCCGCATAAGGAGGCAGCCTTCATGTCCGAAACATTGCAGATAAATTGCAAGAATGCCGCTTACGATGGTACTGTCACGTTTTACGAGGGAAACAAAATTTGTTCCCCACATAACCACGGTTTTCGCCATAGCAAGACATTTAATATCTTGCTATGGCACCTCCGGCATAGGCAGATTGGGACGACCCAAGAAAAGCTGGCTTGACGTCGTAAGATCGGATATGCGTGCAAATGGCCTCACTGTGCGGGATGCCGAAGATCGTGAGAAGTGGAGACGTAAAAGTAGGAAAGCGGACCCGGGCTCTCAGGGATGCAACCGGGAACATCGCTCGAATGATGATGATGTAACACGCTCATCTAGAAGAAGGAAGATAGCAACTAAACCAACAATAGCGTCCCCACTTGGCGGCCAACATTTAAACTTGTGAAAGGAAGACAGCAATGGACCCGGGATGACTTAACCTATTTATATATGTTATAGCGTCCCCGACTATGACCACTTTGGGTATGTCAGGCCACTTCGAGGAGCAACCGTCAGTAATCTGTTTCAGACAGATCGTGTCTCCAAACTCTAGTTCGGTTCTCTATAAGAAGAGCCTCTACCAGGCGCGGAACCTCTTCCTATTCTTCTTTTTTGTCTTGCGTTTCTTCAGTTCCTCTGGTAGTGTCACTTTGGCACGTGGTAGCTCTCCTTAAACCAAGACAGCAGTGGAGTAAGATCCGACCAGTCTTCCTTAATGGCTGCACCGGTACAAAATAAATCAAAACTGTCAGGCCGATGTCCGAGACCAAAACCTGCCACAATACCATCCCGTATATCTCGTATTAGGTACTTGATCTAGATATCAGTAATCACTGTCAGCCATCAATGTAACTAATTGGCCGCATAATTTATGCGCTCGGCCGGCTTGACTAATGACGTAGCCTGCCTCCCCTCCCTCTAGTGTACCTACCTACATAATCTACCTAGGTATATTGTGTTATGTATGATTTATGTATGCGGTATACAACAAGCAACTAAACAGTCCGTTTAGTCACCGGACTTGCAGATCACCGTTGATTTTGACTTATAGACTACCTACTCACATTTTGCCAATTTCAAACCTAGAAGAAGACATTGAACGAACGTTTTTATGGCTCTTTACCAAAAGGTAAAAACGAGACCCTTTTGCTAAGACTCTACCGTCCGTGTGTCTGTCACCACTGGTCACAGACACACCGTGATAGCCAGACAGTTGAAAATTTCACAGATGATGTATTTCTGTTGCCGCTATAACAGAAATAAATACCAAAAACAGAAGAAATAATATAAGTGGGCTCCCATACAAAACACTTGATTTGTTTATTAATGATCCTTTGTGCGCAAATCCGACTCGCACTTGGCCAGTTATTTACTAACTGTCTGCCAGAGACAAGTTACATCGTCGCGTCGCCTTCAGATGCTGTCCGATGTCTCACAGTTTTGCAGCCATTTTGCACTAACTTACTGACCTTGTTTAGTTAAAGGGCTTGGAAAATAGCCAACCCTTTTTCCCTTCATCAACTTTCCTTTTTTTTCCTTAGCGACTGCACCGGCCTGCGTGTTGAAATAAGAACCAGTTCAATTGGCAATACGATTTAAGAGGATAGTCTCCATTCTCTTTCTCCATACAAACGTAGTTTAAATTTTCCTCCCTGGATAAAGACACTTTTTTTTTTATTTTTGTTTTTTTTTTTTTTACGAGGGGAATCTAATTAAGACCGTCAGGCCACTGTGTGGGGGTCCCCCCGGCCAAGATGGTGTGCGGCCGGGGTATACCCACTAAACCCCTCGGTGTCCTACGGTCCGCAAAGTGTCGGGGCCAACGGTAACTGCGCTAGCATAACTCCGTCAGCCCCAACTGCGGCCGGCCTCGTCAGGCCTCCTCTCTATCCCTTAAAGGGAAAACCCTCGCGAGAGGCGGCGTTGACACGCCGCCGCCATCTCGGGCTCATTGGTTGGCGACTGACCCCCCCGAGTCAGCCGCCAAGAGCCAGGTTGGGTCGTAACCTGACGTTACGCACCCGTTTGTGGAACGTTGGGGCCATGAGTGCCGCGAAGCATCTCACGGGCCCGTTCCCCCTCTCTGCTTTGGTCAGGCAGTGTGCTCTGCCGCTTTGGTCAGGCAGTGTGCTCTGCCGGGCCCGGCCGGTAAAGGCAAGGCCCCCATCACCCACCGCGGGTCGCGCGGGAGCCCCCCAACCACGTGCCCGGCCAATGAAGGCAAGGCACCCACCTCCAATTAGGGCGGGTATACTCCGCACACACCAAAAGAGTGTGTGCGAAGTATACCCGCCCGGTGCGCCTCTTCGCTTCACCGCCCAACATAGCTGGATTGCTATGGTGAGCGGTTACTGAGCCCTCTCACCACGGCAAGGTGGACTCCCTGGATAAAGACACTAGAGCAAATATGTTTATGCCATAAAACTTATATCTGTCATGACAATGCATCTACCTTTTTATTTTTTTCATTTTATTATTTTTTATTATTATTTTAAAGAGAAAATAAAAAATAAAAAGGTAGGGGCATAGTCATGACATGACAGATATAGGTTTTATGGCATAAACATATTTGCTCTAATGTCTTTATCCAGAGAGGAAAATTTAAACTACGTTTGTATTGAGAAAGAGAATGGAGACTATCCTCTTAAGGCGATGTAGTAGTACTGATAACATACCGGCAACTAAAAAACACAGAAAGAGATCCCAGAAAGATGTTGTTACAGACCTGTAATTCCGTATGCAGCAGACATAATATTGTGATGACTGACAAGCCGTGGCTGAAGCCTTCCACCAAGTCATTCGTTCGATGGTTTTTTGTCCGAGGATGGTTTTTTGCCCGAGAATGTAAATTTTTAATCTGTCAATTATCTGTCAGACCCCTGCAAGACAAGCTTTGCTTAGTGCAGGGGCCGCTGTTACTTATATTTTAACTTATTTAATTACATATTAATAGTAAGATAGTATAAGTGTTTCTAATGTATTATCGGTTATGGCAAATAAATGATTTATTTATTATTTATTTATTTATTCCTCCAGTACTTTTGGATTAGGTACTTGTCGACAATCCCCTCCATAACTAATATGCTTATGATATAGCCCACTTGACAGCCTCAAGGCTTTCCAGGTAAGATCCGCTGTTCCGTAAGGTCACTCCGAAGATAACCGATTACGATCCAATCCGATTACGGGTCGAAAATCTATATGTTATAGCTTGCCCCATTTGGCAGCTAACATTCAGACTTGCACGCGGGGTCCGCTGTACCATCAGGCCACCAAAACGTGCTTGCCCTAACAACTGTATAACATCCCACGAACGTGCCCAATATGAGCCCCTAAACAAGATCAAAACAAATCGCCATCTATTTAAATTATTACCAGCCACTAAATAACCTGCTACTTTCATCTAATAAGTGTTTTTTCCTATCCACAACACCCTCGCTAATATTTCATTTATTCGTTCATAAATATCATGAAGCAAAAACGTCGAAATAGCAAAAGAAATATTCAAAAGAACAACCAAGTATTATGTTAAAATACGCTATTATTTAAACCAGAACAAAAACGGGAGAAAACTTGAAGTATTGAGGGGTGTTTTCCTCGTTCTAAAACATTGTTGAATCCAGCTACAGCTGTAAAACGCCCATGGCAAGAGGTATAATGAAAATGCCGCCTACATTAAACACTGACAAGTTTCAAGTGACACTATGTCGTCAAGGCGTCAATCAAATGTTTATAATTTCAGACTACGATCTGACATTTTGTTTTTTGTTTTCGACGTATTTTCTTCAAAAAAAAAAGGGTCAAATCATAGTCTACAATAAAATAACCAAGTATATTATACAGACTTAAAGGCTAAAAAGGATCTGTCTTAGCATTAGTTGTGGCTAGTTTTAGCAATCACAACGCTGCTTTTTCTGAAAGAGGCACTTATAAAGGTAGGGTCCCGTTTTATCACAGGCCAGGCCAGACCGCACCACGCCTGTCGAGGCCTGTGCGACTGATTGACGATGACTGATTCAATGCGACGGGCAAAGAAAGGCTTCATCGGACGCGACAGATCCCAAGGCCTGTCGGTCTGGTCTGGCGCGGTCTGGCCTGTTATAACACAAGGCGTGGGACCCCAGCTTAATTCTGTGGCCGGCAGCAGCGACCTTAAAAGCTTGTAAGTTTAGTGGAATCGGACCCGACCAGGTGTTTTTTATTTACCGTTTCCTAGCCTGCGGTTGGTTTCTTTTGTTCGTGAACCACTAGGACTAGGTTTTTATGGACTGCATACTTTAGAATAATTTATGGGAAACAAAGGTATAGTATACTGAGTCAGTATTTGGCTCGTCTAAGCAAACACTCTACCTGGTGGAACTCGAGGAACTGAAAAACGTGCATATTTGTGTGTTTTTTTAATACTCATTTATTTTTGTTTCTGTACCAACCTATTTTGTTGCTGTGTGCTTGTCCTAATAAATATATTTTCTTTCTTTCTTTCAAATTATTTATCTACGCGATGATGTAATTACAAAATAACAGACAGAAGTTGTGAACCGGCTTCGGATATTCCCACGGTATGGCTTACGCACGTAAAACCGCTGACCATATCTAGTAAGGACGACATTGTTCTAAAAATTCTCAAAATTTTCGAAAACTTTGACGGCTTTACATAATTATTGAGACCAATAATCGACATAGTTGAACCTTTAATTTTAAAATAATAACCACCAAGCAATTAGTAACCCACACTAGAATAAAATTTATAAGTAAAGCACATAGCTTTCAACTTAACTCTGAAAGGCAGAAAACACCTACTTGGAAAAACTCGACATAAAATTGAAACGAAAAGCTAAAAACCTCATTTGAAACATGAATATTTACGAAATTAATAAAAAGACTCGTCTCTGCATCACAAAAAATGCAAATGCAGTATTAATTTGGATTACTAACAAAATCCCTGCACATTTCTAGACTTTGGGCTTAAAATGTAATTCAGATTTATTACTTACAGAGCTTGAGATTAAAATAATTTTACCTCTGTAATAACAAGAGATTGTAGTTTACGGTGATACCAGAGTTGATGCAAAAATCTTTTTCCAGGTTTTAAAAAATACTACCTGCGCGCTAGCGGTTTTACTCGCGTAATACCCGATCCCGCGTAATTATCACAAGACGTTTTTAATGCTGGACATATTATAGAATAGAATAGAATAGAATAGAATATTTATTTATTCGCAACAATTGAACTAATCTAGGTATAAAAAAGAAGAAAAATAAACAAAGTAAATACTAGATTTGTTGCGAAACGGTTCCAACTCAGCATATGCCAGTCTCACAACTAGCGCTGGTCTTCCGTTAGAGCCGTCCCGGTGACATCAGTAACTGTCAGTACACTCAAATACACACATACACACTTAAGCATAATTCTGACATTATATAACATAAAAAAAAAAAAAAAAAAAAAAAAAAAAAAAAAAAAAAACAAACAATACAGCATACACCAGGGAAAAAGAAATTAAAAAAGAAATATAATAATATTGATAATAAACCACCTAACGTACCAAAAATATATAATATATATGTTTTAATTACCTACAAGTAGATAGCTGCTACAAATGGCTACAATACACTAATTTCATGCATAGGTTATAGGTTTCTACTATAGATTTTCAGAGAGATCCAGTTGACCTAATTGACCCGTCATAGAGAGTGAAAATGTCCCGGGCACTACATAAATAATAATAAATAGCACAGTTTCCAAGTTACTAAGCGCTGCAGAAATCATTAAATTAGATGAAAAGACCAATTATTATTGTTAACAAAGAGATGTAGATTTCTGTCGATACCTCACACACATTAGAGCAATTTAGAGTCTGCGTACCTACACAGGAACGTTTTGATACCTTTTTAAAAAATATTTTTTGATAAGACGGTAGTTTCACTGTAACTTTTTAATACATTAGAATGACAAATCACACCTTAGTCCATCCTGAAGAAGGGACCTGGAAAGGTCTCGAAACGTCGGCTTGAAGCGAGCGTTCGCAATAAACGCATGCGGTAAATGATCATTGCCCACAGTGACATCGTGAGCCATGCGTGACGAACCATCCGCGGCACATGCCTCGCCATATCTGTACGCACCTTAAGATTCACCCTAGCCTACCTGAAACCAAGTGGCAAACCTCATATCAGTAACAATGATACATTAAAACCTAATAAATCCGTATCACCGCGCCACCGAAACACAAGGAATAAACATAAATAAAGTCTCCGAGCCAGCAACGCATGGTTTTAAACCATTTCTATTGCAGGGAATAAAACTAAGGCGGCATAAATCAATTTAATAGCCAAGTTACAGTATTATTAGAGTAAATTTATTGTACGAATGCTCGAGGACACTTCTTTATATTTACGAGATGTTTATCTCTTGGAAAATATTGTTTAAATCGAGAATCATGGTGGTGACGTATGGGGGTTTAGCACGGAGAATGCGTAGGTTGGATTATTGGAGTAATAGTTAATCAAGATGTTGTTCCTCATCCGAGCGATGTTACCGGTTGCATCCCTCTCGGGAGCTTGAGGTCCGCGTAAACACAGAAGGAGGCTCTTATTGACTCTGCTATTAGATTTGACCTATGACATCGTACCTATACAGACCAAAGGTAAAATTAAGAACATACCTAATTTAAAAAAAATGGATCTAGAGTGGCACCACCACCACTGAGAGCGATCTCTTCCTGGCAACGTCAGTAGAGGATTACACGAATGATAAGGGTGAGATGCTAACCTTATCCTTATTTGCATTCTATTCATTTCATCATCATCATCATTTCAGCTGTAAGAAGTCCACTGCTGGACATAAGCCTCCCTCATAGATTTCCAGATGCTTCGGTCATAAGTGGCCTGCATCCATCGTGAACCCGCGGCCTTAACTAAGTCGTCCGTCCATCTCGTTGGTGGACGTCCAACGCTGCGCTTTCCGATCCGCGGTCTCCATTCGAGAACTTTTCGGCCCCAACGACCATCTGCTCTGTCCTGCCCACTGCCACTTCAAAGAGCTAATCCGTTTGGCTATGTCGGTGACCCTCGTTCTTCTACGTATCTCCTCATTTCTGATTCGATCCCGTAGAGAAACCCCGAGCATAGCTCTCTCCATAGCTCTTTGAGCAACTCTAAGCTTATTCATAAGGCCTATAGTGAAGCACCACGTTTCGGATCCGTATGTCATCACTGGCAACACACACTGATTGAAGACTTTCGTCTTAAGGCACTGAGGTATTTTAGACGAAAAGACGTTGCGGAGCTTCCCGAACGCTGCCCATCCGAGCTGGATTCGACGATTGACCTCTTTCTCGAAGTTGAACCTACCTAACTGGACTGTCTGTCCTAGGTATACGTACGCGTCAACAACTTCGAGAGCCGAATTCTCAACCATAACAGGGGTAACATCGGTGCATTCTATTATCGGTGGTAAAATACGGTGTAGTTCCCGGATCCTGGACAATAAAATAAATTTGAATGTGTTTTTAATCTGGGACTTTTGTAGATTTGGGGAAACCTAGTTATTTTTAAAATCTTATAGCAGTTACACTCTTTTTAAACTTAGGTACACGATATCCGTCCATTATTATTATTAGACACGGGTCTAGATCGCGTTATAGATAATCATTGTTTTTAATTACCTCGACGTTTCGGCAAACGGGTTATACCGGCCGTGGTCCTGAGAAGACCCAGCAGATAGCAGTTACTCTGATTCAATTTAAAATACAACACGCCAGACAAATAGTGGTCTGCATTATGTTTTTTTAAGCTTATCTAACCTAAATGGTTAAAAACCGACTTCCAAAAAAAAAAAAAAAAAAAAACCGACTTAAAAAAACATAAAATAACCTCGCCTACGTACAGTGCCACCGACTTATCTGTTATGTAATCTGAAGTCGGGCAGATTTACTGGGTTGGTTGAGTAGGATTGTAAGTAGTTTGGCTGCCCGACTTCAGATTACATACCAGATAAGTCGGTGGCACTGTACGTAGGCGAGGTTATTTTATGTTTTTAAGTCGGTTTTTAATTTTTTTTTTTTTTTGGAAGTCGGTTTTTAGTTTTTTAAATTATTTTTTTATTTCATCCTTTTTAGTAATACCTACTTTCAACTACCACTAAAATCATTAAAATTGTATCCATAACTTTAACCATTGAGGAGTTCTGTGATGAGAAGGTGATTTCAGATGTGGAGACTCTGAAACCATATTCTTATTCATCGGTATCTATTCTTTATGGCCTTATTCCACTGGTGAAAATCAAAAACTGACCACTTTGCTGCACTCTCGAGGTGCAATCCTGTTCATCACTCCGAAGATCCTCATCCGATCTTCACCAATTTTTTATGGGACCAACTGTGATATATCTCCTTTCAAACAAAAAAAAGAATTATCCAAATCGGTCCAGGCATCTTCGAGTAATCGGGGAACATAAATAAAAAAAATAAAAAAAAATATCCCGACGAATTGCGAACCTCCTCCTTTTTTGGAAGTCGGTTAAAAAGGGCTTAAAGTCGACCTCTACCAGGCAAACTTTCGATGGACACGCAGTCCATTAGATGTCTATTTCGGTATTTGTGTACGTTTCCTGATTGTAAAATATTTTATCCGGAAACAAACTGTACGCGTCGCCATCGCCAGCGCGCCAAAAAGAATATTAACGAAATAGACCGGGTTGCGACCGTAGTAACCCTACGTCATCAAGTACTAGAATGACATTGCCATAGTCAAGATTATTTTGTTACCTTACACCGGGTCTTAATCGCGTACTTATTATTATTTACCGGACCGCGTTAAATGTATGTTTATATAAGTCTATTATCTATGTAGAGGTTTGTGATACACAGAGTGTTGGAATTGATGGAGCAGCTGCTTGTATAGGTAAGTGGTTCTACTTGACAACGCAAACAACTTTTATGCGACGACATATTGAAATTCGAACTTCATTTCTTCCAAAAAAATTAAGGTTTTCTTTTACTGAAAAACCGCTGTTTTTGAAAATAAATGTTAAGATTGTAGTAGTCCAAACTAAATAATGGGACAATTTAAGGTTAACTTCTAACTCTCAAAAACAGTTGAGTTTCTAGTAAACATTAAGATATTATTTTTTTAATAACGATTTAAAATTTCCAAAAGTCGTAGAACGAAACTTGTTCGCCTGGACGTGTAGACAAGTCAGTCACTTTTTCATCTGCTGTTTGACAATAACAGGGCCATTTTCATACTCGACAACGTAGGGTTACCAACAGTCACCTCCCGGTCTATAACCAAAACCGTGACATAGATTGAGGCATAAATAAGACAAAAAATCCCAAAGTTCCGACCTCTGATTTATGTTCATGTAAGTCAGACCTTTTCCATATTCAAATACTCCAAAAAACTTTGATAGAAAATAGAGATGGCCCGACTAATCGGCACTTTTTTTAGTCAGCGACCTTTTAAACAAACACAGTTTATAGATTCAGATTATTTATTTCGTAACTAAACTTTCGCATTTATAATAGGTATAAGACGGCTCCGCGAAAGTACGAGAAAAATAAAATAAATATTTAAAAAAAAACAATGAAATACACTATTTTGTATCGCGCATTCAGGTAAAAAATGGTTTAACTTGATTTTAATTCAGAATGTATTAGCAATAGTTTTTCGCTATTTTCAAAATTTCAGTACTAAATTTTACGGCTCAGTCAAATATTTCACTTTCCAAAAGGGTTCCGTCACCGAAAAAGTTTGAGAATCGCTAGCCTATAAGAAACCTATTGACTTTAGTTAGACATGAACTTCAAGGTTTCATAGTTTTGAACAGCTAATATACGATGACCGATATTGCCGGCTAAACGGCAAGTCAAAAACGCCACACTCTTTCCATCTATAGTAAAAAGTCAAAAGAAAGACTTCTAAATTTCTGTATGAACAGATGATGAATAGTAAACTTTTGTTTAGTTCACTCTCCAAACTTCAACTCTCTTCTATCAGCGGTTTAGGCTGTGCGTCGATCCGTCGATATTATATGATAATGCTTGCCTAGAAACATACTATTTTTTTAGATTTGAATAATTTAAGAACGTGGCGACTGTTACCATTTCCATACAAACTTAATACCAAAATAAATTATGAAAAATTTAGTTTTCTACCTTAATATCGATATTATTCGGATTAAGATTTTACTTTTAAAGGGTCCCCACCGCAAGGTTTTCCAAAATATTCATTCGAAATGAAATAAAACGGAGAAACATTTCTCATAAAAAAAAACTATTTTTTTATTTTGGTATTAAGTTTGTATGAAAATGGTAACAGTCGCCACGTTCTTAAGGTTTCATAGTTAAGATAATTGATGTCCGGCATTGCCGACTAAACGACAAGTCCAAAAAACGCCACACTCTTCCCATCTCTATTAAAAAGTCAAAAGAAAGACTTCTAAATTTCCGTATGAACAGTTAACTTTTGTTTAGTGTGTTCGCTCAACAGTTATGGTAATGAGTTACGTCTCTGTGAGTACCTCACGATAAGTAAAATTTCGCGTCTAACTTTATCTGTTGGATAAATTAAAGAGGTCTCTCGAGACTTGAAATGGAACCTCGCGTAAGGGTTGGGGGAGTATTCGAGACACTTTTCATCGACCAATTTGTTTGAATCCAAGTTTTATTGTTGGTAACTGTTAAAATTATGTTTATTATTAATATCTTATGATAGCATACCTACATGTCACTCAGAGCTAAGTATACAAACGTTCTATAAAGCTGGGGTCCCACTGTACGTGTTTTATCAAGCCAGATCGCGCCGGACCAGACGGACAGGCCGTGGGAACCGTAGCATCTGATGAAGCCTGTCGTCGCACAAGACGAAAATCAGTCGCACAGGCCTCCACAGGCGTGGCGCGGCCTGGCCTGGCCTGTGATATAAAAGGCCGTGGAACCCCACCTTAAGAAATTCTTATTTGACATGCGCCTTGTTCAAGCATAATAATAGTGAAGAGTACCATCTGAACTGCAGGTCATGGACAGAAAACGTGAGGTATTGTCTATTCGTATAGAAATTAAGGTATAAAAAGCCAAAATGGTTTTTATACTGTCGAGTATACGCTTTATTTTACTTCAAAGCGTCATGTAATTTGGCAAAATGCCGTGCAACAATTTTAATAGTAGGTTTGTAGTCTTTAATGAACACTAACTATCTAGCGATAAAAAGTCACTAGTCTGGGCCTATAATTTCGAGAACAAAGGTTAGTTGAAATTTGTAGCGATATTTCTATTTAGACAGGTGAACTGACGTTGTTTTTATTGTTCCGACCTTTCGGGAGCTTGGAAAGCGGTCGACTGGGGAATTCGGGTGTAGTTGCTGTTTTTGGTGTATAATTAAAAAGCTGTCTTTTATTCTAGTGCTTGTAGAGGTCCGCGGTTTTAGCGCGTAATCCCTTGTCCTAGGTGAACGAGGAAGGTTACGATGCGAGGAGACGCTAAGTTAATATCAAATACTCGTTGTATGTGATTGTGACCTACAGTGTCGGTTGAATCTGTCAGCCAAATCTGTCAATCAAAAGTATGGTCGCCATTATGTCGCGTCGCATCACACTGCCCTGTGACTAAATTGTCGCGACATGTCTGACCAAAGAATTTATTGCATCGCAATGTTTTAGATTCAAGCATTTCGTCGTAGATCGAACACGAAGTTTTTATCGCGACAACGCAACACGGATTTTCGCGACTCTATAGTAGAGTAGATTCGTCTATAGTAAAATGAAATGAGCCAAGTTGCGGGAGCTAAGATGTCATATAGATAAGACATCTTAAGAGGTCGACTTTGCTTGGCAGTAGACTGCTAAGGTTGAGATCAATGAATAAAATATAATAATGTTTCAACCGTGTGAAGAGCCGCTCACTAGTATAAAACAAACAACAAGACAAAGAAATCTGGAATAAAACTTCGCTATTATTTCTCAAGAACCATTATTCAAATTCGGTTACAGACCGAGAGGGTATTAAATTCATCTCAAGTTAAGGATAAGTACTACAAAATGAGAGCTTTTTATATTGTGTCTGAGGAAAATGAAGACTTTGAATTGTTTTTGCCAATTAAGTCCCGTTCTTTTAATGTTTAAAGAGGAACTGTTTATTTAATATAGGTATTATTTAGTTTAAGTCACATTTTGTAATGTTATAAACTTAAAACACATGAGAACAAATATACTTATACTTTTACTAAGTGTGCCGCGTTGTTTCACTCGTGTAAGGGTGCATTTCTACTGAATCGGAACTCCTGCCCGAATCTGGAGGGTTACTTCGGTTCGTTTCGATACGACAACGATACGATGGTTCTACTGTCACCCTACGGTCAGAATGTGACAGTAGAATCATCGTATTATCGTATCGATGTCGTATCGAAACGAACCGCAGTAACCCTTCTGCTATCTTAGTCGTGTCTCAATAGAGTGTCGATAGAATAATAATTATTAAATGTGACGTGTATTTGGCACATTTCGTAGTACCCTAATGTTAACTATTCTATCGACACACCACTGAGACACCATTGACAATCGTGGCTCAATGAGACCCAATGGTGGTCAAATCTCTAATGACATGATAGATTTTGATAGTTAACTTCTTCGATCATATATAAACTAAAGATACACGGTCCCATACAAAATCGAAATAAAAAATCGGCACTACTTCAACGCTTACTTATTCGGACATAGTACAGTTTAATGTAAACCTTAACCACCGGGCAATAAGGTTGTAAAACACTTATGCACGACTGACAGCGAAACAAGGCATATCGGCTGAAGTATGCCTTGTTTTGACGGCTCCATTTCTAGAACGGCGACCGTGCATCCATAGTTTATATATGATCGAAGGTTAACTTCGATATATTACCATTCAGGATTGAGTGCCGCAAATTGTAACCAACCATAAAGCAAATAACAAAACATAATAACATACATTGAATTGAATTGAAATGTTGTAAGTACTCAATCCTTTATGGGTAATATATCATGCATGAAACTACTATTGCGATTCCACTGAGACATAGCAATAATATTACGATAGTATTGAAGTTATAGTAGACTACTAAAGTTGTCACAGTCTCGATATAATGTCGAGCGAGAGTGTCTCGATATATATGGCAAAAGTTGTGGGCCCACGGTGGAGGCTAAGGTATCGCAAAGAAATGTTTTACTTCCTTACCTTAGAAACGTCACCGAGTACTTTACAGCAATTTAACTTTACGACATTACAGTGTCAGAGTTCAAAGATTATCATTAAGCGATACGAAATGAACAAAAAATATGAAAAACCGAGATCAAAGTAAAACTTACAATCAAAGGAATCGAATCAGACGCTGATTTTCTATAAATTTAAATGTAATAAGAACTCTTTATACAGAAAAGTAAATAACTGCGCCTACACCTTTCGAAAAAGCGTAATTAGATTTTCTTAAGCCGGGTACTCACTAGCGGTCTGTGATCGTAACCGTTGCATGTACTGTAACCAGAAACATGGCACGTACGTGGTTCGCACACCTGAAAGCGAAGTTCGGGACTGGGTAAAAAAAGAGAGGTTAATATCGGTTTATTTCATTTTTACTCCGAACTATCATAAGAACTTTATTATAAACTAAATAAAACCGTAGTAATAAATCCTTTTAATGCAGAATGTAGATATCCTTTGTTTATTTTTGCGTAAGACGGAATAATCCGATTTTTATTGTTCTAACTAAACCGATTAATGTGACAAGAACATTTTGAAAACGTTCCCAGAAAAACTGGTTTAAAAACCTTTTCAGGATCTAAACCGACATGAAAAGGTTTTTAGATAGATAGATAGAACGCTTTATTGTTCTCACCAAAAATAAATTACAATAAAATAAAATACAAAAAATCTTAATCCAAAGGCCAAGTACATAATAACGGTTTGGAAATTTAACCGGTACCCGAGCCCTGCTCACAGCCAGTTTTTACCGCGGACCAAACGGCGCTTGCGGACAAGTACACACTAGAAGTAGAGGTTACTATTACAGCTAGTGAGGACCCGACTTTAGCTCTATACTAGCTCGCTTATCAATTATAAAATAACCACTGTTTAAACACAAGTTAAAATTGAAATAAAGCAAAAGGGTTTATAAGCAAAAGTCGCCTTTTTTCGTCGTTTTTTGACAAAAATAGCAAAGGCGAAATTTAATTAACACAGGGGACTCGTCAATGTGAAAATTAACAAATCTGAGAGCGGTTATATTTGCTTAGGCTTGTTTCATTATATTTATTTTGTGTTCTTATCATTTTTTTCTTAGTTAAGGTTAATAGGGTAGTTTATTTTCGTGAATTGTGAATTGTGCTGTTGACTGAATAACTTGGTGTCAAATTTTTTAGTTTATATATTTTTTTTTTTTTTTTCAGAGAAAGAGCTAATATTTCTTTTTGTTTTATTGCTCAAGGCATTTTACTTGAAATATTTTACAAGGAGAAACGCATCATCAAAATTTCTCCCATGATAAGATTTGACTCAGAACGCAAACCACCGCGCAATCGCCCGGCTTGGTTGCTTGGCACCCGCCCCGGTTGCCAGACACAGGTTCAAATCCTGTCATGGGTGAATTTTTGATGATGCTTTTCTCCATGTAAAATATTTCTTACTACTTAGTCACGTCTAAGTACCTATACCAAATTCGATTTTTGACATAGGTTAGGTTTTTCAAAACTTTGCGATTGTATTTCCCCTTTATTTTTTAGTAAGTGATTTATCCTGACTGACTGACTGACTGGAATTTTATAGTTATAGGAGATTTCCCTATGGTCTATCTCCATAAAATAGCAATTACACGATAAAGTTCCAACCCTTCTTCCTTGGTGGCTGCACCGGCCAACGTATCGGAACACGGACGAGTCCGCTTAGCGTTACGACATAATATTCAAGACCACCTAGTTCTTTAAAAGTTATAGAGTTATTGAGGCGTGTCAAAACCCTACCTTCAAGTTTGAGTCCCTACACACTACAGATTGAAAGTGTGACTCTGTAAGCGCTAATTCAGGTTGTCCTGGTTAGGTCGTTAAGTTTGAGCAGGTTTACCTTCAGTTCCGCCTGACCGGATATAACAGGTTAAAGATTTCTCTGGGCGTTTTCCGTCCGAAGCATCTACGTGCTCTAACACGTCCTCATATTTATAGTCAATTCTAAGTAATAAGTCTGTCACATTTAGGTTGACGTTAAAAATCACTAGTAAGAGCGAGACAGGTCATTGCTTAGCCAAAGTAATTACTTAGATTTTACTTTAGATGCGGATGTAAGACGCTGATTTCTCTCGCCACGTCTACAACTTACTAGCGACGCTAATAACAACGTTTAGGCCTTGAAGCAATTCAATCACATTTGCCTGACCGGATGAACTGAACAGATTCGACTGTTCACTTTGATCTCTCCTTATAATACAGGGTTAAGTCCATATTTAAAATTAGGTACCTAATAGGTTCCAATTCGGACGAAACTAAAAAAAATACCTATCCCTACTCTATTTCAGGAGGGTTACTTCGGTTCGTTTCGATACGACAACGATACTGTCATAACGATGGTTCTACTGTCACCCTACTATCAGAATGTGACAGTAGAATCATCGTATTATCGTATCGATGTCGTATCGAAACGAACCGCAGTAACCTCCAGAACCTTAGATCAAGAATGTAAACAAAGAATTGTCAATATCAAAGGAAAAAGTAAATAAACAGCTGTCACTTTAAAAAAAATATAAGTTTTTTGCCAAAAAAAAGGAGATACATTTTTGATATAAGATTCTGAAATAGAGTAAAAATACACTTAATGACGTCATTTTGAAAGTACACTTAGAACCTAAGGCGATGAAAAGCCCAAAAATAGGCCCTAAAAAGATACAAAACTATCGGTCGACATAAAGTTTGTAGTCCGAAAAAACTTTGAGACTCAAAACATTCGCTCGTGCGTTATTTTACGCAACGAAATTTTTGCCAAAACATGCGACATAATTTTATTCCCGTACAAGTTTAGTTTTCGCTTAGTTTCTGAGCATAAATCAAGTGTTCGGGGTTTTGAAGTGTTTTGGCTGCCAAGACGTGCTACAAAAGTGATTTTAGATGGATAGGATAAAGGATAAAATGCTTTAAAGATTTTTCTTATTTTTGAAGCGTTTTCTAAGGTGTTTTTCTATTCACCGTGACCTGCTGGTCCACCCACTTGATATGCTAACAACACCTACAATTCATAGAAAAAAATATGTAAGCTTTCCGTCGTGTAATATCAACAATTTTTGATGAACTTGGACATGGATTTTAAGTTTAGCTCATATAGGTACCTCTTGCTTATATAAATAATGCTTTATTTTTTAAAACCCTCAATGTCCCGATCACTAGCTGGAAGATCAACAGTCACGCATAAGATGTGGATTCAAAGACAATGAAATAGATTTTTAATTTAAAAAGAAAATCGTTTATCCAGAGTAAAGGTCCCGAAACGTTGACCATTGAAACAATGAATCAAGAATCAAGAAAATTTATTGAATAACTGTGTACATTAAGGTTACATGGAAATGTGTTATAGGTACCTATCAAAAGTTTGTCCATCACGGACTTACAATATTATAATAACTTAATCTAAGCATTTCTTCTAAATAAAAATTAACATAATTATAGTAAATATTTCATATGTTTTTATTGCTCAAGACATTTTTACTAGAAATAATAGGATTTTTGATGATTTATTTCTCCTTGTAAAATATTTCTAATAATAATTATAGTTAACAAATTATCATATTATGTAAAGTAAACATCTAAATCTAAATATTCTTTGACACTGTAGAAAGCTTTAGAGATCAACCATTGTCTTAGTTTATTGCAGAAGACGTTGCCTTCTATCATTTTTATTTCCAGTGGTAAGTTATTATGCTAAAAGCAATAAGCAAGCACGCGATTAAAACCGAAACCATCGTTTAATTTCATTTTAACACCGCTAAAACTAAGAAAACCCTACGAAAATGTACCCTATCCCTCCTTTATCCTCCTCTAAGCATCTACTCCTAACATTCAACAACAAAATAACTCACGTACATTAATAACTACATACATAATTCAATTGAAAACACTTCCTCCAGTTTGTTACGAGTACGAGTACGAGAGCCTTACCTACCTTAGATGAAAACAAAAAACAGCAGAGACGTTACATAGTCTCGGAAAATGAGACGATAAAACTGCGTCTAGCTGACGCACTAGCCTCAGTCGTATGTCGAACCGTTGCCGCGTGAGCACGTGCGGTCACACTGTGATTATCTTTTTGAAATCCATAAGAATGCCTTTTTGATTATTTACAAATGCCTGAATCATTCTTAAAGACAAATGTTTTTAAATACAATATTTTTCTGTAAATGCATGTAGGTGTTTCTAGCTCATTTTTTGAATACGCAATGTTAGAATATACCGTATCTACTATTTTTGTTTTCATCTAAGTTACCTACCCACTCGTATGACAGCAGCAGACCAAGTTCCGTAACTTCGTAATATAGACTAGTTGCGGAAAATGCATCCGGACTTCGGACTGCGGAATGTTCCGGATAAAATGCTCGCGAACGCAATCGTCCGTATAATCGCGGATATAAAAATATATAGTTTTTGGAGTTTCATTCTGAAGATGTTAGATTTTTTTTTCTTGAATTAAATATTTTTGGGTCACTACTAAGTTTGGAGAAATAACAGGGGATGCTTTTCCTATATATTTCCCCTTTTAAAAAATACCGACTTCAAAAATATAGATAAAAAAACCTCCCCTATTATGAGGTCTAAGCTACATGAGATAAAAAGTTTAAAAATCTACGAAATAAAACTAACATAGAGGTTAGGACATATTTTAATTTTTCTTCAGACTTCAGAATCAATATTCTATATATACTACATACTAAGGCCTCTAACTTGACCTAACGACTGCTGTCCGGAATAACAATCGGAACCAACTAATTAACGTGCCTTCCGAGGCACGGAGGAGCTCGAGAAAATGTTTTTTTGCCACACAAATTATCAGTCACCCATCCAAGTAATGATCGCGCCAAGCGTTGCTTAACCCGCACGACCGTTCAAGATCTGCAGGTGCAACTAGGCCAATGAGCTCCTAGCTCCTAGGTTTTTTATTAAGACTCTAATATCGGACGATATTAATAGAGAATGCCGTAAGCGTCTCATGTCTACAACACCACAATAACCTCCCCTGTACTCCACTCTTTGCTACTTGATTTTACAAGCGATTTGTAAAGGGTCGTTTAGGTTGATTGACGACTGGGGCCAGCCAGAGAGCTGCGATTTTGTTGCAAGTGACCCGTGAATTTAAATCCATTCGTGATCCGTGATTACGTCATCAACTTTGTACGTGATTCGGGTATTTTAAATCGTGGATTGGTATTTCGAAAGGTTGGACGTTTTTATCTCTTCATAGAGTTGGCTGGCCGCTTCGGGAATCGAAATCTTACTTTATCTTTCTTTTAATATTGTAAAGAGGTAACGTTGGTAACATGTATGAATGTATTTTCCAGGTAATCTCTGAAGCCACTAAACCGATTTCAAAAAATATTTTACCAAAAGAGAGCTAGATTATCGAAGAGTGGCATAGGCTAGTTTTGATCTCAATATTCCAACGGGATGGGAACTTACGTCAAACCGCGGGAATCATAGGTACATTATAAATATTATAATTAAGTAGATTGGTTCTACCTATCTATAAAATAAAAATAAAGAAATAAAATATAAATAAATATTTCACGACGTTACACAAAGCGCAATCTAGCCCCAAACTAAGCACTAGGCTTGTACTCTGGGTACTGGACAACGGATACAATATAATAACCACTTATTTTTAAGAAAATAGTTTGTTGAAGGAGGAGATAATTATTTTGGCGATTTCACTTAGGTATCTACAAAGTCCAACATACTGAAGATATTAGAAAATCGCCCCATATAAATTGTACTTAGAAAATCGCCCCATATAAATTGTATTGAACAGGTGTGGCCTGGAAGCCTATTCTGGAATTAAAAAGTGTAGAGTCGATGCCGTGTAGCTTCTACACAGTTCGCCATTTTACGCTTTGTTGGTATTCAAGACGCGATAAAAATATTAAAAATGTATAATATAATATTAAAAGTCTTAAAATTACTGGTGAACCATATTATTATATTTATTTATTAGGTACACCAACAATAAAGTACACTATAGCTAATACAGAAAAACACATTTCTTGTAAGATGGACAAGTGTGCTTACCTTTACCATATAGAAGCTACACGGTATCTACACGGCTTAATTCCAGAATAGCGTCCAGGTGTGGCCAGGGTTAAATTCTAAAACAACAATTAATTAAATGAAACACAACTAAATACATAATGTTAACATGTTTAAGCGAAGTTGGGCAACAACTCCGGTTTTTAATCCTTCAACGATCGGGAAATGAACGAGAATTCGCGCAAATTCCGGCAAAGTTACAGTTCGGGGCAGTTCAACCAACTTCGAATACTAGGTAGGTACTGATAACTTTGAATACAAATTTGTTATCTGACGTTTTAAGGGGTATTTTACGTTCGTTTGGAATTAAAATAATATTTTTTAAATTATTTATGTAGAAACTATTCACATAGATAATATATTTAGTAAAAATAAATATACCTACCAACAGTAGGTATACCATCTTAATTCACAAAATTTTTTTTTTATTAAAAACCCAAAAATGAGTCCCTCCCTATGTATGGTACCCAAAAGGTAAAGCCTTTTGGGTGCCATACATCATACATAGGGACTTTAGTAAGTTCAAGTTAGACGCCTTAAGACGACCTGTAGGGTTATTCTCTAAGATAAAACCGTGTAGACGCCGGTTGGCTTCTAGACGGTTCGCGAGTTATTCTTATTTTCTTTGACCACAGTTTTTACGACAAAAGAAGATCGGCGTTTTTCCTTAGCGATTTTACCTGGGGGTTAGAGGTACCTTAATTTTATTTTATGTGCCACCTGCCATTACGAGACATGGATTATTCATTTGATTTATGCGAACTAAAGCCATGGTGTTAGTATTTTCGTCCTACTCTTGATAAGTTAAAAGATATTGGATGTTGAAGTTTCACATATGGGAGTCAAGTGTTAACATAAAACACCACAAGATATCGTTACTTGTCTTGAATATCCATAAATCTGAATTGGTATTCCAATAATATGGCAGTTAGTCAAGTCATCTTGCGGTCATTAAATCTTATTAGTTAAAATAATTATTTTCTTTATAAATTCTGGACCGATACGTGGAATTCTGTAGCCATTTATTGGTTTCACAAATTCAGATTTATGGATATTCGAGACAAGTAACGACATCTGGTGAAATAAGTTCGTGTAACAAATTGTTTGAGTGCTAAATATGATATCTGTGGAATATAGCTGGTCCATTTTGAACGGTCTTCTTTGGTAACATTTGTGTGACGTCATTGTCTTGCAGAATAGCGAGTTAACTTTACAGGTTTCAACGTAGTTTTAGAAAAGTTAACCGGTACTTCACAGGTTTCTACGTCGGATCTATGTAGTTTTTTCTGAACTCTAACGTAGATAAGTCTCACCACTATACGAAATGAAGAAGTTGCCTTTAGGTACTAATTTTGTATTCGTAGTTCCAACATACAACTAGTAGTGAAAATACCAACTTAGTAGGTAATAAGGTGCCCAAACTTTAGCTCCTTTTCAATTAAGAAACGACTCATCAAAAAGTATGCAAGACATCGCCAAAAAAATATCTTAAAAATAAAATAGGTACAGTCAGACTAAGTCGCCCCTCTTTGATGTCAGTTAATAACTACATGATCAAAAAATTTTATACATAGTCGTCAAACACGACCCTAATTTGACACATAAAAATCACCCCTCAACACATCACATCCTTACAAAAGAGAGAAAAAGAATAAATGAATATAAATTTCAATGTATTTACCCCCTAAATTCAGTGAAAGTAATGTGCCCAAAGTTTTTCAATAAGATCTACCAAGGTAAATAGAAAGGTCGAAGAAACTCACAAAGGGAGAGGCTTTTATAAGTCGTCTCAACAAAAAACGTGCTCGGTAATGTCTAATACTTTAAGAATCTATATCTATAAAAGGCTTTGTACTGCCAGACTAACTGATGCTAAATCACTGATAAAAGAGAGACAGCTAGTATATAATAAATCCTAAAAAAAACGTCCAGATGTAGAGGATGACTCGGAAAATTTTATTGCCGCGTTTTTTTAAATATGCACTTTAGGGTGTCCCAGGCTAAAAGGGGTAATTTTTTTTGCGATTTTCGATACGCATACCCTCTATATTTTTTCGATATGATCCTAAATACCTAAATATGCAATATTATTACCATCGAACAAGGATAAGCCGTGCCGACTTGACTTTGAAGTTTATCTGAACAAATTAGTACCTACTGCGGAACAGAGAGATTCAATTTAGAAATCCAAAAAACTAGTTAAAATGAAACCAAAATCTGCTTTTGTTAATTATATTATTTAAATGACTTATTCAAAGGTTTTTTTTTTCATATTTTATCATCATCATAATCATCTGACCGATGATCCCGGTTGCATTACTTTCGGGAGCCCGGGCTCCGCTTTCCTGCTTTTGCGTCTCCGCTTCGCATGATTTTTGGCAATTTCTCTTCTCTGTTCTTGTGGGAATTAACAAAATTTAAACGTTCTTTTGATTTTCCTGCATCTAGAGCAGGCAACAGCTTTCCATCCTAAGAACCATCACGACATCAGGCACCACATCTTGAAAATCAAGTTTTTTCGCTTCTGCACGTTCTTCGTTTGCCATTAGTAAGTTTTCTTGGAATTGAAAACTTACTAATAGCAAATTCGTCAACGTTATGACCCAGAGCTTCAATAGTGACTTCAAGAATATATACTGAATCCCTCATGCTCAATTGACATCTACTTAAAGCGACTACTAATTTTGGGGTAATGAAGTCTTTTCTCATTGATATTTTTTGACAGATTTGAGCTGCTCGTATGAGACTATAGTCTTCAAATATTCTTCGGCTACCAAGCTCGTGCTAGAATAATATCACTCACGTTCCGTTAAAGGTTTTGTCGATGATTTTGACATTAAAGAATAATTTTAGTCGCCGAGTCTTGTTCGTTTCTCCTAATCCTTCAATATTTTATCAACTTTAGCAAAATTGTGGAAAATCTAAAAGATAATCATATCTTCTTCAATACTTGTTGAGTTGCAATTCATCGGCGTCTTCAAAACTATCTTTACTTTTCTTAGCATTTTTGTCTTGCCACAGATGGTTAATTTTTTTTTACGCAGTCCAGTAATGATTTGGTAGGTATTCTTGCCTTCTCCTAGAATAAAATGCACTCACGAATAGTAAGTTTCGCACTTTTATTGACAGATATATTATTATGAACTTCACGGATATTATAGATAAGTACAACAAAACTGCTAAAACTTGTCTATTTGTGTTATGATTTTTGAATTTTTATACATAAAAAGCTAATATTTTGGTATACGTTTTAAATTATGAAATGGCAACACTGATAACGACTGTTACTTGTTTTAAAAAAAAAGGGCGTGGAAAGGAAGTGGAATCGGTGGGGCTAGTTCGAGCCGAACTTAGACACTGCATTCATTCCTTGCCAAGCTTTGGTGATCGTAGGACAACTTGGCGAACCTCTGTTGGTTTTTGTAAACTATTATATTATAAGTTCTAAATGTTTAATGTATTCGTTGGAGAGTTAATAAATTGCTGATTGGAGACAACGTGATCTGGTTTCATTATACTTCAGAAGCGGGATAACCCAAAAATAAAGGTACGTACCTACTATTTTGTTAACGCCCACTATTTAAAAATTAACGGTTAACAGTGCTAAGAGCTTTTCTTTTTTTTTTCCTGTTCAAACCATAATATGATGATAATCGGACATAACTATTACATAATCGAGTGGTAGACTTACGCATTGCATTAGATTAGGGCGACTCCCTAATATGAAATGCGTGAGTTATTGCTATGTGAGATTGTGTGCGGATACTTGGCCGGGCTACTCCTTGGTGGTATCTTAGCGCTTTTCCCATAAACACATTTTACGCTGACAATTCTGGAGGTCACGTCAGGGCTACTCTCTGATGGCTCCCAGTCTTTGCTGGCTTACACTAAAAGGTTCATACATGCATGGATATGTCGTGATTATTGTTTTCATTTCATTTTAATTAGTTTATTCGATATACAGTCGGTATCGACCGGTACCGATTGTGTATTATGCTTATGCGATTATTAGATTTATTCAGGTTCGAAGCACTGAACGTTTAATTACAATCATTTTTGAATTTAACTACTTTCTGGTGAACAAATTTTTAATGTTCTATCAATTTGTCAATAACGCGAGAGAGATGATATAAAGTTAGAGATTATAGTAACCTGTATTATGTTAATTTAATGAGATACATCGATTTGGATAAATTCAGGTTCAAAATTTTTAAATTGTCGTTCCTTCAGTGGATGTTAGGGGGCAAAATGTGTTGGCCTGCTGGTTAACTTGGCGAGGTGGTCCCTCACTAGTCTTTTGCGCAGGCTACACATATTTGTCGGATTAAGTTTAGGGGGCGATATGTATGGGCTCACTGGTTAACTGGGTTACACTGGTCTTTTGCGTGAGCTGCATGCAGTCGTCGGATTTTAGTGGACGAGAAGTGTGTTAGCTTGCTGGTTAACTCAGTGGGTATGTGCCTCTGTAGTCTTTGCGTAAGCTGCATACAATCGTCGGATATTTTAAGTAAGCTAGTTTGGCTTACTGGATAAAGTTGTTTCTTTTACTTTTATTAGAATGAAAATACCATCATAAGCAAGTTTTTATTAAATATTTTTACAACATAAAATAATGAATATATCCAGTATGAAAACATGTTTTTGGAACGGTTTATGTCGATAAGTGGTTTGTACATTGCAGGATAAATGGCATCTGATAATGAATGCGGTACGCCGCCCGGTACGCCGCCTGGTACACCAGTTCGGGCGTCCTCAAAGAGGCGTAGACGGGCTAAGAAGTCTGCGCGAAGGAGGACACCTTCTTCATCCAGTTCAAGCAGCGAGGATATACCTAGGAAGACACGTAAACATTCAGGTCGTCTTTCTACTAAGCACGTTCTAAAACTTTTGGCTAACTATAGCGGAGATAAGAGTAAGTCCTCTTTGCCGGTTCTAGGTAATAATAATTTAAACAATGTTTTGCCCGAGTTCGATCCCGCAAATAGGACCCAAACCACCGAATGCTGGCTAAGAAAAGTTAACGAGTGTGCCATCATTTATGGGTGGAATGAGAAACAAATAATTCACTATTCCTTACAAAAATTGGTCGGCTTGGCGAAACGGTGGTTCGAGTCCTTGCCTACTGTAATCTACACCTGGGATGAATGGCAGGCAAAACTTAGAAAGGCCTTCCCTAGCGAAGAAAGCTATGGACGTCTTTTGGAAGAGATGTTAAACCGCACTTCTAGATACGATGAAAGTTTGCGTGAATATTTTTTTGATAAATTGTGTTTATTAAATAGATGCGAAATTGTAGGAAAAAAGGCAGTTGACTGTATTGTGTATGGTATAACTGATAGGTCTATACGTAACGGAGCACAAGCCCTAAATAGTTCTGAACCTGAAGATTTGCTCAATTTTCTTTGTTCCCAAAAGTCACAACCGTTTAACGATAGTAAATCAAAAATTCGTTCTGTTCAAACGAAAGGTCAGTCTATTAGCACTTCTAATCCTAACTTTCAAAATTCTAGTTCTGAATCTATAGTTTGTTACAATTGTAGGTCTAAGGGGCATCCTTTTCACAAATGCACCAAACCAATAGTGAGATGTAGACGTTGTAATAGAGTAGGACATGATAATGACGACTGTAAATTGACACCTTTCAACACTAAGAGTTCTAACTCCGCGACTTCTGAAACTTCTGAAAGGAAAACTTTAAAAATAGACATAGGGATGAAAGAAAATAATAAGTATTTTAAAACCGCTACTGTTAATCTTGATAATCTTTTAGCAGCCTACGTTGATTTCGGCAGTGAATGCACCCTTTTAAGTAAAAGTAATGCTGAGCTTTTAAGTTTGGAAAAGACTTTTGATCGGATCCCGGTAGTGCGAGGTTTTGGACAGTCGTCTGTCGTTCCCTTATACAAGTCTTACGTGACCATAAAGGTAGATGAGGTCGAAGCAGAAGTCGAAGTACTTGTAGTCGACGACATGCACATGCAAACTGCTATGATTATCGGCCAAAATTTCACAGAGTTACCGTGTGTCACTGTACTTAAGGACAGTCGTAGGCTGACTTTTTACAAGAGTCCTAGCGATGATTCCCTATCTTGCGATACTTCCAGTCTTAAGCTTCATACTTCCGATTCGGTTAGAGTTCTCAAAATTGAAGTTATTCCCGTTTGTGTAGAGTCTAGTTTTACTGGAGACATTTTTATTGAAGGTTATAATTCTATTGAACCCGGAAGGGAATATTGTTTACTTCAAGGTGCTTATTACATATCTGATGGTAAAGGCGAAGTAGTTGTTTCAAATCTGTCGCACCAAGCACTAACTATAGAAAAAGACACCTTATTAGCTAGAGCAATACCCTTTATTGAGCAGAATTCCATTCGAGTCAATAGGATTCGAGTGGATACCCCTACTTTGGCACCTCTGAACAAGGATGATATAAAAGTCGGACCAGGACTTAGTACTGAGCAGGTTAACCGACTTTACGACTTGTTGCAAAATTACCGTGATTGTTTTGCTACTAAGTTAGAAGAGATAGGTTGTGCGGTCGATGTTGAGATGAAAATTGATGTCATGGACAATAAACCAGTTGTATATCGACCGTATCGCCTGTCTCATAGCGAGCGTGAAACTGTTCGTGAGACTATAGATGAACTTTTACGGTTTGATATCATCCAGGAGTCTAAATCTGACTATGCAAGTCCAATCTTGATGGTTAAGAAAAAGACTGGCGAACAGAGGCTATGCATAGATTTTAGAGCCTTGAATAACAAAACTGTGAAGGATCGCTTCCCTCTGCCTCTGATCGAAGATCAGGTTTCAAATTTAAGCGGAAATAGCTTCTTTACCACTCTAGACCTCGCGTCTGGTTACTATCAAATCCCCGTAGCCAAAAACAGTCAACATCTAACCGGGTTTGTTACTCCCGACGGGCATTATGAGTTTAAAAGGATGCCCTTCGGTTTAGCAAACGCCCCGGCTGTTTTTCAGCGGATGATAAATAAAATTCTAGGCAATAGACGCTTCGAATATGCACTGGCGTATCTAGATAAATAAATAAATAAATAAATAAATATTGCACGACGTTACACACAGCGCAATCTAGCCACAAACTAAGCACTAGGCTTGTACTATGGGTACTAGACAACGGATATACTACATATTATACTTTTTTTTTTTTGTAAATACATACATATGATACATAGAAAACACTGAATATCCCATGTCTTCGGACCGTGGTGAGTCCTAGGACATGTTGGTTTCCTCACGATGTTTTTCCTTCACCGTAAGAGCGATGTTATTAGCGCACATACCTTTTTCTTAAAGAAAAAGACATTGGTGCGCGGTCGGTCTGGATTCGAACCCACGACTCTCAGAATGAAAGCCGGGGTATCAACCACTAGACCAACACCGCTCCGCTCAACACTCGCACCGCTCCAGATGACGTATTGATACCTTCAAAATGTATCGAGGAAATGTTCGAGCGATTAGAAGATATTTTAAATCTTTTTCGACGAAACTGCCTCACTTTGAAGCTATCAAAATGTCGTTTTTTTGACAGCACTGTCAGTTACTTAGGATATGACATCTCCTCAGAGGGTATTCGACCCGGCGAGGTAAAGGTGTTGGCCGTTAGGGAGTTTCCTACACCGCGTAACGTCCACGAAATTCGTCAATTCTTAGGTTTGACTGGATTCTTTCGTAAATTTATAAAGGGATATGGTGAGGTAGCGCGTCCTTTGACATCATTGTTGAAAAAGGACTCTGAATGGTGTTGGTCTGACGCAGAAAAACAGGCATTCAATTTTTTAAAGGATAAGCTTGTAAACCGACCAGTTTTGGCACTTTATGACTCCAAACTTGAAACTGAATTACACACGGACGCTAGCTCTCTAGGCATAGGAGGTATACTTATGCAATGGCAAATGGATTCGCGGGTTTTGAAGCCTGTCGCATACTTTAGTCGGCAGACAACCCCCGAAGAAAAGCATTTGCATTCATATGAGCTAGAGACGTTGGCTGTCGTGTGCTCATTAAAAAAGTTTCGGGTATATTTGTTGGGTTTGCATTTCAAAGTATATACGGATTGTGCAGCTCTTAGA
Organism: Idaea biselata; assembly: GCA_958496205.1. Taxonomy (NCBI): domain Eukaryota; kingdom Metazoa; phylum Arthropoda; class Insecta; order Lepidoptera; family Geometridae; genus Idaea; species Idaea biselata. The sequence goes on from OY292404.1 coordinate 6,338,939, forward strand.
ACCACAATGACTAAGAAGGATCTGATTCCACGGATAGCTAGGTGGTGGCTCCAAATTAGCGAGTATACCTTCGACATTGAATATCGAGCAGGTGTTCAAATGTCACATGTTGACGCATTGAGCAGAAACACCAGACTGTCCGTGGATCCGGATGATGACAATTCCGTCTCTGTGTATACAATTGAGAAACAGAATTGGCTCCTAACTTTACAAATAGCAGACCCCGACATCTTTAGAATCCATAATATCCTAAAACCAGAAGACGATATCGCGTGCAAGGACGTTAGGAAAAATTATGTAGTTAAAAACCACGCTGTATACAGGAAGGTCGATGAACGATTATGTCTAGTTGTACCGCGAAGTGCAAGATGGCAAATATGCCGTGCTAATCACGACGATATTGGTCATCAGGGTTACGCCAAAACTCTGGATAGTATTCGACGTGATTATTGGTTTCCTAAGCTTAGAAAATTCATAAAGAAGTATGTTGCTGCCTGTTTAGAGTGTGCTTTTAACAAAGACAACTCATCAAGGAAGAAATCTGGTCATTTATACCCAATAGAAAAGATTAATGTTCCTTTTCACACGATCCACATAGATCACCTCGGTCCCTTCGTTAAAAGTAAAGATTGTAATAGTTATATACTTACCGTAGTAGATGGTTTTACTAAATATGTGTTCGTCAGGGCCGTTAAGGACCTTAAAACTAAAAGTACAGTTAAGGTTCTAGAAAAAATCTTCTATGACTTCGGGGTCCCAGCTAGGATTGTGTCCGATCGTGGAACCAGCTTTACGTCTTCAGCTTTCACAGCTTTCTGCGATTCTCATGGCATTAAACACATACTCAACGCAGTCGCTTGTCCTAGGGCAAACGGCCAAGCGGAACGGTTCAATCAAACAATTCTAAACTCATTGGCCTCTCAAAACGCTTTCGGTCATGAACGTGATTGGGACAAGTGTTTGGGCAAAGTGCAATTCGGTATCAATAATACAGTCAACACCTCAACCCGCAAAACCGCGACAGAAGCTTTGTTTGGATTTAAATTACGCGATGATTTAGTAAACAAACTCGATATAGGTAATCGTGAGAATGATCTCAACTCTGATTTGCAACAAATCAGAGAAGAAATAAGTAATAACATAGGTAAGGACCAAGAGAAGCAAAAAGAAAGGCACAATAGAAATCGCGCTCCTGCTCCTTCTTACGAAGTAGGTGATTTAGTTAAAATATCACGGAATAACTACGACAACAAAAACCAAAGCACAAAGCTCCTGTCTAAGTTTGTCGGTCCCTACAAAATAACCGAGGTATTAGGTAACGATCGATACAGGATATCTGAAGTTCCTGGGTTTAACAAAAAAGGTAAACCTTATAACACTGTTATTGCCGTTGATAGAATTAGACCGTGGATACATATAAAAGCTTTAGAAATACATAATACGGATAGCAGTAGCTCTGACGAGCGCAGTAGTAATTGTGAATAGCAATAGATAATCATGTAAAATACTTGCCTCTATGTGGTAACCTTCATATGATTATTTTTCTATAAGTGGTTCATTTTACTGTTTAAATAAAATGAACTTTTTATTAATATCATTAAATTATTAATTATATTATTAATTCATGAAGTATTAAGTAGGTATAACAATGTAAATTGAAACTATTACGTTAATTAAGAACAAAAATAAATAATGATTAATGATTTGCTTTTACAGTGTGTTTAATATGTATAAAATAATGTACTTAATGTAATATGTAAATAATAAACAAAAGAGTATATTTAATTACGCATCTACAGGGATTAATTAACGATCGAATGTTATGATTATATTAACTAGTTTTTGTACTTGTGGTTTAGAAATTTACATCTTGCATAAATAATTATTGTTAAGTTAAAACTTATTTTAGATAAATAAAAATAAGACTTGTTGTTTAATTAGGTAATTACAATATTAAAATTTACAATGATAGTTAAATTAGTTTTAGTAAATAAGAAAATCAAGCAAACTAAGTGTGTGTGCTGGTCAGGAGACAGCACGTTATCAGATGGCCGAATGTTATGATTTTTGAATTTTTATACATAAAAAGCTAATATTTTGGTATACGTTTTAAATTATGAAATGGCAACACTGATAACGACTGTTACTTGTTTTAAAAAAAAAGGGCGTGGAAAGGAAGTGGAATCGGTGGGGCTAGTTCGAGCCGAACTTAGACACTGCATTCATTCCTTGCCAAGCTTTGGTGATCGTAGGACAACTTGGCGAACCTCTGTTGGTTTTTGTAAACTATTATATTATAAGTTCTAAATGTTTAATGTATTCGTTGGAGAGTTAATAAATTGCTGATTGGAGACAACGTGATCTGGTTTCATTATATTTGAAGGGTGTTTGGAACCCGTTATCTGGATGTTTTGAGATTTCTAATAAAAATATAAATGTATTTTTGGAGCTACGGAATTATACTGACATGTTGGACGATGAAAAATAATGAGTCTCACAAAATCAAAGAGCTATTTTCAACTTTTCGATACGAAGAGCGCGATCAACTTGGTAACTTCAGAACAATTTAGTACTGAAACATTGCGATGCAAGTCGGCACGGGTTACCGTTGATCAAATTGCATGAAATTTAACCTACACTAGTTTTGACATGATACAAATAAATTAAGAGGGTATGCGTGAAAAAATATCGACTTTGAATTTTTTGGGACACCCTAATGCACTTATTATTTTTCCTGGTCCTGACTTGCATAATTATTTCTATTCCTATAAACTTCACCTACGAGTACATACCTAAATTACAATATTCAAAATCATTTTTCATTTATGTAACTTAATATAAATAAATGAAATAGTTTAGTAATGTGTCATGGTCACGAGGATATTGCTATTTGAAGGTAACAGAAGAAGAAAAAAGAAAAAGAAGAAAGCCATTTTGGTACCCGTGGGTTGGTAAAGATTAGCTTTGGAATGGGTAATTGATAAAACGGATTAGCGAAGGAATGGCGTGTCACTTTGGAAACTTCAACTCCCTCGGGATGGATACGATCCTGGGAACCTCAGAGAGTTCTAATGATACTCCGGCCTACCAATCAGCATGGAAATCTTGTTCATTATCCTAATCATTTTAGGGTTCCGTATTTTTATTTATTGAGAATATGCAAGTAGGTTATACAAAAACATGATCATTTTGAATCGTCTTAAAACTATTAGTTAAGATGTTTACTTTCGGAACGCTCCCTGCGATGAGAAGCAATCACATATTAAAAACTCATGGGGGTTATTTTTTTATTTAAATCATAATATATTTTTGTAATGTCGTATTTATAATTCTGTTTTAGTTTTTAATCAATATTACTTATTAAACTAAATTTACTTAATTTAATAAGTGGAGACGTAAGAGCCGGAAAGCAGACTCTGGGCTCCCGAGAGGGATGTAACCGGGAACATCGGAAGAACGATGATAACATAATTTATTAATTAAATTATACCATGCTCAACTTATTTACAATATTAAGGGCCAGTATTTATAACATTATAAATATACGAACGAGCATTTATAATGTTGGTGCTTCATTAGCGGGCTCCGCCGAATGTTCGTGTTTGCGCGATATAAGTAGATCGTTGCAACACGAAGTATTCGGGCGAAGATGATGTTCTACTTGGGTCAATTTACTCAATTCAATTCAAGTCTCGGCTGCATAACAAACTGAAGAAAAAGTGACACGAATCTTTGCCCGCTAATGAAGCAACAGCATTATACTATTTGTAATTTCTACGCAAGGCATTTTTTCCTTAGACGCACTATATCAGCCTAATTATTTGTGTAAATGTGAAAACTTGAGAACTCAAGCTATTTGACGATTAGCAGTAGAACAAAAAGTTCCCGAGATAATTAACGATTTTACTTGTTTTGCCTTCCATTGTGTTATGTTTACCATTTTGTTGTAATATCAATATTAAATAAATAAATAAATAAAATCTATACATATAATAAAATCGTAACTCAGCGGTGTCTGTTTTTGGAAGATATAAAAAAAATATAAATTGTATGGGTATCTATGAACGCAGTAGAACCTATTTTTCTGTTTTTCTGGTTGTCTGTTTGTCTGTTTGTCTGTTTGTCTGTTTATCTGTTTGTCTGTTTGTGTGTGCCTTTGTGCCCGCTAATCTCAGAAACGGCTTATCCGATTTTAATCAAATTTGGTATGCAGATAGCTTTAGATCCCGATTAACATATAGGCTATTTTTTATCCGGATATTTTGTCCGGTTATCCGGATAAAGTGATTTTTCTGCTTTTACTTAGTTAGTTTGAATGTTGTATTGAAGAAGTATGTTGTGTGGAATCAATACATGACTAACCGGATATCCGGTCGAAAATAAAAAAAAACCGGATATCCAGTTTTTTTTCAGGAAATTCCTAAAATACCGTATACCTTTGTCTCTCCATATATCCGGATCCTTCGGACATACGGAAATTCTTTATAATGGTTGTTTTTAACCGACTTTAAAAAAAGAGGATCTGCTCAATTCTACCCGCATATTGTTTGTATGTGAATATGTTCAAACCGTACTCCGGCATATAAAGTCCGATTTCGATCATTCTTTTTTTATTTGGAAAGTGAGAGTCCCGAGTTGGTCCCATAAATTGTCGGTGAAGATCTGATGAGAATCTTCGGAATGATGAGCAGAATAGCATCCCGCAATGCTGTAAATTACTAATTTTTGGACTTCCATCAATAGAATCGGCTTATTAAGAACAAGGTATAAATTGATGGACCACCTGAAACCACCTTCTCAAAAATTCTTCAGTGATTAAAGTTACGGTTACAATTTTGATCATTTTTAGTGGCAGTCGAAAATTCAATAAAAAGGATTTAAAAAATATAGCTGTAATGGGGCAGTTTTACTGAGTAGATGCTGATTGCATGTAGTTTACGTGGCACGATGGCAGCTGTGGATTCCGATTCGAGGGTTCCGCGTTCGAATCACAGACCGGCGCATTCCCTTTTTAAGGAACGGTGGCCTACCGAGCCGACTGATGGCTTCCGATTCGACGGCTGCGCGTTCGAGTCACGAGTCCCGGACACGACGTTACGTTTTACCCTCCAGATGGTCGTCCACCTTGCCGTTGTGAGGGGACTCAGTAGCTGAAAGCTAAGAGGCGCACGAGGTGGGAAACCGGGCTTGCCAGGCTTCTAATCCGTAATCCCGAGTCAGCGGGCTCGGGGGTCCTTTACGCAAGAAAGGGGCCGCATGGAAGATAACCACTATAAAAAATCACCTCAGCCTCTGGTGGTGAACTCGGTGAGGGAGAGGGGGCTTTATCACCGGCTTTGGGGACCTCGAGACGGTGGCATGACCGTGCTGAGGGAGGGGAAACGGAGAGGGATTGTCTATCGGGCAGAGGTAGAGATGAGGCTTGGAAAGGCCGCCGTTGTCGGGTAAACCTATGGTAGGGAGCCCAACGAGAGTGGCCTGACAGTGCATAAGGTGCAGTACCCACGTAAAAAAAAGATATCATTTAGTTAAGCTACCCAACTTCAGCTTACATAACAGAAAGTCAGTTGCACTGTATGTTGGAGAGCTTATTTTTATTGTTTTGTCCTTAATTCGAAGTCGGGTTTTGATTTTTTTGAATTTTCGATAAAGGCTACTTCTTATTATAAGTAATTCGTATAAGCATGCAACACGTTACCTACCGCTGCGCTGTGCAAAATCTACACTTAAATAGACTCTGCTATGATTCTCTTCTGTTCAGCAACAGACTTCCCTGGTCGTCCGTTCAAGTGTAGACTTTTGCTCAGCGATGGGTAGGTAGTCCGAAAAACGCTGACGAAGTCGCGGGCGCAGCTAGTAAATAAATAAATTCTGTGAACAACACACAGCGCCATCTAGCCCCGTGGTAAGCGACTAAGCTTGTGTTACGGTGACTAGACAACGGATATAATACTTATATTTATTTTTCTTTTGTAAATACATACATATTATACATATTACACAGAGTACGAAAATAAAATGAAATATCTGACTTCTTACTAGTATTATAAATGCCAAAGTAACTCGGTCTGTATGTCTATCTATCTGCCTGTCCATCTGTCTGTCTATCTGTCTGTCTATCTGTCGGTCTATCTGTTATGCTTTCTCGCCTAAACCGCTGAACCGATTTTGATGAATTTTGGTATAAAGATAAATAGGACATAATAGGAGATAATTAAACTGCAAATCACGCACGTTCGGGACTTACGCGGTTGTAACTGATTCTGCTCTAGTCTATTAATAAAACAATTAAAATACCTACAGTTCCTGAATTAACACTAATAATCTGTCGAAACAAGCTAATAGGTAAGTAAATCAAGCGTTTGGAGTTATTTTCGTAAGGGTAAGGGGTAAGAGATAATATTCCGTAATATCTAATAAAATATTATGTTCAGCGTTTGTTTTCTGTGTTAGTGATTTTTGTTGTAGGTATAGTGTAGGTTTAGACTTAGTTCTGCTCTACCTATATTTAAGTGTCAAAAAATAAAATGTAGGTAGGTTTAAATGTCTCAGATTAAAGTTGTGGCACCGAGTATTAATCTTGGTTGTGGCGTACATGAGCCACAAAACAGCGATACAAACGCCGCCATTTGAAGCCACGCCAAGCCTTGGAGTTTTGTGGCGTGGAGTCTCCCTCATTTGCACCGACCTTTAAAAATAAATACTAGTGCAGAGTTACAGCTTCGTAGTACTAAACAAATAGACGCTTAGTCTGTCTGTCCAGACAGACGGACACGAAGAAACCTACGAAACCCTAAAAAGAACCATCGCGTTCGGACCTCAAACCGCGGAGATATCCGGTTACAAAGAAAAATAATACCTCATTTTTTAAAGCGGGTTAAATCTCTACTGTAGAAACCCCACAGTGCCTATTTCGATAATCGCACAATGACGCAACAACAATCAAACCAAAACTACTGTCTACATCCCCCAAAACAAGATACCATAAAAATAATATTCTCAATTACTACCTCGCCTACGCAATCAACGATTGCCCATTAAATTTTATTAAGAGGATCGCTCGACGCGTACTTCTTCATACAAAAAGAAAAACCTGTTTTCCACCCCTTAACATTGTCCGATTTCGGTGATTTTTTTTTAGTGTTATTAACTCATAATAAACTAGGTTCCTACGTTTTCCTTTTTTCATTTTTTTTAATCATTTTAAAGTTATAAGCGCCTTAACCAAGCATATTTTAGCGCTAAAACTATGACTAATATATGTCAGTATTTTAGTAAAACAAAAAACTTTTAAAAGAAAATTAAAACGTACAGACATAGAATACAAACTATTTAAGCGATTGACATCAATAACGTATCATTTTGTTACAATTTAAGGGTGGAAAAAAGGTTTCTCCCAGAACGCAAATTCTATCAAAAAATGTACCTACAAATCTCACGAGCTGCAACTATCTCTATCGGCAGATATCGGGCACAAGGGGGGTTGGGGGCAAGGTATCATATACAGACAAGCAATAGCACTAAGGATGCTTAGGTACTGTAATATCGACACTAGGGATGGGAAAGTATAAAAAATGTCGATGACAGTAAGAAAATTTGTTATTTGCATTTTGGTCTTATAAGGTATGTAGGTAGGTATTATATATGTAAGTATATTTACTTGTAAATTTATTTGCAACTAGTGTGCGAATCAGACTCGTGCGCCGATGGTTTCGTACTCTCACATGTATGTAGGTAGGTAACTATTTGTAATTACTAATTACCTTCTGTTATGGTAATTATCCACTATTAGTAGCTATTTGTAATTATCTTCTGAATTAATAAATAATAATCAGTCAAGTGCGAGTCACACTCGTGCGGCGATGGTTCCGTACACTCACATATAATGTATGTATGTAGGTAGGTATACTTACCTATTTGTAATTGATTTCTGAATAAAAATAAATCTGTCAAGTGCGAGTCACGTTCGTGCGCCGATGGTTCCGTACACTCACATGTATGTATGTAGGTAGGTATACTTACCTATTTGTAATTGATTTCTGAATAGAAAAACAGTGAAGTGCGAGTCACACTCGTGCGCCGAAGGTTCCGTACACTTACATGTAGGTAGGTATAACTTATTTGTAAATAATTACGGAATTTAAAAAAACCCGGCCAAGTGCGAGTGGGACTCGCACACGAAGGGTTCCGTACATTTCTGAATTGAATGAAAGAAAATTGCGATTTACGGTTTATGACGTATTAAAAAAAAACTACTAGCTAGATCTCGTTCAAACCAATTTTCGTTGGAAGTTTGCATAGTAATGTACATCATATATTTTTTTTAGTTTTATCATTCTCTTATTTTAGAAGTTACAGGGGGGGGGGGGGGACACACATTTTACCACTTTGGGAGCACTCTCGGGCAAACTATTCAGATTAGAAAAAAATGATATTAGATATCTTAACATCATTTTTGAAGACCTATCCATAGATACCCCATACGTATAGGTTTGATGAAAAAAAAAAATTTGAGTTTCAGTTCTAAGTATGGGGAACCCCAAAAATTTGGTACTTTTTAGGGTTCCGTACCCAAAGGGTAAAAACGGGACCCTATTACTGAGACTTCGCTGTCTGTCTGTCTGTCTGTCTGTCTGTCCGTCCGTCCGTCCGTCTGTCACCAGGCTGTATCTCATGAACCGTAATAGCTAGACGGTTGAAATTGTCACAGAACATGTATTTCGGTTGCCGCTACAACAAAAAATCATCATCATCATCATTTCAGCTGTAAGAAGTCCACTGCTGGACATAAGCCTCCCTCATAGATTTCCAGATGCTTCGGTCATAAGTGGCCTGCATCCATCGTGAACCCGCGGCCTTAACTAAGTCGTCCGTCCATCTCGTTGGTGGACGTCCAACGCTGCGCTTTCCGATCCGCGGTCTCCATTCGAGAACTTTTCGGCCCCAACGACCATCTGTTCTCCGTGCTATATGTCCTGCCCACTGCCACTTCAAAGAGCTAATCCGTTTGGCTATGTCGGTGACCCGATGGAGGAACTCAGTACGATGCTCGAAGGCCTCAATCAAGTCTCCCAGCGGGTAGGTCTTAGGATGAACATGGACAAGACGAAAGTCATGTCTAATGCCCATGTTGTACCTACCCCTGTTATGGTTGAGAATTCGGCTCTCGAAGTTGTTGACGCGTACGTATACCTAGGACAGACAGTCCAGTTAGGTAGGTTCAACTTCGAGAAAGAGGTCAATCGTCGAATCCAGCTCGGATGGGCAGCGTTCGGGAAGCTCCGCAACGTCTTTTCGTCTAAAATACCTCAGTGCCTTAAGACGAAAGTCTTCAATCAGTGTGTGTTGCCAGTGATGACATACGGATCCGAAACGTGGTGCTTCACTATAGGCCTTATGAATAAGCTTAGAGTTGCTCAAAGAGCTATGGAGAGAGCTATGCTCGGGGTTTCTCTACGGGATCGAATCAGAAATGAGGAGATACGTAGAAGAACGAGGGTCAACAAAAAATACTAAAAACAAAATAAAACAAATATTTAAGAGGGGCTCCCATACAACAAACGTGTTTCAAAAACTACAAGGGTATCGAGTAGGTCGTGGAATTCAAAATGGCCGCCCTGTCTGTCAAATATACCAGTCTGCCTTCACTTACCAAAGAGTTTCTTTTAAGTTTCAGATTTTCTTTTTGCCAAAGTTTTTTTTTTCTTTTTTTTTGAGTGGTGTGGTCGTATGAAAAGAGTAAGGATCGAAGCTAAATATTTCACATTTTCCTATCAAATTTAAAAATTGGATGTAAATCATTTTAGGGTTCCGTACCCAAATGTCATAGTGGTACGGAACCCTTCATGCGCGAGTGTCGCACTTGCCCGGTTTTTTATTTCTATTTTTGTGTGAAAATCTTAATGCGGTTCACCGAATACATCTACTTACCGAGTTTCAACAGTATAGCTCTTATAGTTTCGGAAAAAAGTGGCTGTGACATACGGACGGACAGACGGACAGACAGACATGACGAATCTATAAGGGTTCCGTTTTTTGCCATTTGGCTACGGAACCTTAAAAACGTCAACTGCGAGATGGACTCGTGCGCCGAGAGTTCGGTACACTCCTATGAAGGTAGGTATACTTATTTATAAATTGTCCTATCTTTTGATCGATCATTGTAAAATATTATTTTACAGCCTAAGTATATAACCTTTAGTAGGTATTTCATGTACATTTTTACTTGATAGTTCTATCCGTTCCTGAAAAAATGGGCCATAATAGACAGACGAACGAACTAGCAAGTGGTCCCTATTTATATTATGACATTTTTTATGCTAAACAAGAGTAATAAATAAAAGCCAAAGACATAAAATTTAGGATTCATTTATTTTTCTAGATCGACAATTCAAAGCTCAAAAACAATCAATTATGTATTTGTTTTCACAAGAAAAATATAGAAAGGTGAAAACTAAGGGTAGTTGAAGTTTCACGGGTCCCCGTCAAGTGTCAGATTGTCTATTCAGAAGATAAAATGACATAAAATATATGGAAAGCACTGTCGAAATCCTTCGAATGAGGTATCTGACATTTTATTCGGGATCTATAAAACTGGCTCTGTGTGTGTGTGTATGTGACAGGTCGCCTTCGGCTCCCCACATGTAAACTGGCTCTAACATTTGTATGTCTGACACATGTTTGTTTCTGGTCAGCCAGGTGTTTTCGTATTCATTATAAGTAATAATTTTTGGAATAAGTATTTACAAAATATTTTGCATTTTTGAAGCATACTTTTTTTTAAAGTTCTCTAGTAGGTACCTACAAAGCGTCATTGAGCTAAGCAGAACACTGACGGATGGACATGACGAAAGTATTACTATTGTTAAAACTATGGAACCCTAAAAAAGTGGGTAATTTTATAAAATATATCATAGTAGTATTTACTTAAATTAATTCTAATAATACGAATGATATACTTAAATAAAATTACGAATAGGTCGTACGTAGGTAAGTCATTAAACGTAAACTACTAGTTTGGAATATTATTTTTAGATTGTAATCATAATATGAAACGGTTATTGTAAATCACAATTTTTGTTGCAAGCCAAACAACGTGAAACAAGGTAACTCTCGTGGTTGTAGCGCGTCGACTGATGAACTGAAGCGAGCGATCGCGGAAGTGTGCAGCGTGCGGGCGGTGAAGTAGATTGTTTAGATGTGTGCGCGCATAGACACTCACGCATCGAAACTCACAGCGAAGGCGGCAGAGGAGAGCGTTGAGATAGCAATAACTTTGCAAAATACCTAAAACTCTAAAACGTATTTGCTGTGCACTACTCTTAAGTACTAGCTTTCACCCGCGTATTCATCCGCGTTAAAATTCAATAACAAGTAGCAATTGAATAAAAATATTGGTTGATGATGGAAAGCATTGCAAGGAAACCGCATGTCCTACGACTCACCACGGTCCGAAGACATGGGACATTCGCCAATCCGGAGTAGGCTCCCGTGGCGTCTTACTGCTCCTCTCCGAGCCGGTCTGTGTGAACGGACCCTAACCCTTCTAAGAGCAGGCCCTTACCCTGCAGTGGCGCAAATTACGGGCTTAAATATTTCTTTATTTATATTTGTGTCAAAAATAACCCTAGGATTAAAAAATTGAACCTAAAAATGTGGGTAGTTGACCTACCCGCGGACAGTAAAAATGTGGGTAGTTTTACCAACGGTCCACATCCAGTAGTATATAAGAAGACGTCGCCCGCCGCTGCTCCAGTCCCCTCGCCACCAAGACCATTGTAACATGGTTGAAACGTCGAGGTAAGAAAATAAATAATACGCGATAAAGACCCGGGAAAATGTAAGCATGCTATTAGGTACCTTATTGCATGATCGAAATTAATTGTGGTTCGGGGACTGTAATTTTATTGAGGCCGAAAGGGGTTTATTTTAGTCGTCTATATAGACGAACAAGTTTTGTCCTACGACTTCTGAAATTTCGAGTTCGAACCTAGTTTTAGAAAATTATTTAGGTACCTACTGTACTTCGTACCTACAGTTTTTCACTCTTTGCACACACCGGGTCCTAAAACGTGGGAGCTGTAAAGAGATTAGTTCGCTCTCTATCTGTCTCTTATTACTATCTATAAAAGCGGTGGTAAAGGTTACCACCGCTTTTTTTATGCTGGGCAAGCCTACTCCACCTAACAATGTCCCGGGCACTACAGCGCCATAAAATAGCATCGATTAAAAAGTTGCTTGCGCTGTTTATCTAAAAAAATAGATGCAATGGTCTCATTATTAAAAGCGGCATCGATATTGCAACATGCTCAACGCTCAAAACCTTATTAAGATGTGAAATTCCTTGACTAAGTATGGCCCAACTCAGTCTCTCACTTGAATTTAGCGATCTTTAAGAGGGACTCAGTTTTTAACATAATAAGCGCGCTCCATCATAGATTAAAGTGCATGCACCCTTTCCATCAGACGAACTATAACAGTCAAGTGCATGCCTAATGCGCCTATATCTGCTTTTTTTTTAAACAGACCGGTGCGTGTACATCGGGATTTTTTTGACTACAACTACAACAAACAAACTTCCCCATTGATATTATTAGTAGATCACACATATCACAATTCATGCTAATGCCCGCCTCACGTGCCACACCGCCGTTCTAATGCGGATCCCGGCTGATTACACTGGATGAAAATGATTGCTATTTAGTTGTATGTACCACAGACTAAAGATTTATGGTAATTGATTTTTTTGGTAGATACATAGATTAATGTAGTTGTGTGTGGTTCACCTACATAGTGTTCAAGTTTTCAGTTCGTAATAAGGCCTCTATCTAATTTCAGCTAACGACTGCTATCAGGGATAGATTACACACAGCGCAATCTAGCCCTAAACGAAGTACTAGGCTTTCACTATGGGTACTAGACAACGGATATTAGGTACTACATAATTATATACTTATGTACTTCCTCTTTTTGTTAGTCCATACATACTTATAATAGCTAGTAGCTAATAGTAGCTGCGCCCCGCAGTTTTACCCGCGTAAATCCCGATCAAGCTGGACAAAAACCCTTTCTTAGTGGATACTATCACACCACAAAGAACACACCCTCCAATTTTCATGTCTCTAGGACCAGCGGTTTGGGCTCCGCGTTGATATATAGATTAGTCAGGACTTTGAATTTTATATATATAGATAGATAGACAACACCCAGACCAGAAACAAATACCCACAAATACTTGCACCAGCGGGAATCGGACCCGCACCGGACCTTTGCCCGACGCGCCAGAGGCCGGCCAATCATATGTTTTCTTTAATCTATGTGTTTTCTGATTAATTAGGTAAGTACCTCTCTATTTTTTGTATTCCGTTGTAAATCCAGTTGATTCGGTCGAATCCCGGCGGCAAAGTAAATGGAAATCACATTGTTGCTTACATTGCCAGTGGACGCATGTTGGCAACACGCCAGCCTGGGTCACCATTCTGTTTTTTATTCCACAACAGGTTTTTCTAAAATATCCGCCAATTTACAATGACACCCTCGACTCGACTTATACTATTATATATCTTTATTCTTTATTTCTTTATTTCTCCACAATAACATACATAATTATTATCAAACTAGCCTAATACAGTATAATATAGCATCTAAGACAAGTTAGTGATTAGATATCACTGTTTTATGTTATTGCGAAGACTGGAGCCTGCACTTAGGTTTCTAAAAACAGAACCTGTGTTACAGGTCTCCAGGCTTCCGCCTTTACAGATCCAGGACCCAAGAATTTATTTCTAATTAGGGTGTAAGGAGGGGATTGTATGTTATTTATATATAGATTATAATGCTGTAAATATATAAATACTTAATATATACACATATATAAGTATATATATAGGTAATAAATATAATAAGATAGTTAACAAATATATTATGTAGTTAAGTACTTTAGATTTGCCTACGACAATACCGATAGCAGCCCTTCTGTGTCGCCATAGCTACGCTGCCGAAGCCAACCGCTTATTTTTTGTTTGCATTCATACCGGGTAAGATGGTAGACACCCACATCTTTATTAATTTTGTTATAGAGGTATCCACCTAAGAAGCCAAAGAATTTGTGGGAAAATTTAGTATTGTAGTAAACTGTCTTACAGACAGCGTAGCTACGCCTGACACCAATTATACTATCAGGATTGTACTCCAGTTGAGTATGTTGCTGGATAACTGTGTGCAATATGAAAAGCTGTCTAACCGTAAGGACCTTGCATTGTTTGTATAGGTCTTCTGTAGGATAAAGAAATGGTAGACGACGACTAACCTTCAGAATTGCTCTTTGAGCTCTTTCCAGTTTGAGGAGGGTAGTTTTAGGAGCTCCACCCCAACTGGTAACGCAGTACGTCAAGAGGCTCTGCACTAATGCGTAGTACACAGTGTTAAGCGTTTTAACGTCAGCTATATCTCTCAATTTCTTAAATATAAAAATCAGTTTACGTATTCTAACCGTTAGGTTATCAATATGAGGCTTGAAGCTTAACGTGTTATCAATCTGGACTCCGAGATATTTGACAGTATCCACTTTTTCCAGTACAGGGCAAGAACAGTGCACACCTTCAGTACACAAAGGGTTATGCGATTTAATAAAAAGGTATTGAGGCATGGTAATTTTATAATTTTTAATTGAAAAAGAAATATATTTTGTTTTTGACACGTTAAGGGTGAGTTTATTATGTACGAGCCAATTTGATACCAAGTCAAATCCTTTTTGGGCAATTGAGTAGACATGTTCCCATGTGTCGGCATAAAACAACAATGCGGTGTCATCTGCAAAAGCTATAATTTTACTATTTTGGAGTTTAAGATCACATAAGTCATTGATATAAGCCAAAAAGAGGGTAGGGCCTAAATTACTGCCCTGTGGCACGCCATGCTGGACTTGAAGATCGGAACTATATCTGTGACCTATCCTGACTCTTTGATAACGATTTGTCAGATAATTTTTGAAAAGACTTAATTGCAGCCCGCGTATTCCGAGTCTATCCAATTTTTGAAGAAGAAGAGGAGTGGAGACAGTGTCAAAAGCCTTAGCAAGATCCAAGAAGACGACTATTACTTTCTGTTTATTATCTAATTTTTGGACGATAAAGTTTGTAAGCTCATTAACAGCATCATTGCAGGAAATGCCTTTCCGAAAACCGAACTGTGCACTCGATAGGATTTTGTGATGTTCAAGATACTTATATAACCGGGAATTTATCAGTTTTTCGAGAATCTTAGATACTGTTGGTAAGATGGATATGGGTCTATAATTATTGACACTATCACCACTACCTCCCTTATGAATTGGAATTACTTCTGCTAGTTTTAATATGTCAGGGAATACACCAGAAGCCAAGGAAAGATTGAAAATGTGCACTAATAGCGGTGTGAACAAATCTCTATGTCGCTTCAGCACAGACGCAGGTATGTTGTCTCGTCCCACCGAGCAGTCATTCCTCAGGCCACGTATTATAAGATCAACCTCTTTACAATCAGTATTTAAAAGGACAAAAGAATTGGGGCAGTTATCTGGGTTTAGGTTAGGTGTATTATTAATAGTTTGATTTAAACTAATTTTCTCTGCCAATTCCCTGCCAATATTTACGAAATATTTGTTCACATTGTCAATATCCTGCTGTTGGCTATGACTAGTCAACAGTTCCTGGGGCGGGTCTTTTTGTTTGTTTGTATACGTCGTTTTTTTAATTATTTCCCACATTTTTTTAGTACTAGTTTCAGAAGCCACTTGTAGTGCATTTTTGTTAAAGTTAATTTTATGTTTAGTAATCAGATTTTTACAGAAATTTCTAAAGCGTTTAAATGTAATTTTAAGTATATCATTGTTTGGATCTCTCTTTGATTTCAAGTGTAGTCTGTCTCGCAATCTTAAACATTTAAGTAATCCCGTTGTTAGCCATGGCACCTTAGTACGTTTCCTGCATGTAGGTTTTATAATTTTTGTATTAGTCCTCATTATGTTTTTGATTGATTCGATTAAAAATACCATTGCTGCGTTCGGGTCGTACATGCTGTAAATAATAGAGAAATTAAACGATTGGATGTCTTTATCAATTTGATTATGATTCGTTATTTGTATTAATTTTTTGGTTTCTTTTTTGTACGTTGGTTTTAAATCAATGGAAAGAAGAACCGCATAATGATCGGTCACCGTAGTGTTAGCTATGTAACACTGTGCGGAACAATCGGTTTTGAGCATTATGTGGTCTAGACACGTTTTATTGTGAGTGATCAAGGTATGTCCAGATAATATACCGTACGTAGCCAAAAGATTTAAATAGTGGGACGAATTTGAGTCGCTATTATGCGGTGAAATGTCGATATTGATGTCACCTATTATCGCTATATTTCGATAATGGGAATATTGAAGAAGCATAGTATTTAGCGAATCAATAAATCTTGTGGTGTTTTTGAATCCATAAGGCCTGTAGATTGCAAACATGATAGTATCCTTATTGATTTTAAGCACCAAGCAGTTGGCATCTAACAACTTATGCTCTTCTGTCTTTATGTTTAAGTAGGATCTACAATAGGCTACAACTCCTTCATTCTGTGTTAAATTATTACGGGTGATTGAATAATATATATAATACCTAATATAATACCTACATACGACGACTTGACGACAAATGGGCATAATTGGTTCATAAGACAGAGAAGGAAATAAAAATACAACAAGCCGACGCGTTAATAATATCCACACCACGCAAAGGACGGCGCGCGGTAGTGATGTGCCGAGTATGGCTTGACTCGAGTCAGACTCGATTCTTTCGGTGGACTCGCTTACTCGAGTCCAAATTTATTTTGACTCGAGTCCGCAGACTCGAGTCCGGGACTCGAGTCCGGGACTCGAGTCCGGGACTCGATTCTGGGACTCGAGTCCGGGACTCGATTCTGGGACTCGAGTCCGGGACTCGATTCTGGGACTCGAGTCCGGGACTCGATTCCGTACTGCTTACTCGATTCTATTATGCGATTCCAACTGACTTGAGTAAGTTGACTCGCTCGTTCTCGATCTCTGTTCCACTCACTCCACGCAATGTTTCGTTTTCCATAGATACATACATTTACTTGAAAAAAATAGCTCCCGCCAAACCGTCAAACTTCGACTGTCCGTCCGTACGAATGACGCGGGATTTTTTATTCAGAAATAATATTGTCTGTGGTAGTCCAATCAATCAATATTATTGTTTGTGGCAGTTCAATTCAGTTAAACTTTGAATAAAACCATAAATGTTGTAAAACAATAATAAATCTTGGGGATTAAGGAATAACGTCGCTTGACACACATTGGTGATTCGAGTCCGGAATTCGAGTCTGGGATTCGAGTCTGGGATTCGAGTCCGGGATTCGAGTCCGGACTCGAGTCTGGGATTCGAGCCCGGACTCGAGTCCGGACTCGAGTCTGGGATTCGAGTCCGGACTCGAGTCCGTATAAACCGACTCGAGTCGACTCGAGTCACAAAAACAGCGACTCGGCACATCACTAGCGCGCGGTGCCAACCACTGCGTTGATTTGCTATAAAAAATATATATATATAGCTGACCCGGCAAACGTTGTTTTGCCTTATAAATTATAGATAGTAGCCGATTCTCAGACCTACTGAATGCGTATGTGAAGTTTGGTGAAGATCGGTGAAGCCGTTTCGGAAGAGTACGGTAACTAACACTGTTACATGGAAATTTTATATATAAGATATTATTTTATAGCAAATCAATATAAAAAAGAAAATTTATATTTTAAGCCCACGTTTGTCGATTTGAACTGTCATTGAAATCGGCGTCTCTTGAGCTGCTTAATTGACATCTGACCGCACGTTAAAATCAATGCGTCGGCTTCAAGGTAAGGCTGTCAATTGCCAAAAATCTCACGCGCAAATCACTCCTTGGGCGGTGTCGATTTCTTAACCGACTTCAAAAAAAGAAGGAGGTTTTCAATTCGACCCGTATACTGTTGACACCGCAAGTCGACGTCGTCGTCGGGTGGAAATTGCTTTGCTAGGGTTTTTTATAACCTTAATCAAAGCGTTTGACTATATTTTATCACAACAGTCGGTTAGTGACTTTGTATTGCTCACATAGGTACTAGGAGTAATAGTTAGTGTTCTGTGGTCACATATCGCCTAGGGTAGAATACGATTTTTTCAATCCTCCTAGACTTCTAGATGATAGATAGCTAGGGGGGAATATCGACGTACCATCACTTCATTTTTTAATTTCAGACTACGATCTGACGTTTTGATTCTTCGTAGGCATTTGACATTTTTATTTCGGAAGATTTATTTCTCGTACCGTACGTACGAGAAACAAAATCACCGCAGATAGTGAATGAGGCTCCTACGCCTTTGTATTATACAGGCTATTGATTAAGTGCACACAATGTGACGACATCCCGTCTAATAAATGCAATTACTGATTTTCCAAGGATAATTAACTGGTTTGCGAGATGAAAACTGGTAGACATTTTCTAAAATAGGGTATGGATGTCCACAAACTAAAGATTCTTCGATCGTCCTACCTTGCATTTAAGTACAAGTTTATGTACTTACATAAACTTGCAATTTAAGTACATGTTTTGTATTATTAGTTATTACATAAACTTATACATGCAAGGTAGGACGATCGAAAAATCTATAGTTTGCGGACATCCCAACTTTGTTCTCCCAACGACAATATCCTTAGTAAGCGTGTAGAAAATATAACCACGGTCCATGATTCAATTTCGGTTTTTCAAGGAAAATCTTTTGACATCTCGAGTGAACGTCATTCGCTAATCAAGATCGAGAATAACTGTGGCTTATCTTGTTTTCTCGTATTTTGGTACAAATAACACTACGTAATGTAACCATCTAGTAAGAAAATATTTGTGTTTCCTTTTTCTTATGTTTCATAGAATAGAAGCTGTGCCATTTTATCAGAGTTATGGTGCGTTTGTGCAGCAGTAAATATCGCTTTTTACTCGACTACCGAAGGAGGGTTAATTAATATTATACATTTTTCTAACAACATTTACAAGATTTTTCGCGATGTTCACATCACATCACATCTCAATCAATAAGGGACCTGTAAAGGTCTCGAACCGTTGAGCGTTGAAACAATGCTAAAAGTAATAAACACCACGCGATTAAAACCGAAAAATGTCCTGAATTTCAACATTTATAAGGTTTAAAATGTATTTAATTTCAACATTAACAAAATTTAAAAAGTTTTTATAATGAATTTATAGCTTAGGTTATTTGAAAACAAAACGTATAAGTTGTAGGTATTTATTGCCCTGCCCAAACCCGCCCAACACTTTGCCCACTGCAGGGCAAAGTTTTGAGTTTGTTACTCTTTGTTGCCTGAACAGTTCTATGGATTTTAGCATATGCCTATGTACTATTCGATTAGTAATGACAGCGCCATACAGTGTTTTTATGTAAATTAATTGTTTTGGTACTCAATACCTAATCGAACATTTGAAATATTATCCACAAACAATTCAGAATCTATTCTATAAATGTCGTAGGTACTTATAATGGTACCTACCACACAGAATCATGCTATAAAAAATGTACTTTACGTAAATACTGTGTGTCGATCGGTAAGGAAACATAGCAAGAGATTTTTGGCTTTACCTACTTTTAAAACTTTTACGTAAGAATTTTACACCAAACGAAACCTAACATCAAAATTCCATCCACATCCCTCTTGCTATACTTCCCAAGATTGTGTAAAGAGCAAAACAGAGAAATAAAAGTGCCATTTGAGCGCACTAGGCACTCGGCCAACATCTTTACACCGATTGATAAGCAAGGGTTAGGAGTTAGGAGTTTAGGGCACTGGGAAAATTATACTTGTTTTCTTTCTAGACTTGCCAGATTCCATCGTAAAAATTTAACACTACGTCATTGAGTTACAATACCTATAGAGCCACAATCTCTAACTGTCAACATTCTAAAAATGTCCGAGCGCCGTTCTTCATGAGTACCTTTTAAAATGACATTTGTTCGAATATGGACTTGCATAACTATTCTACTTGCATAACGTTCAAAGTCGCTGGAACGAAAACTCTGCGTACATGACAGGGTGCGCCGAGTTTTGGGGAGGACATTTTTTTTTCAGTTTGTGACTACAGGTATTTGTTACTCAAGCACTACATACATAAAAACTTTGTCTCTACGAGACCTGATCTATAGACAATCTTAAGTACGAATCTAACCGAACCGTAGCCTAAATGGTTGGTAAATTAAATTGCAGGCCTAAATCACAGTTTACCTAATCGACGCTCTAAAGCTGGGGTCCAGCGGCCTGTTATATCACAGGCCAGGCCAAGCCGCGCCACGCCTATCGAGGCCTTTGCGACTGGATTTTCTCTCGTGAGATGACAGGCTTCATCAGACCTGCCTGTCCGTCTGGTCTGACGCGGTCTGGCCTGATAAAAATCGGACCGTGAGACCCTACCTTTACACTGACATAACGACTTGAATCCCAAAGTCAAATTTGCCAAAATCTGGCTTTCTTGCCAGAGGAGTGCAGGCCGTATTCGCCGCCATTTCTCTCGTCATTCGTCGGGCTTTTGCTTCAGCGAACATCCCGGCAATGTTGGAACCACACGGGATTGTTCGTTCTGACGGTAAAAGACCCGACGGTGTGACGCTCGTTCCTTGGGAGCGGGGTAGATGTGTTGTGTGGGACGTCACCTGCGTGGACACACTGGCTCCCTCTCACGTGCATGCCACTGCTTCTTCGGCGTGTGCGGCGGCGGCGGGGGCTGAGTCTCTGAAAGTGCGGAAGTATGCGGACATCCCTGGCTGTTACTTGTTCACTCCTTGGGGTTTTGAGAACATTGGGTGCTGGGGACCTTGTAGTAAAAAAATCTTAGGGACTCGTCGGCGCGTCTTGTCGAGGCGTCTGGTGATACCAGGGCTGGTAATTTTTTGTCCCAGCGGATTTGCCTAACTTGGATAGCTAGGCAATGGGAACGCTACCAGCGTCTTGGGCTCCATGCCGCGGGAGGGCGGTGCCGACAACTTCTTGTTGGTTTAGATTTTAAGTCTTATTTCTATTTTGTGTTTTGATGTTTATGTAAATTGTTTGACTTATGAAAATCAAATTAAATCTGGACATCAATGTAGATCTAATTAGTCCAATATAGCAATGGGAAAATACGTCGCATTTGGAACCTACGGGGTGTAAATGTTCACAATAATCTATTCAGAAAATCTGTTGATAGGTAGGTATACTTAAAAACCGGCCAAGTGCAAGTTGGACTCGCGCACGTAGGGCTCCGCACCAGTGTAACAATTGAAACACTGAACCAAGCGAAATCCGTGTACGCAACGATGACGCACGTTTGCATTTAACTTTACCCCTGACGCTAGTTTATCACTACATGGCGCCAGTGGTAAAAATAAATCACGCTTACATTGCGCTCTTTAAATATTTCTTTTAATTTATTTTCAGTTGTTGTTAAAGCGGCTTCAGAAATACGTCATTAGTGAAAATTTCAGCTGTCTATCGCGGTTCATGAGATACAGCCTGGTGATAGATGGCGTTTTTACCCTTTGGGTATGGAACCCTAATGACATGGTAAATATCCCGTTCTTATAATAATATTTGTATTAAAAACAACCATGTTATTTTAGAAACTAGCCTATACTTCTTTTTAAAATGTAGACTATATGATTTGATACTTACATCTTTCTGAAGAAAAAACGTCAAATACAAAGAACCAAAAAGTCAGATCGTAGTACTGTATACCAGTATACCTAAGTGTTTCTAAATTAAATTTAGCAATGCCAATTTCCAATCTAACTAATTAATCTATAAAGTTAAGACCGCAGATCGAAGTCCGAGTTGATTTGTGGTGAAGCAAATTAATATTTTACACTCTAGGGTTGTTCGTTTCGAGGTGTTATAATTATTGACTAGACTACAGAATGAAAATGAAAATGACCGACCGGAAATATCGGATACCTACCTACTGAAATACATAACACATTTATTTCATAGCTTTGCTCTGTCATTTTATGGGTACTGGAGGGTTACTTCGGTTCGTTTCGATACGACAACGATACTGTCATAACGATGGTTCTACTGTCACCCTACTACACACATACTACCAGAATGTGACAGAAGAATCATCGTATGACAGTATCGATGTCGTATCGAAACGAACCGCAGTAACCCTCCAGGATGAACTATTTAAACGGGCCTTCGGGGGGATATTCTAAACTAGAATAGTCTTGATATTAAATACATTTTTCGGTTTGAATCGCGTGGTGTTTATTACTTTTAGCATTCAGCCAATCCTGAAGAAGGGACCTGGAAAGGTCTCGAAACTTTGAGCGTTGTTACAATGCTAAAAGTAATAAACACCACGTGATTCAAACCGAAAAATGTCTTTAATTTCAATACAACATCGCGAAAACAGAAGAATATATAATAGCCTTATCAATAAACGTGGAGTAAGGTAGGAAAATTTTTACCACTTTTTGTTTCTGTCTGTCAACTTTGGAAGTTCTTGTCAGGAAAAAAGACAATGCTTGTTCTCACTACTCCGACCTTACTCCACGTTTATTAATAAGGTTATAAGAGATGGAAATGTTAAAAGGAGCTGCGTCAACGATTTTGACAAAAACTATAATGGACCTTTTAGTTTTTTGAAAAATTAATTACCCTACCCAGGAATCAGACAATGTCTTTTTTTTCTAAAAAATAAACAACCTATATTATTGTACCGATCGATAGTGTTGCTTATAGAGATTAAATCTTGGAAACATGTAAGAATAACGAACTAGAACGGTCTAGTGGTGGAGTGGACTTTCATTCAGAAGGTCGTGGTTTCGAATTCCGTGGTGCTCCAATGTGATTTTCTGCCCTAGTTTTTCCGTTGGGATTGGTTTAGCTATTAGAGAAAATATCAAAAGATACACGTTTTTAACAACGTTTTATTACGCCTGATCCATTTCAAACTCGTCTCTGACGGGCGAGCTTTGGGAAATTAGGCTTATGCCCAAACGGGCCATTCTTTTTTCCTATTCGGTTAAAAACAACTTTTTGAATAGGTAGGTACCTACCTAATCATTTTTTCCTCAGCGGTTCAAAAAATTTAAAATTCAAACAGCAAGAAAGTACTGAAAATTTGATTTTATTACTCACACGGAACAAAATTCGAACGTCGTTGTCTGAATAGCCACTAAGGTAATCTTAGATACTTAGTACATTAGTTGCAAGATAAACTTATGCAGTATGTTCAAGGAAATAAACTATTTTATAATTTATTATTATTGTTATAATCTAAGCTTATTTACATGTTGAGTACAACTATATTGAGTTTCTTTATGAAAAATAGTAACTTACCTACTTTATTATGTAGATTGACTGAAGTGTATACATTTAGCGCCCTGTATTTATTTGGGGTCGTTGATTAAAAGTATACCAAAGATATCAAAAGTTGAATCCAAATAAGACGGACATAATAAAACTTAAAAATTGTTGGATACGTAACTTGAACGAAAAACATCCGAAAGTTTAGGGAGAGGTCATTACGGGAACACTCCACGCGGAAAATGAAGTAACAAAGCTGAGCTCGTGATATACTCCAACCACGTTTAGTTGTCTTTACCGTGTAGCCCCAGCATATAATAGGGTTACCCTTATCGCTTCCCGTGGGTGTCGTAAAAGGCAACTAAGGGATCTCTAGATCCCTAGAGGGTTGGTGTCAGGCAGGCGGCTGGCCGTAAAAAGATTGCCAAATCTAATTGCAGAAGGTATGGTCAATGATGACTCCAAATAAAAAAAACAACAATTTGGGGTTTAGTGGACCCCGGGCTCCCGAAAGGGATGCAATCGGGAACATCGCTCGGATGAGGAGAAGTTATCTAAGAGCGGCGTTGGTCTTGTGGGAGATCCCTCGACTTGCACTGCGAAGGTCGTGGTTTCGAAACCTAGCCGACCGCTCACCAATGTTCTGCATTTGAATTATTTGGCTCCTAACAATAGTTTGTGGTTCAAAAAACATAACTTGCTTAAATAATACCTACCTACACCAAACTATCTTAGTGATTTTTGTTCTTTGATTTTTTACACACGATAGGATGAGCGTTTGACCGCTATCTCACCTGATGATAAGTGATGATATGGTCTAAGATGGAACACGCTCATCTAAAAGAAGGAAGACGTCAGTAAAACAAAATCTAACCCATCTTTCTTATTTATTTTTAAATTAATCTAAAATGAAGAAGAACTACGGTTAAAAACTGCACAAGTAAGCTCTTGCAATTTAGAGCGGAGAGTATAAGTATGTTTGAGTAAGGGTTGTAAAAATTTGTAAGAGTATGCTTTTATAACATCGCTTATGTTCATAACATCGTTTATAGGTGGAGAGCTATATAAATACCTGGAATTATCTAGATTTTAGATAAACCGGCTACAGGTCGAAGTACACGCCGCGCCTCTGTATCTTGAATAAGTTCATATTGTATACTGTAGTATAAGATAGACGAGAAATTTGTTGAAATGTGGTAAATCTTCAGTTAACTTATTATTTGACAACATGTTTTTACAACCTTTTCTATAAAATTTATAAAGATAACACCTGACGATAAAGCTTACGCTTGGTTTAATAATAAGTAGTTACAATATTTATTTAAGTATTTAAGCATAATGATCGACTTCAGCCGAGGGACAACTCAACGTGACTGTGCTATAATAAAATTCCTGGCCGCGTGGTGGCGAACTGTATTCACAAGATTGTGTTTACTTTTAAACCGCGATGTTTTTAGACTTTTTACATTTGCATTCTGTGTCAGTGGAAATTATTAGGAAGAGGTGGTATTTAATTATAATGAAGGGATTTAACGAGGATTAACCTTTATAAAATAACCCTCTCATTTATAAACGACTAGCAGTGCCCGCGACTTCGTCCGCGTAGAAAAATGACTTTCAGGATTTGTTTATTTATTTCTTCTCATCTGAGCGATGTTCCCGGTTGCATCCCTCTCGGGAGCTCGGGGTCCGCTAATCCCCAAATTGTTTTTTTTTAATTTGGGGTCCGCGCAGTCGGTAAGTCATCATTGACCATACCTGTTGCAATTAGATTTGGCAATGTTTTTTACGGCCGGCCATCTGCCTGACACCAACCCTCTTAGGGATCAAGCAGTTTATCCGCCACCGCGCGGGGAGTACTTAAGGTTAGCTAATCTCCCTCAGATCCCTTAGTCGCCTTTACGACACCCACGGGATGAGATGGGGTAACCCTATTCTATGCCGGGGCTACACAGCTAATGTCGGGGCTACACAGCTAGATTTGTTTATTTATTATTCTGTACTTATAACATCTTTACAAAAATTATATAATATAAAATCCAATTAGATACTTACGGAAATTGACAACAATAACTAAAAAAGACTTTTGTTGTATGGGAGCCTCTCTTAAATTTTTGTTTTATTTTGTTTTTAGTATTTGTTGTTATTGCGGTTACCGAAATACATCTTCTATGAAAATGTCAACCGTCTAGCTATAACGGTTCATGAGATACAGCCTGGTGACAGACGGATAGACGGACAGAGGGACAGACAGACAGACAGACAGCGAAGTCTCAGTAATAGGGTTTCGTTTTTACCCTTTGGGTACGGAACCCTAAAAAAGTATTAAAAAGTATCGCTGAGCACAACCGCTTTGCAAAGAGCCGACCGCGCTCATACATGCGCGCGCAATACTTAATACTTATTTGGTTGCAACATACTTACATTTTTAATATCGCGATATCTTTTGAATGAAATGTCCGAATTAAATAATTCAAAAGGTCCTAGAAAGGTATTGAATTCGTCTTGAATATGAAGTAATTTATTTTGATAAGGATTGATGCCAAGGTACAAAATAAAAGGTTATTAAAGCGACGGCATTTTAATTATTTACAAAAATTACAAAAACACTTATTGTGAGATAACTACAATAGTTAGATATAGACAATTACATGTGTCGTGTAGACAATTACATGTTCTACAAAGTTGTAGTACATAGTTTGGTTCTATATCCAATAGTTTTCGCAGCGCACGCGGCGTAAGGAATTTTTTGGTCATTTTTTTCACACCTTGTGTGTTATTGAACTTTTAGTAAGGATCCCTATTTTTTTCGACAATATAATATAGCCTATAGCCATCCTCAATAAATGGACTATCCAACACCGAAAGAATTTTTCAAATCGGACCAGTGGTTCCTGAGATTAGCGCGTTCAAACAAACAAACAAACAAAAAAAAAACAAACTCTTCCGCTTTATAATAGTAATAATAATAAATAATAATAAATAAATAAATCGTTTATTTCATTAGACAGATGCTTATGTAACACAGTTGGTGGGAACCTTCTTTTAGGTATGAAATACCTGTGCCAGAAGGCTCCGCTCTTCTGGAAATATTATATAAAATTTAAGCAATTACAATTAGAACACACCCAATAACAATGTGCAGAATAATAATATTCACAGTTTATTCCATACGAAAACCAGTCGAACGTATATCTATTGATTTTTAAGATAAAATATAATAAGACATCTTTTTTTTTTTTTTTATGGAGGGTAGTCACAGTGATATTCTGGATAACGATAAAAGTCGAACACGAGTAGATGCCTACAATACTGACCAGTGACGTTTACCGCTGTTGCAAAAGTATGCCCTATGATAAATGTGACTAGGACCAGTTTTGCGCAGGAAAGTGAGTGAACGTTTTAATATTTGATCAAACTGCGTTCCGAACATTAGTAGCACAAAAACATAAACATAGCACAGCCCGACAGACACCAAAACAATGAAATGCATAGAATGTAATAAAATAAGATATATTACGATTCACAATTTAATGTTGTATTTCAGATTAATTTAATTAATAAAATACTTTGCTTACATGCATACCTACACTTCTGATTACTTTAAATATTATATCATTAATAATATAATTATTTCATCAAAATAAAAAATACAAAAATAAAATAAATAAATAAAAAATAAAACAAAGTATTATGTACATGTGAGTATGTTTTATCATTCATTATAAATATTAATATATAATAAAATTTGAATTTAATTTAATAAAATTCAATAAATCAATAAATTATAGAATAATAAAAATATTATATTTTTTATATTTGGTACCTACTCATTGTTCATTGAATAAAATTAGATAAAATAAAAATAAAAATCAAAACAGGAATAAAACAAAATAAAGTTAAATGTATACTTAGTTAATAAACCATGTGTTTATTAACCAACCATAACGTGAGTAGGGTGTAAGTAAGGGTTGAAAATAGTGGCTGAGTTGTTGTGGGTTTGAGGTAGGTAGGTAATAGATATAGATAGATAGATATATGTATAATATATATATATATATAATATATAATAAATATAATATATAAATATATAATATACAGGGTGTCCAGAGACCAGTGGATGTCCCGGCACGGGCGGCTGGCGGGGAAGGGTTGACCGCCCAGAATACGTTTTTTTTTTCTATCTCAAACGGTTCGAGCTGTACGTCACTTTTAGTAAAAATTGAAAAATGTCTACTTTTTTGCACGTTTCGGGGTATCACGTCCACAGATTAAGCGATAGCATTGTTTTTTTTTTCGCCATGTGTTCACTAATATTGATGTTTGAAAATCACCTTAATTTTTTTTAATACTATAGTTAGTAACTTACAGCATGTCCCCAAAGATAGATTTAGTTTTATAAACTTTACTTTCTGCTAAGTTTGAGCATCTGTGGTGTAAAAAAAATGTATGAAACCTGTCTGGCCGACTATTGAAAAAAAATGCCTATTTCATAAGGATTCTAAAACAGTATTATACTAATAACTTTTTGTCATAAGTTACTAAGCTAGTGCTATGAATGCATCGAAGGTACTATCTTACATGAAAAAGTTGAAACAAGTATTGTACAAAAAAGGACACTTATTAAGATTTAATATGTCATAATGTTACAGCAAATGCTCAAATTGCCCTCCTTTTGCCCTTACACAGGCCCTTAACCTT
Organism: Idaea biselata; assembly: GCA_958496205.1. Classification (NCBI taxonomy): domain Eukaryota; kingdom Metazoa; phylum Arthropoda; class Insecta; order Lepidoptera; family Geometridae; genus Idaea; species Idaea biselata. Next base: position 6,366,995 of record OY292404.1, read on the forward strand.
TTTATAAACGATCTCTTAAGGACACGATTATAATTTTTTTCTCCTATTTGTTGTGCCGCTTCGTGGACGCGTAGACGCAGATCTTCAATTGTGGTTATGTTTTTTTTGTATACCTGTTCTTTTAAACACCCCCAGTAAAAAAAATCAAGCGGATTCAGATCAGGCGAACGTGGAGGCCACAATATTGGACCTAATTGGCCAATCCATCTTCTTGGATAACTTTCATTTAAATTTTAATATAAAATTTAAATGAAAGTTATTAAATAAAAAATTTTTAAATAAAAAATTTAAATCATTAGTTTTTCTGCAGTTCCATTTTTAATTATCAATAGCCAGTCTTTTTTTTTTCATTTAGGTAGGTAAATGTAAAAAGTTTGCATAGCTACTCATTAAAATATTAATTTGAAAGTAAACCTGAACTTTGATGCAGTTTATGTGCGTCAGTGTATTTATGTAGCCTACAACAACAAATACTAAAAACAATTTAAAACAAATATTTTATTTATTAAAGTAGGTACCTTAAAAGGATACCAATAATAGGTACCTACATAGATCATTAATGTTTAAGAGGATAGTCTCCATTTTCTTTCTCCATACAAACGTAGTTTAAATTTTCCTCCCTGGACAAAGACATTAGAGCAAATATGTTTATGCCATAAAACTTATATCTGTCATGACTATGCATCTACCTTTTTATTTTTTTCGTTTTATTATTTTTTATTATTATTTTAATTAGAAAATAAAAAATAAAAAGGTAGGGGCATAGTCATGACATGACAGATATAGGTTTTATGGCATAAACATATTTGCTCTAATGTCTTTATTCAGGGAGGAAAATTTAAACTACGTTTGTATGGAGAAATCCGTTAGTTATTAGTTTGTATGAAGAAATCCGTTAAAATGGAGAAAACGACACCAACTTGTTCCAGTACTCGATTTATAGCAAACCAAATAGATAATCTACCTACTTTTCAAAGCTAATAACTCTGAGTACGTTAACTTTTATTGCACAAACAGATAGTTTTCATAAGTTTAGTGTCCGCCATAAAAAATCTCCAGTGAATTTTATGGTGTTTTATCTTTTCCTAGTGGGGCCATCGAGTGCTTGTTTCGTTATCGTTGTTGACCACGTTTGTTATGAATAGGGTGACGTAGATATGTTACTTTTGGAACGAAGTTCCTTATCGCGCGTTCCGAAAGGGGGCTAGACGGAAAAAATTAAGTTGTAACGACACTTTTTTTTTTGCTTGGAACTTCGTTCCATTTGGGTGTCCCTTGACACGTCTCAAGTTTTTTTTTTTTCATTAACGGATAGGCTTGAATGTAAGTTTGCCGTTTTGTTCAATATTCCAAGCAGTTTTATTTTTGGAATAGTTTTCTATAGAAACGTACCTATAGTTATTTACGTATCAACTCATGGTAGCGGAGTAGGTACAATTTATATGTGTAGGGTAGGTACCTAGGCTAATTTGTAGGTAGGTACGACCTAGCTGCCTTTCATAAAATGACCCGGCGAACTTTGTTTCGCCTTAGAGGCAAAAAATAAATCCTTTATCCGTCTCCTGGTTCTAAGCTAGCTCTAAGGTTCAACCAATTTTCAGACAATTCGGTTCACCCATTCTTGAGTTATAAATAGTGTAACTAACAGGACTTTCTTTTATATAATTTGTCAGCGCTGCAGCGGATTTTTTACTAAGTACTTTATTTAGCGTAAAGGAACATGGAATGTGTTTGAAACATCACCTCTAGTACCTACTATACAGGGTGTTTCGACGAGGGGGTATTAAGCCGAAAGGGGGTTGTTCTAGAGGTCTAGGCGAACAACTTTGTTTTTTGAAAAAAAAAAAAAGGCAATTAATGTTTAGATGTTAGTGATCCGAACTAAATAAACGGGCACCTTAAGGCCAATGACCTCAAACTAAAAAACAGCTGATTTTCATGCAAACTTTAAACTCAAAATTTTCGAAAACTTCTTCGAATTTCCAAAACTTGACAAAACAAAAGTTGTTCGCCTAGACCTCTAGAACAACCCCCTTTCGGCTTAATACCCCCTCCTCGGATCACCGTGTATAGTATCTCAATGGGTTGGATATCTACCAAGAAATACCTCTGAACTACGTTACTACTTAGATCGAGAGATCTATGAGAGATCATCCGAGCGATTCTCCCGGTTGCATCCCTCTCAGGAGCCCGAATTTGGGGTCAGCGCAGTAGGTAAGTCATCATCATTAACGGTCAATGATGATGACTTAGGTACCTACTACGTTCTGCAAATAGATTTCGCAATATTTTTACGGCCGGCCCCGCCTGCCTGACACCAACCCTCTTAAGGACCAAGCAGTTTATCCGCCACCGCGCGGAGAGAACTTAAGGTTTGCTAGTGTCCCTTAGATCCAGAAACAAGAAACATCCATCGGAACAGCGGACCCATCTCTTTATACCCTTGTTGGTCACAGCTTGGGACGCTATAACATATATGCGTAGGAGTATGGAACGGGTTGCTATCTCCCTTAGATCCCTTAGTCGCCTTTTACGACACCCACGGGAAGAGATGGGGTTATCCTATTCTATGCTGGGGCTACACGGCGAACTACTAAGTACGTTACTGCTCAAAATACCTAGACTAGCTATATCTAGGTAATGTAAATAGTAATCAACGTCCAGAGAATTTCTTTGAGTGCACTCACATTCTAGTTATCTATTGTTCCGCTCGACTGCGTTCGGTAGCTCTCAACTGTTCGTAAGAGGTAGCTAGGTTGAAATACAACCGCCTGGAATTGTTCCCGGGTTAAAGATAACGGTTTATTTCTAAGACTCAATGCTCTTAAATGCTTTTAAAACTTTATTTTCGGGATCTGAGGATTATACCAAATATTTCTTTTGTGTAAAATACCTAACTACCTATCTTAACTCTTACTTACGTAGGTACCTACTTAATAAGGTATCTAGATATATTTTAATTTATAAGTATTTTATGAAGTGCCGAGCCATTTCATTAATGCTAGGGCTTCATTAGCGGGCTACGGCGAATATTGGTGTTACGCAATGTAATATGGCCGGGAAGACCGTTTGCAACGCGTAGTATTCGGGCGAAGACGTTGTACTATCGGAACAAGATGTTGTTGTCGCGGCAACGCGACACGAATCTTCGCCCGGTAATCAAGCCCCAGCATAAGCCAGTCGTCTTTCTTCTTTTCGTGTAGAGTTATGGCTCAACTAAGTAGTGTTAGAGTTTTCAGATCGCCCTAAGGCCACATTTTTTTTTTACGTGGAGAATCGCCTTAAGACCGTCAGGCCGCTCCCGGGGGAGAGCGACCCGGTGTGTGGGGATCCCCCTGGCCGAAGATGGTAGGTGGCCAGGGTATACCCACTAAACTCCACGGTGTCCAGCACTCCGCCATTGCCAGAGCTCGCCGGAAAGACCTTCCGGATGAACATCGACGAGCTCTAGCGGCGGTCGGCCCCGTCGGGCCGCGACTCCGAAAAAACCCTAAAGGGGAAAACCTTCCCGAGAGGCGGCGCAGACACGCCGCCCGCGCCGCCATCTCGGGGCTCAGTGTTTGGCGACGAACTCCCCCGAGTCCGCCGCCAAGAGCCGTTTAGGGGAACCAGGGATGTCTGAACACCCCTGGTTCCCCTGCGACGGGTGAGGTATGTGGCCCCATCGCCGACCACTTTTCGGCTGCAGGGGATAGGGCGAGCGGCAACGACACACCGACACTCCTCTCCCCCTGCAACCCCACCGCGTCCGCCATCAAACGGTGGCGGCCCCGCCGAGGCCGCAGCAGATAGGGAGAGCGGCAACGCAACACCGACACTCCTCTCCTGCTGCGGCCCCGAAACCCTCAGCCGCGAGCCGAAGTTCAAGCGGCCCCTCCTCGGGTTCCTCTTGGTTCACCGTGGGTGACCAAGCCACGGCTACTAAGCCCCCCCGCCACGACAAGGCGGGAACCAATCGGGAGGGCGCCCTAAGGCCTCTAACTTGACCTAAGTTGATCTGAGATAACAACCGGGACCAACTGCTTAACGTGCTCTCCGAAGCACGGAGGAGCTCGAGAAAATGATTTTTGTGCCACACAAATTTTCGGTCACCTATCCATGTAATGACCGCGCCAAGCGTTGCTTAACCCGCAAGACCGTTAAAGATCGGCAAGTACAGCTAAGCCAATGAGCTCCTATAATAAGCCAGTAAAATACCGTAATAGTTTCCCAGATTAGCCTGTCAGCCTGAAAGTCGTTTTGCATAGGATAACTCGTAAAGATGAGGTCCGTTTAGTCGAGCCAGTTTTTAGGGTTCCGTACCTAAAGGTAAAAACGGGACCCTATTACTGAGACTTCGCTGTCTGTCTGTCTATCCGTCCGTCCGTCCGTCTGTCACCAGGCTGTATCTCATGAACCGTAATAGCTAGAAGGTTGAAATTTTCACAGAAGATGTATTTCGGTTGCCGCTACAACAACAAATACTAAAAACAAAATAAAACAATTATTTAAAAGGGGCTCCCATACAACAAACGTGTTTCAAACATAACAAGGAGTCAGGACAGGAAGAGGGACAGGAGGACAAATCGAGTTGGTCATGGAATTCAAAATGGCTGCCCTATCTGTCAAATATACCAGTCTGCCTTCACTTACCAAAGAGTTTCTTTTATGTTTCAGATTTTCTTTGTGCCAAGGTTTTTTTTTTTTTTGAGTGATTCGGTCGTTTGATGGGAGTAAGAATCGAAGATAAATATTTCATATTTTCCTATAAAATTTAAAAATTGGTTGTTGTAAACCATTTTAGGGTTCCGTATCCAATTGTGATAGTGGTACGGAACCCTTTATGCGCGAGTGTCGCACTTGCCCCGTTTTTTTTTTTACACACGTGAGTCCACCGCTTACATATGACAGCTTTACATAGTTTGACAACTGTCGAGATAACCTATTGTAACTTATTGTATTTTAGTCGGTGGTGGAAGTTCACCTTTATGGACTAACTTGCTATGGGCTCTGGTATAACTCGAGAATCGGTAATTGTAACTAGTCCATATATCTACAAATGTACCCAGTTTGTTGGCAAGCTGATTAGCCTAGCTACCATCCCCCGAATCGCTGATCTTGTATAATTATGTGCGTTAAACACTGCATAGCGAGGTGCATGGGTAACCGATAGTGTGTGGCAACAAATCGTTTTCTCGTGCTACTCCTTGCTTCGAAAGGCACGCCAAGCAGTTGGTCCCGGTTGTTATCTGTGATAGCAGTCGTTAGGTCAAGTTGGAGGACTAAGGACGACCTGCCATTATAAGAAAAGAAGAAGTGCGCTTGTTCAATGTACATGCATACATGCATGTACATTGAACAAGCGCACGATTGTTGATGAAAATGAAGGAATAAATGATACTCCATCATTGATACTAAGTAAATTTATTTCATCTAATATTCTAAATTACAAAGCGAGCATAGCCCGCGGATTCACAGATTAAGTTCACAAAAACATACACAATCCAATACAGAAATTAAGGTATAAATAAACATAATATCAACTACAGGAATACATTTTAATGAGCATAATATTGAGCAATACACATCTGTATACTCAAACGAAAAAAATGGAGGGACAAATTAAGTACATTGCTTAACAATTTAGTTATAATATTGCATCGAAATTATTATTTTAGTGATAATTAATATATTTTAAATGTTTTTTTTTTCTTAATACTATTAGGGATAACAATACTGCGAAAGAAGCAGATCGTGGGCTATTCTTTCCTTAAAATAAAACTTTCTTCATTATCGACCAGTTTTAGACCAGTTATAGCATTAAATTGCTAAAATAAACACTAAAAGAGATATCTCAAATGAATATATTATTATTAAACATTCAAATGGTTTAGAGACCAAAGTTGAAGTAACTTCATTTTTAATAACGTTGATAAAGTAAAATTGTGCTAAGTATATGAAAAGTATTGCCCACGATTGCTTCCAAACTTCAAAACTACTAACAATATGAGTCGAAAATGAAATTCAAGGTAACCCAAGGATTTACATCGATCAATCGTAAGATCAAATCGAATGAAAACTAACCGATTCAACCAAACGATTAGTAGAATAAAACCTAGTTAAGAAGGCACGAACGTGCTACTATACAGGAGGCCGTAATATACCTGTATATAACACTATTTTATAAGAAAAAAACCTTACAAGCAATTAGGTAAACTAATTTGCAAATATAAGCAATTTTCTTTCTTTTCAAACCATACTTTCAAAATAGAATATCAAAGAATTTACAAATATGAATCAAAGTGGTCGTGTTGTTGTAAATATTACATGTATGTATTTTTTAATTTAAAGTTTAATCAAATTGAAGCATTCAATAAAATAAAATGCAAAGGCCTAAATAAAATAAGCCATTAAATAAATGCAATAAATCTTAGGACTAATATAGTAAGAATACTCAATTAATAGGAAATATCAAGTTAAATCGAGGAACAATAAAATAAATGCAATAATTGGCCATAGATGGTACGTGATTAATATTTTTTAGCTAGTGTCATAATAAAAAGCAATGTAAAGCTCGAAACAAAATGAAAATGTGCAAATATTTTAACGAGGTACGATTTTGATTAGTGTACGGTAGATAAATGTCGCATTCAGAAAAATAGATTATTTATTATTGTCACGATGTTCTGAAGTCAACTCGGTCGCCTAATAGCGATCACTCGAAATGAAATAAACTCTTACATCTTCAAACTTTAACAGCTAAGTCATCGTACTGTCACGATTTTTTTTTTTGTAAAATTATAGGTGTTACACCAAATTTTATTGCAAGATTTATTCTGAGAACATTGAAACATATAACCTAAATATTTAATATGATTCAAATATAGATCGTTCAAGATGTTATCTTACATTAAATATTGTTCAAACATCAACATCAATATAATATATACACAGTATGAAAAGATCTTAAACAAGAAAATAGTTTTCATATATCACCACTTCTAGGACTAAATAGTAAAAAGGATTACAGTAAATTCACGAAAAATAGATATAAATAGTCTTATGAGTTACTGTAACAACAGTTTACTAATGTTCTAAAAACAACTGTTGCGTGCAGATGTATTTGAAGTTTCAACGAAACTCATAGATGAAAATGTATTATGTGCATCTTCAACTATCATGTCATCCAAATAACTAGTAACTTTTCAAAAAGTCAATATTCGAGAAATTCTTCACAACATCTGCACTCAAAACTATGACTGAATCCAAACAGTCAAATGCTATGTGAAAAAAGGAATCAAGAATATTTAACAATTATCTTTATATGATCACTTTTTATAAACTCTGATTTGACAGAAGGCATTTGCAATATCAAGCCAATGTACGTGAAACAGTTTTATTTTTAGCATTATTGCTTGTTACATAGATAGCTGCCAATATATGTTTTACAGTGGCACGTTTTTCCTTTTCTCATTATTTATCTTTTCCAGATATAACATATACACTTTTCTAGATTCTTCGGTTTTCACGATGCTGATATGAAATTAAACTAAATGTCGTCGAAACGTTGGGCGTTGAAAAATATCAAGCAATTTTCAACGCCCAACGTTTCGACTACAATAAAAGCAACACGATTAAAACCGAAAAATAAATTTGATTTTATATATTTTTCTGTCATGGTTGTTTACAATCTTTGTAGTAGGTAAAATACAGAGGTCTTTTTCACACTCACTTACATTTTATACCTAATACTCTGTAGTTAATATATTTATGCATATGTAAATTATATCTGATTGTATGTAATACTTTTGTACCACCATTTAATCTTGTAATACAATAGTAGCGGTTTTTTATCATTCAGCCGCAGTGTTAAGTACCTACATAATATTTGAAGTTTGTAACAATATAGTAACCTATTATATGATTATTTAAATTTAAGCAGTCCGACACGACTCAACATTATTTTTTATTTTCAACATTATTTACAGTAACAAGTTTTATACTAATCTCGATTTAAAACTGATTTAAATTTCTTTATTTTTATTATGTGAAAGAAAGACCTTGTTATGAATAAATATAAGTTTTATTAAAGTGTTTTTATTCGAGATTTAAAAAAAAGAGACTTTAACGGTCTTTTGACCTTAAAATATGTCATATATGCTACATTAGAGTAAATATTTTATATACAACATCCAATAACAAGTGACTTAGTTACAGTTATACAAAAAGTTTCATAACAACAGATTAATTTTGAACATTTTAAACTTTTCGATTTGGGAGCACCTATTAATGTAAACTTTAAAGTTATTTCTTTTAGTAAACGACAAGAAAAGGCTTTCAATTTCTATCATTGAAAACGTAAGGGCGTGGATTCGTAACCGGTCTAATAGAATTTTTAAATGGTGCTTCCAAATCAATTCGCATTCAATTCGATTTAGTCAACAACAAGATCTTATTTAATCCCAAAAACATCTAATTTAACAATATAATGTATAACTATATCGTCATATTATAGACCGCTATTATACTTATTATAAACATCAATTGTTCGATCTTTCGTTTATATGAAATGTTTCAGTTTGCCGCATATTCTGATATATACTATCTGTTCTATACGAGAATAAACAGCTTCTTATTTAAATAATATTAGTTGATTAAAATTTGTTAATAGGTAACGATGTGGCCTGGGCCTAACCAATATTCTATCACTGAAAGTGTCCAAAGTCCATGACCTAAAGGCAAGAAATTGATTTTTAAAGAAGTTATTGTATAATTTACCAGTGCTCATTTAAAAGAACCACGATTTTTATAAGTCACTTTCTTGTTTATCTGTGTCTGCCAGACTTCATCATGGAACGGCAGACACCCAATTTCGTTTCTATCCAGTAAATTAGCTATCTTGAGTATTTAGAGAACTTTTCTCTTCTTTATAAGATTGCGTGCATTTGATGCATTTCACCTGTATATAATATTATTTTTCGTATAGAATTCTATGAACTTAAAACACTTCATAAGAACGAATGAATCTTCACTACTAAATCGTTAACCAACGATTTTTTTAGAATCATTTACACTCTTATCACGACACAGTAAGGTCCAAATCTCTATACACATCTAACACTACGAAGGCCTTTTTATAATCTCTTGACCTTCCATTTTAAATAAAAAGAACGATTTTTTTAAGCTGCCTACAATACTGAAACATAATAAACATACGTAGAAAACTAGACTTTATTTCGAATACATAGAGATCATATTGGAATGTTATGTTAAGCTCTTGGAATGGTCGATTGACTAAGGTATTTCACAATATCTCAAACTATTACTATGTAAAACATTCTACGTTATCTGCAACTGTATTCTGTATCTAGTTGATAACTCAGTTTCAAAGGTACTATGCAGTACATTGCTGGTTTGACATAAAGTGGTAATCACGAGTGATTATCTCAAAGCAGAAATATACTGCTTACTGCTTATAAAACTGAGTTATCAACTCAATAAATAATACGGATACTGGTCCTCACAGTAAAACGATGGCATAATTTGGAGGTAGATGGCAAGTCGCATTAATTTTACTTGAAACATTGAGAAACTGGAACTAAACTTAAAATAAGTGATAACTTGATTTTAAATATTTTAGAGTCTTTTGAATATAGATGCAAATTAATTGATGGGCTACTTGGTTTATTGGTTATGGGGTTGACATTGATTCTATTTCGAAATTCCTGCAGTATTCGACATTTTAGTTAGGTACCAGGACGTTATTAAAAGACTTGGTTAAAATAGTAGAATAGTTGTTGATACTGGAATCCGTTTATATTGACTAAACGCCATATATGACGTAACGGGAGCTCAGTTTTGATTTTCTTATTATTCTATACCAATGTCGCATATAACGACTTTTTTTAATAAGGACCCAACCCAACAGATTTCTTGATAATTTGCCCTAATTTACCTATTTTCAAGATTATTTTTCGATTGCCAACATTATGCAATGTATGACCGATAGTTCCCATTTGTTGTATTGATAATTTTGAGAAAAATAGATACTAAATGTTCTATGGAACAATTGACAATGTTTTTTTTCTTTTTTGTCCCGTTGACGTCAGTTCTATAGAACAAATGGAAACTATCGTGTATGACGCCTTACCTTGAAAGTCAATATAAACGGAGATTTTTCTTCTGTTTTGGCGATTTTGGATAGATTAAAAACTATTTTTTTCGGTATAAGGTTTTGTTATAGGAAATAATAAGGTTGCATAACGTTCGGAAGGTCTAAGAGATGACACAATCTCAGGAGCGGCCCTGCGGGTCCGTTTGTCGTTGCTGTCAGAAGAAGATGACCTCCTCTTCTGTCTGCGCGTGCACCGACGCCGGCGCCGGCGGGCAGCTGGCGGCCGGCGCGGGCGAGGGGGGCGGCACGCGGAACTTGTCCGGCAGCTTCGGGTACGTGTTGGTTCTGGAAGGTTACGTATTTGTAAGATAAAACCGGTCAAGTGCGAGTCGGACTCGCGGACGAAGGGTTCTGTACCATTTGAGACCTATGGAAGTCTAAATGAATGCTGGACCAACCAATCCGTAAACACAACGTAATGTTAAATTTTATTTTACCACTGGCGCCAGTCTATCACTCACTATAGTCTATCACTAGATGGCGCCAGTGGTATAAATACATGGTAGTACCGTTGCGTTTCAATGTTAAAAATCACGTTTCTTGTATGGGAGCCCCCCTTGAATATTTGTAATCTACGAAACCATTTTGATGAAATTTCACATGAAGATACATTGCATCTTCCAGAGTAACATAGGCCACGTTGAATCCCGATATTTTCACAAGATCGGGTCTTGCGCGGTTGTAATCAGTCCTAAGAAAGAGGGAATTAGTATATAAATGTAACTTACCTAGTAGCCTTATTACTATTAGGTGGTTGCGATGGCAACGGCGCGGGAGAACTGCCGGTCCGAGTGTGATGTATAACTAGACCTTGGTGGCTCTGGGGCTGGTGCAGCAACTGTTGGATAATGGACCTTATATTGTGGGATATAGGGTTGGTTTTGTTAAGTGATGTTTTTGCAGTTAGGACCTAATTGACTGCACTTAAATGTATGATGTATAGTAAACCTTGTTGGGTCTGAGGCTGGTGCAGAACAGCTGCTGCACCAGCCTCAGACCCAGATAATGGATCTTATGATATAGGATATAGGGTTGGTTTTGTTTTGTGATGATTTCTGCAGACACAGTACACAAAGTACAAGGCTTTACTTATCACAAGGTGCACAAATGGATCTTAGGTAGTGATGGGCCGACTAGGGGTTCTGCCGACTAGCAGACTAGCCGACTAGTCGGTTCCAAAATTGCCGACTAGTCGGCAACGCAGATCATTATAATTTCGAGATATTTGGGTTAATCATGATCACTCGGCGATTGTAGGTATTTTTGGATAAATTTGCACTTCGAAAGCTGTTGCGAAACTTCCAAAAATTGTTAAAATAAAAAATAAAAGTTGGAAAAAAAATTGAATGGAGCTGAGGCTAATTAATAACGTTTTAAATGTATGATATTTAGATGATGTATGTAGGCTATGACGTTTTGTTAACGTTTTTCTGACTGACCTGACCTGACCTTCTGACCTTCTAACTGTACTACTAATTCAATCAATATTGGTTTTATTGCATAATCGTTAGTTGACGACTAGTCGGCATAATTTGCCGACTAGTCGGCACCTGCCGATTAGTCGGCTTTCCCGACTAGTCGGCGACTAGTCGGCCCATCTCTAATCTTAGGGTATAGTTTTATACAAGAAATTTTACAACAATGCATCATCAAAATGGTAGAATTGAAATCCCTGCCCCTCGCTTGCTGGGAGAGTGCGCGTAATTATTGCGAATTCCGTCGATTGCATTTCGAATATCGTCACGGAATATTTATTTATTGAATTAGTAGTACAGTTAGAAGGTGGGTAGACAGAAAAATAGACACAACACATCTTAAAAGTCTCAAAATGAATCAGCTGCGTTCTTTTTTTTTCGAAAGCAGTTTAACCATTTTTTGGAAGTTTTGATGACGACTAACCCGAATCACTTCGAATTATAATATTTTACCTTGCCGACTAGTCGGCTAGTCTGCTAGTCGGCAAAAACCATAGTCGACCCATATCTACTGGCGACCGTTCCATAATATTACATTTGTGCTTTCTGTATGTGGGTGGGCCTTTGTTGTATCGACAAAGAATGTTCTTAGCAGATCATAATTTTTAAGCTATTGCATAGCTTTTATCGCGGGCTTTAAGCACGAAATCAAGAAATTCCATAACGAAAATAAAACCTAACACGTCCACCCCGCCTACCATGTTACCATGGTTACCATGTAGGTAACCATGTTACCATGGTTACCATGTAGGTAACCATGGCAACATGGTACAAAATAAATAAATAATTATAATTGCATAAGTTGATAAAAAATGCTATGCGATAGCTTTACCGCGGCAGTTCCCGAGTGCAACACGTTTTATTGTAATATAACGTTTTGTTAACGTAAAAGTAGGTACCTACGATATTCAGAATGTTCAATTTAAGACACTAGTAAAAGTAGGTTCTATGATCTCAGAAGCACCAAGAAAACGTTCTTAGGACACCTTCTCCTATTTTTAAAATAAATAAAATCGACATTAAATAAAACTCCCTGCTCAAAGAAAATTTTACAAAATAGCATGCTTCTAACAAATAAAGCCGAACAGATTAAATGGTTGTAGTTTACACATCGATACTACGGAAAATAGTTTAAGCCAATTGTGGTTTTTAACTACCGAAGCCAATTTTACTGTGAGAAGAGTTGTTTAGCTGGTGCGATTCACGATGTTCAATTACCTATATGTCTTAAAGTAGAACGTAACGAAATAGTTTAGTCAGTTTAGTCTAGACTCAAGACATTGCTTTGGGTCGAAATTCCGAGTCAGTGGTCCAGTCCCGTTTTTGTATCGAAAGGATATTCATTTTTCTGTTTTATTCGCGTGGTGTTTATATCGTTTAGCATTATTTCAACGCACAACGTTTCGAGATCTTTACAGGTCTCTTCATCAGGATTGACTGAGATGTGATTTGAAACGTTAACCATTAAAACAATGCTAAAAGTAATAAACACCACGCGATTAAAACCTAAAAATGAGTTTAATTGCTGGCTAGCATCGCGAAAACAGAAGAAAAATCTATGAACTCTTGTTGGTTTCGGTTGTTTCCTATTGGTCAGTGATTAAGCCATTCTAGGACGCTGTCACAGACCATAATATCTAGATAGACTTTGCTACCACTTCCATACATTCCATACCTACATTGAAATCACAATATTTGCCCTATCCATAAAAAAATCATAATGTTAAAGTTTATACTTTTGTATCTCCGTATTTAGCACTATAACTAGGCCTTTTTGCGTGATTTTAAGCCGGGTCTCTTCACGATGTTTTTCTTCACCGAGCTATGTTAATTTACCGCACATATTTTTTTTTAAAGAAAAAGACATTGGTGCGCAGCCGGCTGGTCGGTATAGGACGGGATTCGAAACCATGACTATTAATTCTTCTACACCAAACTACACTCACAACAAAATGCATCTTAAACTCATATCAAGGGAAAACATGTATTACCCAACAGTAATAGATACAGTTATTAAACTAAATACAAGAGAGGAAAGATTTAGACACAAGAAACATTCGTGAATCGCAACAGACTTATACAACAATATACAATAGGACACCAATTTCTACGTTCGACGGCATTTTTTACTTACAAACGAATTGTATTGATGTCTAAAATACGTTCGGATACTCGATGTCCTGTAATGAATCAACCATTTCATCTGTTTTAGAAGTTACTGCTAGCTGATTACGTAACTGTGTTGCTAACAAATCTTGATTGAAACAATTGAAATTGTTGATTTTTTATTTTACGGGTATACGATTTGACAGTTACAGTCGCTAGTTTTTATTGCAATGACAATTTGTTAGCGACCGAATGACGTGTTTTTTGACAATTTCAATTGTTTCAATCGAAATTTGTTGGCAAAATAGTAACGTAATCAGGGGCCTGATCTCTAAACAATAGTCTACAAGTGTCTATTTCACCACACCGCAATATGTTGATTTTCTTAGACGCAGTGGGAATTTTCGATATGAGATTTAATCGCAAATTGTATGCAATTTATTGAAGACATTTATGGAGGAGCTCTTTAATTAGAATAGTAATAAAATAAAATAGAAAATGAAAAAAATCAAAAGGTAGGGGCATAGTCATGACAGATATAGGTTTTATGGCATAAACATATTTGCTCTAATGTCTTTATCCAGGGAGGAAACAGTCGACTACGTTTGTATGGAAACTGACCTCTTAAGCAAATTTCATGATAATTTTAGCGCCAAGGTGCACAAACTAGTGGTAAAATCGTTGGTATGTTTTTAGAGTTCTGTACCTCAAAAGTTAAAAAAAGTAACCCATAGAAGATCATTTTATCATGAGATGCGGAAGGCGCTATAGACATGAACTGTAAAACAAGTCTTAACTAAGTAAAATAAACCGTATGCCAGAAGCAATAAGGTCGCAATCAACTTACATCGCTGGGAGACTCGTGGAGACGATGGTAACCGGGGGGAGGTTGCTGGCTCTTACCACTCGCAAGCTTCAATGGTAACTGTTGCTTTACCATTTGCTGGGAACAAGGATAAATGGTAATCAAGGTTGGATTTCTCAAGTCGATGCCTGATGCGTCACAACTACGACTGGAAATCTGAAAACTCTGATCATAAACTTCAGGCGTTGTCGAGTGATGTGATGATGAGTGAGTGAGTACCCTAATTTTTGGATATGTAAAAATTGAACCTTTGTCAATTGGCATGTGCTATTTAATCAATGTTTTGTATTAGAAATATATGGTATCGATGTAGATTTGGAAATACACTAAGACCAATAGTCTTGTATTTTGTTCTTTCTACTTCTGTCAGATTAGACTATTTATTTAAACCTAGGTAACAAAATAACATTTGAAAATGATGCTTGGTTTTCTAGTTATACATAACAGCATTTGTTTTACAAATAAACCTCGTAAATAACGTATACGTGCGCAGCGTGCGACTTATCGCTTGCCACTTATTCCCTTGGGAATCTCGTGCCACTCATGTGTCGTTTACACCACCTGGAGCGGTATTACACTAAATGACACAAGATGACAATACTATTACGATTATATCGACACACTATTGCCATTATATCGAGACTGTGACAAATTTGGTAGACTTCAATAGTATCGTAATGGTATCTCAGTGGAATTGCAATAGTAACCATGATAACCAACCTTCTCTGTCTGTCTGTCTGTCAAGTCTGTTAAAAATCCATCCTGTCATTAGAGTTTTGACAACTATCGAAACTCCATCAGTGGCATATCAGTAGTGTCGCAGTGGTGTGTCGATAGAATAGTTAACATAGGAAACTGCCAAACTGCCTGCTTATTACCTTTGTTGTGTCCATATAGTTATTTACTTTTACATATATTTTCTATTTTTTTTATTGTTATGTAGTTGTGTGCTTGTCTGAATAAATCAATTTTCTTTCTTTCTTTCCAAATGTGTCAAATACACGTCGAATATGATGATTAATATTCTATCGACACACTATTGAGACACGATTGCGGAGCGTAATACCGACCCTGGCTACATGAAGCTATACGGCTCACTAGTTAGACTATATGAAACTTACAGAGATGGCAGAATGATGTGCGGTGGCGGTGGCTCGGGTCTCGTTCTGCGCGGAGAGCAGTTGCGGTGGCGGGAGCGCG
The DNA here is from genome assembly GCA_958496205.1 of Idaea biselata. NCBI lineage: Eukaryota > Metazoa > Arthropoda > Insecta > Lepidoptera > Geometridae > Idaea > Idaea biselata. The sequence goes on from OY292404.1 coordinate 6,382,794, forward strand.
CGCGGCAGGCCCGAGGTGGAAGATTCTGACCCCGTCGACCCGCGGTTGTCTATAATAATAATAATCAAATAGTAAACCATTTATTTCAGGCAACTAAAGCCCATAAATACATGCCTACCTTATAGACTAACTATCATTAAGTTACAATACCTATAGAGTTAGTTTAGTTTCGCTGAGCTTTTTCCGCACTTAGCCTCACAATTGGGCCATTGTACGTGATTTCTTAGAGGGGTTAAGACGCCACGGGAGCCTACCCCGCATTGGCGAATATCCCATGCCTTCGGACCGTGGTTTGTCCTAGGACATGTCGGTTTCCTCACGATGTTTTCCTTCACCGTAAGAGCGATGTTAATAGCGCATTTATTTTTTTCTTAAAGAAAAAGACATTGGTGCGCGGTCGGCCTGGATTCGAAACCTTCGGAATGAAAGTCGCGGTATCTACCACTAGACCAACACCGCTCTAATACCTTTAGAGCCACAATATCTAACTGACAACACTCAAAAAATGTCCGAGCGCCGTTTTACATACCTTTTAAAATGACATTTGTTGTAATTTAGACTGTATCTTACATTAACGCATAACGTTTGAAGTCGCTCGAACGAAGTAAACAAAAACTCTGCGCACGTGACAGCGTGCGGCGAGTTTTGGCGCGGACATTTTTTTTTTTCAGTTGTGACTCTATTAGGTATAGGTATTGTCACTCAATGGTGACTATACAGGGTGTTTCGACGAGGGGGTATTAAGCCGAAAGGGGGTTGTTCTGGAGGTCTAGGCGAACAACTTTTATTCTACGACTTTTGGAAATTTGAATTTTTTTTCGAAAATTTTAAAGTGGTATCACTAAAAAAACCAGCTGTTTTTTGTAAAAAAAGGCAATTAATGTTTAGATTGTAGTGGTCCAAACTAAATAAAAGGGCACCTTAAGGCCAATGACCTCAAACTCTAAAAAACAGCTGATTTTCATGCAAAGTTTAAACTCAAAATTTTCGAAAACTACTTCGAATTTTCAAAACTTGTATAACAAAAGTTGTTCGCCTAGACCTCTAGAACAACCCCCTTTCGGCTTAATACCCCCTCGTTGGAGCACGTTGTATATACTTTATAGTAAAATGAATGGGTTAATGATAGCTTACAACTATGTTAGCAACACTTCCGTGTCACTACACTTTAGTCTTAGTGTGTTTTTATGGGATTTGTGGGAAGCGACGATATACCACGACCTTCAGCCAGAAGTCTATGGAAGTATTGATCAACTCATCATCATCATCATCCGAGCGATGTTCCCGGTTGCATCCCTCTCGGGAGCGCGGGGTCGTCTTAGCTGCTGCTACGTCTCAATATACGCATCAATATGGCTGATATACTGTAACGTCGCATATCAGCCGTTAAGCATAGTAATTTCGACCTAGCGGGAGGGCTACCCGTGGCGAAGCGGTCAAACGCGTTGGTTCAGATTAGCAATAGTCGCGGGTTCGAATCCCGCCGGGTGCTAAAGTTGTTGAAAGCATTTTTTCAAAAAAGCAGTATTTCCTAAGTGTGGATTAACACTAAGAAATATTGTTCACATAGTAGTTATATTACTTTGGATCAATAGCTAAAGTGCTAAAGCGACTTACTTCTCCATTTGGGTTCTTTCCGCCTCGTAGTGTCACTGACACTAGAGTCTGGCGACAGTGTCCCGACACTCGCTAACTCTTCCTGAGACCCACCTACACAGACATTTGGACAAACTTTGTTAACACAGGGTGCAATCAACTACTGGTAAGTGATATTATTACGTTATAGGTATACAATAAATAACTAATCAATCACTATGATATCCATACCGGCTATAAATCAGGGATGGAGTGGTGAAAATACAGGGTTAGTGTGGTGAAAATACAGAGATGGTGTGGTAAAAATATAGGGATGGTTTGGTTAACATTCAGAAATAATGTGGTGATTTTTTAAATATGTCAAGGCGTCTTCAAGTAATCGAGTAAGACTTTAAAAGAAACTATTTCGACGAATTGTGCGACGAACCTCCTCCCTTTTTTAAATCGTGAAATACAAGAATAGTGTAGTGAAAATATTGCGATGGTGAGGTGAACATATGGGGTAAATGTAGTGCAAATATAGGGATGGTGTGGTAAAAATACGGGGTAAGAGTGGTGAAAATACAGTGATTTTGTGGTGAAAATACAGGGATGATGTAATGAAAATACAGGGATAGTATCGTAAAAATATAGAGATGGTGTGGTGAAAATTTCAGGAATAGTGTGGTGAAAAGAATTTTCCAAATCGGTCCGGGTCGGGGGGAAAAAATATCCCGACGAATTGAGAACCTCCCAGTTTTTGAAGGCTGTTAAAAATACAGGAATAGTGTGGTCAAAATATAAGGATGGTGTGCTAAAAGAGAAGGAAAAGTGTGGTAAAAATACAGGGATTGTGTGGAAAAATACAGGAATAACGGTGTGATGAAATTACAGGAACGAAGTGGTGAAAATATAGATAATGTGAACAAAACACAGAAATCGTGTGGTTAAAATATTAGGATGGTGTGGCAAAAATACAGGGATCGTGTGGTGAAAATACAGGAATCTTGTGAAAGTACAGGGATAGTGGGTATTATTTATTTATTTATCCAAATTCACTGTGACAAATCACGAGACATCGCTCGTTCGAATATCGTCTCGGTTATTTCATAGAATATATCTTGTACTAACCATGTTGCTGCAACCGTTCCAGCTGCCGAAACAGCCGCTCTCTTTGTTGTTCGACGTCTTTTTGTTGCTCCATCAGTTCTTGCCGCATCGACTGGAGTTGCATCTTCTCTGTAAAACGACACGATAAAGGTTTTTTTTAACACAGGTAGGATACCATCAGGTAGGATATTGTTTAACCACTATCCTACCTGATGGTATACTATGGGTACTAGACAACGGCTTTACTACTTATTGTACTTTCTTTTGGTGCATAGAAAATACCTAGACCAGAAACAAATATTTATTTATAAGCATAAATATTTGCATCGGGCGGGAATCGAGCCCGCAATCATCTGCATTGCAGTCGGGCTATCCCCCGACGCGCCACAGAGGCCGTCAAATTTATTTATTATTATTATATTCTAGCTAGATAGAAGAAGGAAGACGGCAGTGGAATAAGATCCAAAATGTCTTCCTTAGTGGCTGCACCGGTCAACGTACAAGGCTGGGGAACAAGGCTGAGTCCGTTTGGCGCTACGACTTAGACCAGTCCAAACCGCGACCGAAGGCTTCCCACCAAGAAACCCCTTTTATTTTTAGTTTGTGAGACTTCAATATTCATGCAAGTAAAAAACCGTTGAAAACACCTGCCATTGGTAGGCTCAAAAAATATGAGTTACACTGATCCTTTAGTGTGGTATGTGTCACTCATAAGGCCGTATAGTGTGGTATGTGTCTACCTCTCTCTCTCTCATATTGTATGCAACTGAGAGAGACGCATATGTACGTAGAGTTACGTGCGTCGACTGTCAAATCGTGCGTGTAAAGTTGTAACGTATACGTGCGTACGCTACGTACGCCGATTTACGCACGTAATATATAGGGTAGCGTTCAAACCAAAATTAAGTATTTCGTCTTCTAACCTGCAATATAAATATAAATACTGCACGACGCGTCGCGACGTTACACACAGCGCAATCTAGCCCCAAACTAAGCACTAGCCTTGTACTATGGGTACTGGACAACGGATGTATGAGTTACTTGGAGCTCTATCCGCCGTGAGCCGCGCCTGCGCATGTCGCAGCTCCTCCAGTTGAGCCTCGTGGCTCATGTACCATCTAGGCTGCAATATGAGTTACCTGCAGCTATAGCGACTCTATCAGTGTTCCGTTGCGCCTCCCACTGCGCGCGGTCCGCCGTGAGCCGCGCCTGCGCATGTCGCAGCTCTTCCAGTTGAGCCTCGTGGCCGCGCGCGCAGCCGCCGCTCATGCGCCACGCTGATACTTGCGCTTCTAGGCTGGAATATCACGTCAATTTAATAGGATATAGTCTATAACATCAGAAAAACCAGTAGGTTGTTAGTAGGTGACGGTTTAACTAGGTTACTAGATCAATGTTATACAAAACCCTTTAAAACCTTGGTCCAATCTTGGTGTCCCAGTCAATGTTCGACAGTACAATTTACAAATTTGATTTGGCCCCTGATATTGGAAAATGTGATCAACTCTCAAAGTCTTCCTCAGTATTATATTTTAATTTTAAGTGCCTAAGCCTGCTCTGAGCTTTCATAGGAATATTTTAAAAGAAAAATACTTCTGCAAAAACACAATGCATGGTCGACGCTGAGCGAGATTCGAACAAACATCCTTACTAAATCCGGGGGCAATGACTCATTGCAATAAATGACTGTCTTTCACAATTACTGTACCGGTTACCGGGTAACTAAGGAATGCAATCACGATGTCATGGGATCTCGATCTCGTGTCACTTTTCGAGATCAGTCATAATTTGACGAAAACTCGGCTAAGATTGATGGGATTGGGCGGCATTAGTCAGTGACGCTAACACATACAGTCGGTGCGTGAGCAGAAAGTCTCCTCTTTCCGTAGTATACATAGTAAACGCAAGAGTAACTCGCTGACTGACTGACTAACTGATGGACAGCACACGGCCTAAACGGCTAAGTGTAGAGACTTAAAATTGGGAACAAGGATTTTTCGAAATTCAACCCTTAAGTGGGTTAAAATAGGGAAAACGTGTGTATGCAACTTCGTTACGGCTTGACCTAGAAACTTGAAATTTGACATAGAGATTGATATCAGGTAGTAAATGAACCATTACAAGTTTTTTTTTTCAAAATTCAACCACTATGTTTATTAGGGGTAAAAGTTTCTATGGTTTTATCCGAGATCAAAAAGATATCGGACATAAAGATGTCGAAAATACCGAGATCTAGCAAACATTCCCTTATTTTCGAAAAAAAAACTTACCTATGTATGGTAGTTAACTGTTGCCACACGATGCAGGTAAGTGTGTAGATAGCGTGTTGAAGTTTCAAGGCGGCGTCGGCGGCGAGTTGGTCGACTGCTCGCTCGGAGTGGTCCTGCGTTTGTTCTAACCCCTCGATCAGTTCCGTGGGCGTGTCCGTGGACAGACGGGGAATTACACCTGGATAATTCATTCAAAAGTTTATTTGCAGTAAAGAATTAGCATTGCCATTCAGCGTGGCAATGCGGCTAGCATTTTGGGTTCGCTGCCAAGTGACGACGCTGCAAAGTGGATTTGTTATGATAAGTTGTTGCGTAAGTCCCGATCCCCCAGGAATATCGGGATAAAAAGTAGCCTATGTGTTATTTATTCTAGGTCTCCAGCTATGTATATTCCAAGTTTATTTGGAATCGGTTCAGTAGTTCTTGCGTGAAAGAGTAACAAAGTCACATACATACATACATACAATCTTTCGCGTTAATAATATTAGTAGGATTTCCAGTTCCAGCTTATTTTTCAAATTTTGAAAAATAGATGAACTGGACAACGAAAAGGAAAAGAAAAACAACGGGACCCCTAGACGATTAAATAACGCATTTATGTTATAGCGTCCCCAACTATGACCACTTTGGGTATAAATGGACGGGTCCGCTTTACCGTCAGGCCACCCCGAGGGGCAACTGCCAGAAATCTTATTCATCTTCAACCGTCAGATTTGGTTTTGTGTTCGGTTCTGCCTAAGAACTGACACAACCCGCTCCTCGAACACCTATGCATATTATGTTATAGCGTCCCAAGCTATGACCAGCTAGGGTATGAAGAGATGGGTCCGCTGTTCCGTCCGGCCACCCCGGAGGGGCAACCGTCCGGGATCAGTTATAGACAGATCGTGTCCCCAAACGCTAGATTCGGTTCTCTTAAGGGAGAGTACCAAAGTGGTACTACCAGATTGTCCAGACTGGTACCGGAGCAATGAAGCCGCTCACCACTCGTTCCTCGGAAGAGGAGCTAACGACAACCTCGCTGGGGCCGGCAGAGAAGCCACCTACCACATATCCATGTGTGGTACCGGAGCTGTTAGAGGCACGCCTAAGAACTGACAGTAGGAAACCTACACCTAGCACCTGTACTTATCTCTGTACACAGCTGTACAGCTGGAGCTGTACTCACCTCTGTGCCTGTTAGCGTCGAAGCCAGCGAAGGTGTCGGCGCGGCGCGGCAGCGCGGGACTCTCGTACGCCGCGGAGTGTCGCTCGCCCGCCGAGCTGGTGCTGCGGCCGAGCGCGCCGCAAGGGGACCACGAGCTGGATGACACTTCCAGGGCATCCTGTTATATAGGGCACGGTTTTAAAACGTTTAAATTGGAATTTAACTAATTTTCAAAATCAACGTTTAGAGGTTTTTACAGACATTAGGGGAGACAGAACAGGGGACGTTCTGTCTACTCTTCATCAGGTCTAAAAGATAGAGGTCTATAAAGACCGCTAAACGTAGGGTATTGCTAAAATGTTTAATATAATAAAAGCAACACAATTAAAACGGGGAAAAATGAATTTAATTTCAGTCCAACATCGCGAAAACAGAGGAAACGACCGTGTAGGCACACGGCCGTGGGTGCAATTGCTAAGGCATGACGTCATTGACGTTTCCAGAAGTTCGTTTATTTTTTTTATTAATTTGTGATATTGAAAATGGATTTCAAAGTGTTATAAGTGCTGTATTCTCCATCCGTGTCGAAACACTGATGCATTAGTTTGTCCCAGTTGTTAGCTCAAACGGCAGTCGTTAGGTCAAGTTAGAGGCTTAGGCCGATGTGACAACTCTAACACTAGGTAAACCACACCGCAATTCGAAAAAGGAGGATGAATCTTACCTTGACAACTTTACAGACTTCCTGCCACAGAGCATGCGTGTCTTGAGAAGGAGCCGCCAGTCTCAAGTAGTCAGGAAATACTAACCCTCCCGGAAATGCTGAACTTATGCCTGGAAATTTAAATCAATTTTGTCATTTTTCCACTTTGGTCTTATATTAATATTTTATAGGGAACCCTCATTCCACCATCAGAGCGATGAAGCGGACTCCGGGCCCAGGCAGTCCAGGGTACCGTCTGCTTCAGGAATAGGGAACCCTGAAAAGGTTGTTATTACCTGTATTAGGTATATCCAACATGGATGTGCCGGTATGTCCGACCATTTTCATGTGTAGAGCCATTTTCTCCTCCATCAAAGTTGCGTGCTCCCGATCTTTCACCCGTAACGCTTCTGTTCAACAAAATTAATGTGTGAATAGACACATAACCCTTCTTTGCGTCGTGTAGTCGGTTAAGGAGAAAATAGAGGCAAAATCAAGTGTATTGAAAGCGGAATTTTTGATTTTGATTAAACTTGACAAGGGAGGATAATTGTCAGCAAACGTAAAAAAGACCCTGCTCTATCTGCTATTATACTTCCAAAACATGTAACTGTTAATATTTTTAATTGGTCTATAGAGTAGCAGTAAACAATTTACTCTAAACAATTTTTCGCGATATCGTCTCTATGCATATTGCATACGTTGATTACCTTAATATAATATATGTGTACATTGCTCTTAACATAGCTGTTACGGTGAAGGAAAACTGCGCTCAGAACAACATGTCCAAGGAAAATTGAGGAACCAACATGTCCTAGGGACAAGCAGAAACCAACATGTCCTAGGGCCCCATATCCCATGCTTTCGGACCGTGGTGAGTTAGAGGACACACTACCGTCGGAAGGCATGGGACATTCATTCGCCAATACAGAGTAGGCTACCGTGGCGTCTTACTGTTTAACGTTTCTAAGGGGAAGCCCTTGCCCAAGAGTTGGAAACATTTGGGAACAAAAAAAACCTATTTTCTTAAGTTATACTTATAAGAGAAATGGCGTAACTGTGACTTGCTAGTTAAGATTTCAAAACAGATTATATTTATAAACTATTATTTTACACTCTTTAGACTTTAGACGTTCAGAAATAACTATTGATACATCTACATGACATGCCGGATATAAACACAATTAAACAAAACCCTAGATATAAAAACAAAGCCTATGTCTAAATGGATCAATTCAAACCTTTTAATAAAATAAAAACTCGAAATATTTATAAATAAATACATTAAAAAAATACATTAATAAATCTATTTTAGTTTTAGCAATTTTGAAAAGGTATAACAATGGGTAATTAAATTACATAATTCCACTAATATTATAAATATGAAAGTTCTGAGTGCGTTTGCTGCTCTTTCACGCAAAAACCGCTAAACCGATTGCAGTGAAAATTGAAATATAGAAAGCTAGGATCTGGGGCCTTATTTTGTAAAATTATTGCTAACAAAACTCGATTGAAACAATTGTATTTGTTGATTACATATCATTTTTAACAGACTTCAAAAAAAAGAAGGTTCTCAATCCGACTGTAAATACGTTTTTTTATGTCATCCAGTCGCTAATCAATGGCCATTGCAATTAAAACTAGGGAGCGTAACTGTCAAATAGTATATCCTTAACAGAAAAATCAACAATTTCAATAGATTTTTGTTAGCAACAGAATTACGTAATCAGGGGGTGGGAATAACATAAAAGCTACTTTTTATCCCGATGTTCCCGCGAAATCGGGACTTACGCGGGTGAAAACGCTAGGCTCTGAAAATTTAAACTAAATCTACACACCCATGCATTACATCAAATTGATTTAAAAGGGGTTTCACCTTCTATTTGCCACCATGACGTTTCATCTGTCCAACGATAAACACAACTATTTATTGGTATATTTTAATTTACATCTACATCTATTTCTAACTATATTTTAATCTACATCTACAAGGTGCTAAAGTAGGATAGGGTGATAGGCGATAGTTGTGTGTTAAAAGGCGAAATTTCTTGTTTAAAATCACATGAATTAAGTTATTCATATATAAAAAAAAACTAAGTATATTTTATTAACCAGAACAACAATTTTACTCGCTGCACAGTTGTCATAAATCAAAGTAATGTTAGAGAAGTCAGCTTGTTAAAATTTCAATACCGCTTATAGATAAATAAATAAATATTGCACGACGTTGCACACAACGCAATCCAGCCCCAAACTAAGCGCTAGGCTTGTACTATGGGTACTAGACAAGGGAGTACTAGACATATTTTACTTTTTTTTTTTGTAAATACATACTTATAATAACAAAGAAAACACCCAGAATAGAAACAAATATTTATTTACCCGGCGGAAATCGAACCCGCAACTATTAAAAAGAAATACGTTTTTAAACTTAGATGGTTGTTTTCACTACAAATATTATTAAACAACGGGGTATTTACCATGTTTAAACTTGTTTTCTAACGGAGCTCGATATTTCGCCAGACATTTCAACTGGCTTGTTCACGAGACTGGAGATACCCGCAGGTAGGTGATGACAGTTAGGGGCGTCCATATCGAACTACCCTCTTCCTAATTCGCTCGCTGCGTCTAGTTCCTGGCCCCCTACTATTGTCACTAAGCTCACTATGTTCTCGATTCTGTACTCGACAGACGACACTCGCAGTATCGGTTTGCGAACTTCCTATAGTGGTCTTCGTGGGTTTACACAACTTAAGAGGATAGTCTCCATTCTCTTTCTCCATACGAATATATTGCACGACGTTTACACACAGCGCAATCTAGCCCCAAACTAAGCACTAGGCTTGTACTATGGGTACAACGGATATACTACATATTATACTTTTTTTTTGTAAATACATACATTTGATACATAGAAAACACTGAATATCCCATGTCTTCGGACCGTGGTGAGTCCTAGGACATGTTGGTTTCCTCACGATGTTTTTCCTTCACCGTAAGAGCGATGTTATTAGCGCACATACCTTTTTCTTAAAGAAAAAGACATTGGTGCGCGGTCGGTCTGGATTCGAACCCACGACTCTCAGAATGAAAGCCGGGGTATCTACCACTAGACCAACACCGCTCGTACAAACGTAGTTTACATTTTCCTCCCTGGACAAAGACATTAGAGCAAATATGTGTATGCCATAAAACTTATATCTGTCATGACTATGCATCTACCTTTTTATTTTTTTCATAAAAAAGGTAGATGCATTGTCATGACAGATATAGGTTTTATGGCATAAACATATTTTCATCCCTTCTATTCAAAAAGTGTCGCTTTGGTCCTCTATAAGTTGGATCAAAGTAGCTCTTTTCTGTTAAGATAAACAGCCGGGAGCAAAGTAAAATAGCCGGTAGCAAAGTAAATTTGAATTTGGAACATATGTATCATTCATAGAAATCAAACGTAAATTATATGAAATTACTGGCTGATATGTGTTGAGTCACCGTAACACAAGCTTAGTCGCTTACCACGGGGCTAGATGGCGCTGTGTGTTGTTCACAGAATTTATTTATTTTATTAGTTTCATTTGTTTCATTAGTTTCATTAGAGTTTCATTAGAGTTTCATTAGTTTCATTTGTTTCCTTTGTTTCATTAGTTTCATTTGTTTCATTAGTTACGTTAGTTTCGTTAGTTTATTTAGTTTCGTTAGTTTCATTTGTTTTATTTATTTTGCTTATTTTTTTTAGTATTTATATGAAATTTTTACAGATGATGTATTTCTGTAGCCGCTATAACAACCAACAAATATTTATAGAGCGCTTCTGTATAATAAACGTGATATTAAAATTTTATACCCAACATTTTTGTTTAAGTAAATAGGTATATTCACGAATTACGTAACACCATATCTTATTTATTTTCTCATAGAAAGGGGATGAAAAGTAGAGTATATGACTCGAGAGCAAATTATTTTTGCCTCGGGCGATGTATACTTTGAATCCCTCGCTGCGCTCAGAATTCTTCGCTTTGCTCGTGATTCAAAGTAACGCCCTCGGCGTAAAAATACTATTTTGCTCCCTTGTTATACAATCAACTATTGCTCTAATGTCTTTACCCAGGGAGGAAAACGTAAACTACGTTTGTATGGAGAAAGAGAATGGAGACTGACTGGAGACCTCTTAACTTATTACTGGCGAAATATCGAGCTCCGTTAGAAAACAAGTTTAAACATGGGACAAACGATTAAAAAGATGATGATGATAACCCCCTTTACCACAGTAACACCAGTACTCACCAGTAATCAGTCTTATATTCTCATGCCTCGCCTCCAGTTGCCTCTGCCTCTCCTCAGCCGACGTGGCCAACGCACCGGCTTCAGATTCCTCCACTTCTTCCGGGCAATTTTGTACCGCGGCCCTGTGCAACAAACGTTAGAATAGATTTAAATACTAGTTAAATAACACATAGGTAATCATTATTTCTTAGTGTTAAACAAAACATAGAAAATACTGCTTTTAAGCTCTAGCGGGAGGGTTACCCGTGGCGAAATGGTCAAACGCGCTGGTTCGGATTACCAATAGACGCGGGTTCGAATCCTGCCGGGTGCTAGAGTTTTTGAAACCTTTTTTTTCAAAAAACAGTAAAAACACTCACTAAATTTTCGGTCTCAATTCGGTCTACGTAAAACATTTACAATTATTTAAATTACCACAAGTAAAGTATAAACACAACATTTATCTTCACGATGAAAAAATGAAAAAAAAGTTTATTTTTAATAAACACCGCGTAATAGAAGAAAAGTCTATGATAAAAATGCTATTTTTTTATTGTCTTACTGTCTTGTATATTTTATTCAGAGTATCTTAAAATAACCCGACGGATAACCAACATGATATTTATAGATAAGATAAATTCAAATGAAATCTCTTTTACAAATAACGAAATATGACTAACCCATAAGATAACTGAAATTAAGAAATATCTTTAAACTGATATTATATAGAGATAAGGTGTTGTGGGGTAAATCTGAAATAACTTATTAAATGGGGTAAATCCAAATTAATAAAAAAAGGATTTTAATCACTCTGATTAAAGGTCTATTCTGTATTTACCCCACTTTCAGAGTTACCCCAGTACACCTTAATCTATTTTTGACTAAGTTTTCTTTAACAAAATTATCTAAATTAGGTACTTCTAAACTATAATAATTCAACCAATACTGTTTCAGAATCTTAGATCAAAAAAGTAAACAAAATACTCATACTTACATTTATTTAAAAGTGACAGATCTTACTTTTTCCCTTAGTTCTATGTTTATATTTTTTATCTAAGTTTCTGAAATATACTCGTATATAGAAATATGTCCAACCAATAAATTCACCACGTAGAAACGTGCGTACATGTCACATACAAATATTTTTCAAGGAGAAATATATCACCAACAATAAGTACCTGTGTGGCGCAGTGGTAGCGCACTCGCCCGGCAAGCGAGGGGCACAGGTTCGAATCCTGTCATGGGAGATTTTTTGATGGTGCATTTCTCCTTGTAAAGAAGAGATTATTGATATCCTTGAGATCCTTCCTTCTTCCTGGATATTTCTAGTAAGAATAAACATACAAAATATGAAAGGTACAGACCTTATGTTCTGTATCCAATTGTGTATGTCCTTGGGTCTGTGCACGCGCAGCTCGAACATCTCGGGCTCGCTGGGCCCGCTGCAGATGAGGTAGAGGCCGCGGCCCTCCGCGCCCGCCTTCTCGCGCACCAGCAGCTTCACCAGCGACACCACGCCGGTCTGGAATGTCAACTAAATAACTAAGTTCTATGTCCTACTAGCTGCTACTATCCTATTAACGTATTATTAGCTAAAACAAAATTGGTACAGAAAATGTGTTCCGCCATTTTGTGGCGGCGGCCATCTTTGATTTATTATATTCATTATTCTAGCTAAAATCGTTAAATAATCACAGCAATCGGGCTACAGATAGGGGGCATTTTTCTTACGGTACAGACACAGATACTTACATATCTTAATTTGTACAATATATACCTAGAAAGCACAAAAGACACATACACAAGGTAAGTACCTACCTAATAAAAAAAATGTGACCCGTCACGGGACGTCTGGCAGATGTGAAACATGGACTCTATACGTATACTATACGTAGTATAGTACATATAGCGTGGCGAGATGTCGCCACGGCCTGTATCGCCATGACAAAATTTAGTTTTACCCTCGCTTATAGATGTTTCACATCAAAAGCTTAAAACGACAACAGCCGTGTATTACCTTATTATCAGGCGTGAAGAAGGTATATTTGTTGTTGTTATCGTGCAGAAAGAACAGCACATCAGTGAGTACTATGACCAGTAGAGTCTGCATCTTGCTTCGCCCTTGCATTAGAGTCGCTACACCTTCGAACCTGGAAACAATAAATAAAATAAAATAAATAAATTTATTTCCAAATTAATGTGTACAAAATAACTTAAGTCAAATTTTGATTTAAATCTAAATTACACAAATGCCTGAACTAGGAAAATCCTGTATCTCAGGCGAGAATGGCAGACAATAGAAACTAAAATTGCCACTTATAATTAGAAACAAATTGAAACTTACTAAATACTATTGGTATGTCTAAGTAAAGACAAACATTGGGAAAAAATAATAATGTAAAATTAGTAAATTAGAGTAAATAAAACTAGTCAGTCAACAATACAGTTACACAGTGGCCGGCAGATAAGTTGAAAAAAATGGCGGATCCACAGAAGTCATTTTTTCATAGAAGTCGCATGTAAAATGTACTGCACGAACTTTCCCCTTACACGTCAAAATTTTTAACAACTTATCTGCCTGCCACTGTACTCTGATTAAAGACATTTTTCGGTTTTTATCGCGTGGTGTTTATTACAATGTACCTATTTAATTTCAATACAACATCTAGTTATACTCTATTTCAGAAACTTAGATCAAAAATGTGAACATAGAACTGTCAATTTTAAAGAAAAAAGTAAATGAAGAGCTGTCACTTTTGGCATAAATGTATGGGATTTTAGTTTACATTTTTGATCTAAGTTTCTGAAATAGGTTACCTACAATAGGGAACATAACAATTTTCGAGTCCCGCCTTACGTCGGCTTGCGTTGTGTATTGCAATTGGCACTCAAAAATAAATAGAATTTTAAATGCGCATTTTTAGCAAGGCGATTTAAACCGAATATTAAGTTTAAACTCTGAATTTTAATATAAACTTCAACTATAAATGTCAACTTCAACAAAAATAATTAAATACCAATTGACTTCAACTACAAATAACTTACTTAACCTACAAATTACTTACTTAACCTACAAATAACTTACTTAACCTACAAATAACTTACTTAAACGACAAATAACTTACTAAAACTACAAATAACTTACTTAACCTACAAATAACTTACTTAAACTACAAAATAATTTACTTAACCAACAAATTACTTACTTAACCTACAAATTACTTACTTAAACTACAAATAACTTACTTTAAACTCCTGTTCCCCTGTAAAATGTTGCTCTTCTTAAACTTGACCCCCCGGAAGTTGGTGAACGATTTCGGATCTATCCGGTGGTATATCTCCAACTTTCGGTCTTCTCTTTCTTTTGCTGCTACTTGGTTATCTACGTCTACTAGGATTTCCTAGAAGAAAAAAAGAAAGAAATATACAATACGCTTAATTTGAGCAAACAACATAGAAGGATCCTTACTTATGTGTACTGTGCAACAAGTAAGGCCGGGCGCACTTTGGATACGATTTGGTCCGAATTTCATTCGTGCGCTAACCTACGAAGACGTACGAACAATTTCCATCTTTCCCATTACTATGGAAGCGCGCAGACTGCATACGAATACGTACGAAATTCGGACGAAAATCAGAAAACATAATTTGTTTTGGGTCTGGGTGATTTCTATGGATCATATCTGTATTATTCTATAGCTGAGGAGTTTGTATGTTTGAACGCGCTTATCTCAGGAACTGCTGGTCCGATTTGAAAAATTCTTTGAGTGTTGGATAGTCCATTTATTGGTTAGGTTGGTATAGGAAGGCGCTATTATTGGCTATTATATTTTCAAAAAAAATAGGGCCAAAAACACTAGCAGTGCCCGTAACAAAAAAGTCACGGGCACTGCCTAATGGATGTATATACAAAAAAAATGTATTTATATGTAGCATATCCGTTGTCTAGTATCCATAGTACAAGCCTGGTGTTTAGTTTTGGCTAGATTGCGGTGTGTGAAATATTTATTTATTAAGAGGATAGTCTCCATTCTCTTTCTCCATACAAACGTAGTTTAAATTTTCCTCCCTGGATAAAGACATTAGAGCAAATATGTTTATGCCATAAAACCTATATCTGTCATGACAATGCATCTACCTTTTATTTTTTTTAATTAAAATAATAATAAAAAATAATAAAATGAAAAAAATAAAAAGGAAGATGCATAGTCATGACAGATATAAGTTTTATGGCATAAACATATTTGCTCTAATGTCTTTATCCAGGGAGGAAAATTGAAACTACGTTTGTATGGAGAAAGAGAATGGAGACTATCCTTCTAAATAACAAAATCATTTCACTTGCGCAGTAAAATGACGCGATGTTCAATATAAAATAGCTCTTACCTTAACGCCACAGAGTGCCTTTTGCAACAACTCTCGTTCAGTCATGTCGTCGCCGGCAGTTTTCAACAACGGTTCCAGTAACAACGGATATTTTGTTAATCTTTGAGCTACGAATAATACGCATTCTGGCACACCCTGTTGAAATAAAATAGGACATTAGTTTAGTTTCGCTGAGCCTTTTCCGCACTTAGCCTCACAATTGGGCCATTGTACGTGATTTCTTAGAGGGCTTAAGACGCCACGGGAGCCTACCCCGCATTGGCGAATATTCCATGCCTTCGGACCGTGGTTTATCCTAGGACATGTCGGTTTCCTCACGATGTTTTCCTTCACCGTAAGAGCGATGTTAATAGCGCACTTAAATTTTTCTTAATGAAAAAGACATTGGTGCGCGGTCGGCCTGGATTCAAAACCACGACCTTCGGAATGAAAGTCGCGGTATCTACCACTAGACCAACACCGCTCTAAAATAGGACATATTATTATTATTATTAAGTACATATCTTTTTCACCGTTAAAAAGAGAGGGATTTTTACTTGGAACTGACCTAAAATTAAACTCATTTAATTGTTTATTACTTTTTTTGTTTATTTTGAGTTTGATCATTGCAGCGATTTCAATGATCAAACTCAAAATATGTTTATTCAAAACGATATTCACAGATCGTTTTGAATCGTCAGTAATCTAGTGTTTCTTCGGAACGCGACATCTAATGAGAAGAAGACACAAGAAACTCATGAGTTTTTTTTTTGCAGAGATCATGTGATTCACACTGTCGCATACTTACTATTGAACGTTTTGAGACCTTTACTTACAGGTATCTTCTTCAAGATTGACTTAAATAAGTTTAATTTCAATCCAACATCTCGAGAGCAGAAGAATAGTCTAGCTAGAACGTACCTTTTTCCGAAGGAGCGTATTCTGTTGACACTTCCGTATAAACCTCGCGAGTCTCGGCTCCCGCGTGCAACTTTCCTTGAACACTTCCACCGCGTCACGGTGACGGGAACAAAATTCACCTGGAAATCAAGAGAAAAACTATGAAATTTACTGTAAGTATAATCACTAGCTGCGCCCCGGTTTCTCCCGCGGGAATATCGGGATAAAAAGTAGCCTATGTGCTTTTCTAAGTTTCCAGCTATCTATATTCCAAGTTTCATCGCAATCGGCTCAGTAGTTCTTGCGTGAAAGAGTAACAAACATCCAAACGTCCATACAAACTTTCACATTTATAATATTAGTAGGAAGTAGGATGTAAGCGTAAATCATAATATCTTTTTACATTAAGTAACATTTTGTTCCGGTCGAATAAATTGTAGAACAAAAGTTGTGTCCCCTAGACGGCTAGATTCACCCTGTCTAAGTATAATCACAGTTTATCTAGTAGTTGGCGGCCGTGTAGCCCCGGCATAGAGTAGGGTTACCCCATCTCTTCCCGTGGGTGTCGTAAAAGGCGACTAAGGGATCTGAGGGAGATTAGCAAACCTAAAGTTCTCCCCGCGCGATGGCGGATAAACGGCTGGATCCCTAAGGGGGTTGGTGTCAGGCAGGCGGCCGGCCGTAAAAAGATTGCCAAATCCAATTGCAGGAGGTATGGTCAATGATGCTTACCGACTGCGTCAACCCCAAATAAAAAAAAACATTTGGGGTTTAGCGGACCCCGGGCTCCTGAGAGGGATGCAACCGGTAACAACGCTCTGATGAGAAATCTAGTAGTTGTCGAGGCAGACAGTTCATCTTACAAATAAATTTGTTTCCCCAGATCGGTTACACAAATGGAGGAACGGTTTCAAATATTGTAGGAAATTTGTCAAATGACTTGTTTTTAGAAAACAGGCAAGTTTACTAATACTTCTTTCCACTATGGTATCAGATTTACCGTAACCAGATTTGAGCTTCTGATGGCCCGGCGCGGGCGCGTTCTTATGAGCAAAAGGCTCAACAAAAGGACCTAACAAGCCATGAATATAGATATTTCCTTGTTTTAGAGACTAAAGTCTTACCGTATGTTGACTTATCGGCAAATATAACAGGGACGCCTTTTTACCAAAGCCTTGAAGAGTTCTCTCCTTTTTCTTAGAGACCAATGTCGTACCGTATGCAAACTTGAGCTTCTAATATCCAGTTATCGGTATATCGGTTTATTCATCAGACACATAATGACCTTCCTAACAAGCTCTGAAGAGATCAGTCTATTTTTATTAGAGACCAAATTCTTATCATAAGCAGACTTAAGCTTCTGATGTCCCGGCGCAGGCGCAAGCGTAGGAGCAAAAGTCACTATCAAACGACTTAACAAGTCCCGAAAATAGTTACTTATTTTTTTAGAGGCCTAAGTCTTACTGTTAACAGACTTGAGCTGTAGCTTGGTGACTTGAGCTTCTGGTGTCCGGATCTGGTTTATTCCACTTTGATCACCTGGGTGATATCACCCAGGTGATTTCAGTCGACAAAGTAGTGTCCTCAAATCACCTTGGAATCATATCACCCAGGTGATATCACCCAGGTGATTTCAGTCGACATAAGTAGTGTCCTATGATCACCTTGGAATTAAATCACCCAGGTGATCAAAGGCGACTTTTTATTTTCGTGTAGTGGACTTTTATCACCTACTAAACCATGCTAATAAAAACTTTTAAATTAACACACAACTTAATATTACCTACTTAATTAGACCTACAAGAAACGATAAAATTGGTGCTTTTGTTTTATGACGCTATGTTTTTAAATATTTTCGATTAAAGCATTTTGTGGATGACATATCTACACTTATATTATAAAGAAGAAAGGTTTGTATTTGTGTGTGTGTGTGTGTGTGTGTGTGTGTGTGTGTGTGTCTGTATGCTTGTAACGAATAAACTCAAAAACTACTCGACTGATTTCAAATATTCTTTCACCAACAGAAAGCTACATTCACCCTGAGTAACATAGGCCAATTTTGATCTCTATATTCTTACGAGTGTGGAGCGAGCGTCACCAAACGACAAACTTATTTAGAAGGGTGGCACCACAAGATAAACGCCTCTGTACTTCGTCGTAAGGCTAATATTATTCATTTACTGAATGCGTTGAAAAAA
>OY292404.1:6401524-6609524 GCA_958496205.1 Idaea biselata
ATCAGTCTTATAGTAAGACAGTGGTGTTTCTCCGTCAGTATCAACTCGTATATGTGTTCTTGTCTCTTCGTTTCTCTGTCACCCAATGATCTGCAAACAGAACATTCAAGTTAACCGATATTCAAGCCAATTCTCTAGGCCATAGGGTACAAGTTTAATCAGCAGCTCTAAAGCTCCTAGAGCCGATAAATAAACATTAATTTTGCACGTGAATGATAATATATGGTTTTAAGAGGAAAGGAATACGAAGAAAATTTAATTTGTTAATACACTTAATTTTTTCTAAATGTCTGTACAGTGGCCGGCAAACAAGCTGGAAAAGAAAAGGAAACGAGAAAGGAGAAAACTCGCGCAGTACATTTTACATGCGACTTCTATGAACATCGACTTCTGCGCATCCGCCATTTTATTTCTAGATGTTTGTCGGGAATTATACCTACTTCGAAATTTACGGGCCGATTAGAAAAAAAGGGGTCACGGGTAGTTATGAGTTTTGGGACGAATTGGAAAAAAAAGCAAAATTGGAGCCATTCGAATATGAGAAAAAAAGAATATGGCATGGTAATGGAAGATATAGGTTTTATGGCATAAACGTCTTTATACAGGTAGGAAACAGTCGACAACATTTGTATGCAATAGGAGAAGGTAGACTTTCTCCTTAAGGTATAAACTCACTTGGCTAGTCCCTTGGGGGCGCCCGCGGCCCACGTGTCAGGCTCTGAAGCCCCGAGCCCCAACATGATAGCTTCGTCACCGAGTTGGTCTGGAGTTAAATACACTTCGGGGAATTCTGTCACTCCAGCGTCGTCTGATGCACTGGACAATTATTAAATTAAGCCGTTTATTAAATGGCAATATCGGAATCACAAGTCCAAGGTCTCATCTATCTCTATACCGGAATTCATCAAAATTGGTTCAGAGTTTTGGTGTGAAAACATAACAGACAGAGTTACTTTCGCATTTCTAATGTTAGTGAATAATAGTGAATAATTTAATATCGTCTTCCTGCCGTTATTCAAAATTCTGTTCATTGTTCTATGAAATTGTTATTTCTGATTTATATTTATGTGTCTGCTGTATCTAGCTATTTTGTCCAATAAACATATTATTTTTCTTTCTTTTAAAAAATATTTGGGATTGGTGAAAATCGCCTTTGCTTAAGCCTCATTTGGTGAAAATATGTTTCGCGTAAGTCTGTTATTAAAAATCTGTTATTTGCAAAAGGGCAAAAATGACATGACAAGTTTAAATAAGACTATAGCATGTGGTAGATACCGTGACTTTCATTCCGATGTATTTTTCTTTAAAAAAAAGTTAAGTGCGCTATTAACATCGCTCTTACGGCGAAGGAAAACATCGTGAGGAAAACCTACGGCTTAAAGTCACGCAAAAAGGCCCAGTTATAGGGCTAGTTGCGGAAACACACAGTAAAAGTAAGTAAAGACTAGCAGCGTTCCGAGGCGTGGCTAATCACCTTCTCACCGGATGGTAAAAAAGTCACCTATCAACCAAAAAAAACTACATTGAAATCGGTTCATCCGTTCGTGAGCTACGATGCCACAGACAGATACACACACACACAGAGACAGACAGACAGACACGTCAAACTTATAACACCCCTCTTTTTCCGTCGGGGGTTAATAAAAATACGGTAATACGGCAATGTTCCCCCACCATCATCCGCCCATTAAAATGGAGGAATTTTAATTCGTGGCTTCAACTTTTGAGACAACCTTTTATGTGTGATATATATCGTTTTCATATGTGAAAATAAATACTTACTTGCTTTGATCATGCTTATGATCTGAATCTTTGTCGTCGTTATAAATGTGACCAGTGCTGAAACATAATAAAATCAATATCAACTATTTTGACAAAACAGTAGAATTCTATATTAATGGCAACACTGACTAACTTTGTTTAAGGATTTAAATTGGATGGTAAAGAAATTCCAATACCTTTTTTAAATCAGAAACTTTACTAGCACAATGATAAATAGTTTGAATTAAGAACAAATATCCAGTGCTGCCATAAATATTTAGAAAAAACTACTAATAAGACGAAACAGGGGTCCAAAGATCAACCGACGACGCGACAAATGGAACATTAGGTTTTAACATGTACAAAAACTTTAAAAATCAACTACTTAAAGATTGTTTTTATTATTTTAATTTTAATAATAAATTGTTCAGCGAAGCCTAAATAAAGAAGAAGAAGCGGTTTTAAAGTGAAGCTTTACATATTTATCATGCAATTTTAAGAAAATAATTTTAGAAAATAAGTTTTTACTTCACAGAAATTATTGTCTATTCAAGGTAAACTGTGTATACTACATACCTACTATTTATATACTGTCTACTAATTTAAACACTAAAGCCCTTACTTATTAACGATGATTAACAGATGACTAAGTAATGTAATGTTTGTCTCTGTCTATCAAGTTCGAAACGTCTATAACAGTAAAAGACAAACTATACATAGTTTATACAGCTGTTAATCATCGTTCATAAATTAGGGGGGGGGGGGGGGGGGTAATTGACGGCGCGTGAACCGTCTCTGCTCCAAGTCTAGCAAAATTTGCTTTGGTCGGTCAGTATATTTATATTTGTCGATTCTCCTTTGCAGTTCGCATTTTCCACCGATTTTATTGATATAATTGTGAGGGCTTTTTGATTGGTGGAGTATTTCTCCCACAAAATAGGCTACTTGATATCTCCGTTCTAACATATCAGTTTTTTGAAGATCTGAGGCAGATCTTCTAAGTTATGTTCAGTAAATCTGTTTTAAATACAATAAAATATAGAATAGGTGTTTTATCTACACGGTACTACATTAATGGCGCTCTCCTGGATAAAAACTAGGAGAAAGATGTTATTTATTACTATATGAATTCCCTTTATGAGATGATTCATAATATCTTAAGGACGAGGCGACTCTTACCATTTCCATACAAACTTAATACCAAAATAAATTATGAAAATTTTAGTTTTCTACCTTAATATCGATATTATTCGGATTAAAGTTTACTTTTAAAGGGTCCCCATCACAAGGTAGAAAACTAAATTTTTCATAATTTATTTTGGTATTAAGTTTGTATGGAAATGGTAAGAGTCCTCTCGTTCTTAACCTCAGCTTTCTTTAAATCACCTGACTTGCTGTGCAAAATTCCACACTTAACGGTCACCTATCGAAGTACTAACCCTACAAGGCGATCGACAGATGTCAGATCTTGTAGAACTTCGTCACCTCCGCGAAGGAACTTATAGTCACAAGGCGGAATATTAAAACACTACTTAAAATTGAGAGCTACTTAAACAATTAAGCAGCCCTTAAACTTAAAAATCCTATGCTAATTTTGGATTTAAAAGCTGCTCAATTATTTAAGTAGGCCTTAATTTTTAGTAGTATATCAATATTTCCTTAAATCTTAAGATTTCAATACAGAAACGCCACTTAAGTGGCGTTTCTGTATTCAGCTTTGGCTTGTTTTAGTTTCTCAGATTTAACAATAGAAAAATGTGAGTATGTTGTATGCAAGTACCTACTCTAGCTTCGTTAAACAATCAAATCAAATCGAAGTATTCTATTATATTTTAATCTTCCTTAAAATTACCTTGAAAAGACAAAACCGTAAACCAAAAAAAAACCGTACAGCAAAAAAACCGTACAATAAAAAAAACTCGACAGAAATCGAGTATCCAAACTACAACAACGATTTAAAGAGAAATTTTCAACAAACTACCTTCAGATAGAAAGATACACAAGTAACGCATTGTGAATGATTCGAGAATCCAACTAAGAAGACAATGTGAACGCACGCTGAAAATAAACCAACTGTCAAAGAAAAGGTAAAAAAAACTAAATCCAAAATAATACTAAGAGCTTTTCTGAGTGTCAAGCGAAAGTCCAGAGGTAGAGGACCTTAAGGGGCACCTAAATCACCCACATGTATGTTCCGCGATTTTTCGTAGTTTAGGAGTTATGGGCCTTTTTCTCATATTCTACTAAAATGCCACCACTGAGACTTAAAATATTGCACGACGTAATCTAGCCCCAAACTAAGCACTAGGCTTGTACTATGGGTACTAGACATCGGATATACTACATATTATACTTTTTTTTTGTAAATACATACATATGATACATAGAAAATGCTAAATATCCCATGTCTTCGGACCGTGGTGAGTCCTAGGACATGTTGGTTTCCTCACGATGTTTTCCTTCACCGTAAGAACCGTAGTACTTATTTGCTTATACTGACTGCAAAAATAGTTTACTTATTTGGCTTATTTTTGATGTAAAACATCTATAGGCGAGGGTAAACCTAAAATTTGTGTTGGCGAAACAGGCCACGCTATATCTACTATACGTAGCGATAGCGAGTCAATGTTTCACATCTGCTAGACGTCCCGTGACGGCTCACAATTTTTTATATGTGGAGTGAATAATAGGATCATGGTGACCTTGCATTACAATCATTACAAACTATTCATTTCAAAAAAAAAAAAAGACGTAACACTTACCAGACTGTTACAAAAAAAAAAGAATTTTATAAAGTTAGCGTAGACCAAATGCTATAAAAAATGCCGTAACTCGTAAACTACGAAAAATTGCGGGAAATACATGGGGGGTGATTCGCGTGCCCCTTATGGTCCTCTACCTCTGGACTTTCGTTTTACTCTTCTTCCTGGGACCCCCTGTATATTTTCCCTGTATATATTGTGGAGGGCATCCGGAAGCCCCGTAACCCAGCTGTCTTGTTTTTAAGCTAGGTTTATTTACAGTACTCTTATTTTTAACTCACGAATGCGTGTCGGTCATGGTTGTGTGTTTAGATTCAAGTACCTACCTACACATTTTTTCTGTGTGCGTGAGCTCATCTCCCCTTTTCCCGTATTAGAATTCTCTAAAAAAATATTTTTAATATCATTACAATTGCAACTAAACGTGTAACTGAACGGCAATCGACAATTTAGCTTTTTTTTTCAACTGCATTTTAGGATCTATGAAGTTTCGATAGTATTTTGACAAACTTGCAACTCACTTCATTGACTCTAAAATGTATGGAAAACCAAAGATAAAGTTTCGATTCCTTTCAGTTGCAATTAAGACGCAATTGTAATGATATTGAAATGAAATTTTAAACAATTTCAATAGAGGAACGGTGCTCTGATTGTTCGAGTTCACGCACACAGAAACAACATACTGTAATGTACTATGTTACTTCACGTCAATCTTACTCCCACAACCAAGACTGAATGGCATTCGTGAGATAAAACAACTGTACTTGATTTTACAGAGCGTACTTTGTATTAACCCATACTTACAACACGTAACGTGAAATGTATGGATTCATACAAAGGTCTCATATAAAAATCTCAATTTACTCGAAACAATTCGTAAAAATCCTATATCAAACACACAAAAAACACAACCAAATAGACTGTCAAACTCCTATTTCAAAAAACCGATCAAAACAGACAACCGTAACGAACACAAAAAAGAGCGAAAGAGAGAGACAACAACACGAATGGATTGGTGTGTGTGAATGAGACAGAACATAGGTTTGATTGAGAAAGGCGTCCTGCGACTTACTGCACGCCAAGTTTGGTGGCGACGCGGCGCCACGGGCTGTAGCATCCGGTCATCGTTTTCTTGCTGCTCGTGCGCACAATGACAATACGTTAGCGATGGCGGGTCGAGGCGTATGTGTGCGTGGGAGCGTATAGCGTACGTGTGGCGTGGACGTACGTGTGTACGCGCGTACGTACAAGTGGAGAGGTGGGTACTAGCGTGTTTAAGGGGTGGTATGACAATAATAAAGGCTTTAAAACACAGCGGTTTTTAGCGGCGATAATACCGCAAGCGTTTTTTTTATCGGCGATAATACCGTGTGCCTTTGTACCGGCGATTATACCGCATGCGTTTTTACGGTAATGCGGTAATGCGTCTCAATTCCTTGAACACAGCTGCGTTTATACCGGTGGTAGTATCGCATGCGTTTTTTCAAAGACATTCTATGTCGCAAAAACGCATTCTGTAATATCGCCGGTAAAACAGCGGCTGTGTGCAAGGAATCGAGACGCAATACCGGACCTGTGTGGGTAAGCCTTTAGCAATGTACCTACTAAGTGACCGAGCGAGCTGATACTGTCGATTAGCACGCAAGGCAAAGAGGATAAAAAAAAACCCGAGGATTTTTAACCTTTATGGTGGGTTTCTCGAGGTTTTAAAGGCTTTTATTTTATGATAAAACCACGGCTAAGGTTCAATTTCTGATGAAATCTGACGGGTGGGGCAGTGAAATTCTACAGATTTTTAAGTTACCGAGTGCTAAAGTTAACAGTCGACAAAAATTTATAGAATTTCACAGTGACATCTATCAAAAAGTTATTTATTATTATTTGTTATTTAAATTACTTAACTATGTTCCTAGCAAGTCTCGATAACAACAATTGAAATTGTTGATTACAATGTCACTCAGTCGCTAGCAAATTGCCATTGCTATTAAAACTAGCGACTGTAACTGTCAAATTGTATATCATCAGTTTCAATTATTTCAATCAAGATTTGTTAGCAACAGAATTACGTAATCAGCTCGCAGGTGAAAATTAAATCGTGTTATGAGTTTTAATTGGAAGTAACATTTTTGTTGAAAAGTTCCTTCCCAAAGTTTCAGAATTTAAAATTTAAAAGAAGTACCACCTCAACACTTGTGTCAAAAATGAAAATCTCTTAAAAGAAGATTTTTCGAGAAACCCAAAAAACAACAAAACGAAAAATAGCAAACAACAAAACCAAAAAGACCCTTTAAAACGAGCAAATGTTACAAAGCAACAAACAAAAAGAAAAAAATAAAACGAAAAAGAAAACATCCAAGACACTTATAAAAAAACCCATACTTGTGTATCCTCTTATTTTAAAATATTCCTTATTATTTATTTATTATTCCTAAATTATTATTTTTTATAACAATTAATTATTATTTTCTTTATACTTCTCCATACGTTGCTCGCAAATCAAATACAAAATGCAGTCAGCCCATCGAGTTTTATTTTTATTTTTTTATCAAAATTTTTGCAACAATTAAAAAAGCAGCAAAAAATGTAGTGCTAAAATTTATTCTAGACTAATAATAATAATTGGTTTTAATATTATTATTTTAAGGCCGGTAATAATGATGTTTTTTTTTAAATAATAGTGGCAAAGTACTTACCTATTAGAGTTTTGTGATTGACCGGAAACGGAACTTCTTTTACTACTTTTTCCGCTAGCAGCGCTTAGAGATTTTCCGACTGATGTCTGAAAAATAATGGTAAGCAATTTTAAAATTGATCTCAGCCTTAAGGGGAAACCGTACCTACTCTTTCCTCCATACAAATTTTACAAACGTAGTCGAATGTTTCCTATCTAGATAAAAACATTAGTGAATTATATGTTTATATAGAGTCGTGGGTTCGAATCCAGACCGACCGCGCACCAATGTCTTTTTCTTTAAGAAAAAGGTATGTGCGCTAATAACATCGCTCTTACGGTGAAGGAAAAACATCGTGAGGAAACCAACATGTCCTAGGACTCACCACGGTCCGAAGACATGGGATATTCAGTGTTTTCTATGTATCATATGTATGTATTTACAAAAAAAAAAAAAAAAGTATAATATGTAGTATATCCGTTGTCTAGTACCCATAGTACAAGCCTAGTGCTTAGTTTGGGGCTAGATTGCGCTGTGTGTAACGTCGTGCAATATTTATTTATTTATATGCCATAAAACCTATATCAGCCATGACCATGCCCCTACGTTTTTTTTTTGTTTTTCCAAATTCTTTTTCTATTCTAATTTGATAATGAAAAAAAAACGTAGGGGCCTATGCTCTAATGTCTTTATCCAGGGAGGAAACAGTCGACTACGTTTGTTTGCATTAAGAATAATTTAAGTATCCTTTCCTCTTAACAGTAGATTTGGCATCATAAGTAAGACAGTTAAAACAAGTCACTGAAGTAACGCTACCTCAAATTCAATGATTCTTTTGACGTTTTAATCGTCATTCATCGACTTTAACTTAGCACCCGCAAGTGATTCCTTTATTTTTTACGATAGACGTAACAATATTGTCAGCGCTACAGCGGCTTTTTATAGATATAATTTCTCGTAAAAGCAAGACGATACATAATATCGCAATGACCTAGTTAGTTTTTAGTGTTTACTGTGTGTTTCCGCAACTATATTTGAGCCTTTTTGCGTGACTTTAAGCCTTAGGTTTCCTCGCGATGTTTTTCTTCACCATAAAAGCAATGTTAGCAAGCACATATATTTTATTGGTGCGCGGTCGCCAACTAGGATTCGAAACCACGACCATGAAACCACGACCATGAAACCACGACCATGAAACCACGACCATGAAACCACGACCATGAAACCACGGTAGATCCCGCGTGGTAGATACGAAGTCGAGGTATCTACCACTAGACCAACATCGCTCTAAAACGCATCGGTCGCAATGACCTAAGCACCTATTTTATTTTATTTCTTACCTTAGATGACTTAGGTTTATTGCACTCGACAATATGATCTTTGCAAACGTTTTGATGCACCGTCATTGTACAATCTGGAAATAGAAATATAGTCATGAATTTCCATTAGAAAAAAATGTTTTTTCTAAAAATGCTTTACAAAATTTTGTACCCGACAGGACTTGAACCTGCAACCTTACAAAACCGTTGAACTGCGCTATCCAATTGCGCCACAGGTGCTTCTCCGCCCGACACAAAATTAAGGTTTAAGGGAAATGCTTAATCAATTATTCACCGTGTCACGTGGGTTTCTGTGTGTGTAAAGGTTAGCGCATTCGCCCGACAAGCGAGGGGACACGGGTTCGAACCTCAACACGGGAGGATTTTTGATGATGGATTTCTCCTTGTTAAATATTTCTAGTTGTTGTTTTCCCTAAGTAAGACCGTATAAAATGTTCTATCGGTAAAGGCTTTTTTCGTAAAACGAACCTTCGTATAAAAGTGATTTCGGCAAAATCTTCTACACGCAAAGGATTTTTTCGTAAAAACCATCATAGTCTAAAAGTGATGTCGGCAAAACGTTCAATCGGCAAAGGGTATTCCGACATACCATACTAAGCTCTATACTAACTGTCACAGTACAGCGAGGGCTTGTCAGTAAGCGGTCTCCCGCACCAGTCACAGTCGCCGCCGCTGCCGGCCGCCTGCCACGCGTGCGCTGCCTTACGGGACTTGTCCTAAAAGTACCAAACATAAATAAATACCCTTTCTTAACCATAAAAAAAACCCAGCCAAGTGCGAAACTCGCGCACGAAGGGTTCCGTACCACTATCACAATTGGGTACGGAACCCTAAAATGGTTTACAACAACTTTGATTCAAAGAAAATCTGAAACTTATAAGAAACTCTTTGAACAGTGAAGGCAGACTAGTATATTTGACAGATAGGGCAGCCATTTTGAATTCCATGACCAACTCGATTTGACTTGACCAATCAGAAGCGACCTCACATCGTAGAATTCCACTGTAGTTTTTGAAACACGTTTGTTGTATGGGAGCCCCTTTTAAATAATTGTTTTATTTTGTTTTTAGTATTTGTTGTTGTATGTAGCGGCAACCGAAATACATCTTCTGTGAAAATTTCAACCTTCTAGCTATTACGGTTCATGAGATACAGCCTGGTGACAGACGGACAGACGGACGGACGGACAGACAGACAGACAGACAGCGAAGTCTCAGTAATAGGGCCCGTTTTTACCTTTAGGTACGGAACCCTAAAAAAGAGTCGAACATGTAAATGGGGAGGTACTGGGTTGCACGGCCTCAGACCATTAATAGATAAATAAATACTCTTTCTTAAACATGGAATAAAAAGACCCAGCTTTGAACCAGCTCGCATGGCATCAGTCCATTTATGTCTGTGAAATGTTTCAGAGTATCAGGTATTTTTAAAGGTGTGTGAGTAATTTTCCAAACGTTTAACTTTGAAACTGGAGAAGCTCGTCCCTCAGGGACGAATTTGAAATGGATCACTATCAGGCGACCTTTCACCTTCTAGTCTCCAATAGAGACCAGTCCAGTTCTACGAGGTGCAACAATAAAATAAGGTAGTTAAACATACCTTCTTCTTTCTGAAGAAAAGGCTTCCACGTTTTCGTCTCTTCTCAGCATGGTGATCGAACGCAGCTCTGTTGAAAACAATACGCTTACACTAGCTGAAAACATCATAATTTTCTAACCCTGTATGTACAGTGTTCACATTTCCTCATGAAAAATTTTTCAAGGAGTTTCAATGCGAAGACGCCAATCTTTCGCATATACAATTTTCAACGAAATAAGAAAGAAAAAGAGCTAGTTTAATTAACCTTATCATCCTAATCATGCCAAAATGATCAAGCAAAAACAAATTGAACAATCAAAGCAAAGCCCATGCCCTTAACCAAAGCAAGCTATTGTGGTGCTCAAAATCAAAATGTCCTAATAACCAAATATTTCATGAAACTCTAGTGTTGGCATAGACAGATCAGAGAGGATGATGGATCACTTCTAATTGGATCGGATATTTTTCAAAGCAAGAGCTTAGCTCTGCAACATTCTTGGAAATGGTTGGGGTAGATTGTGGGGCAGGTGAAAACCGCAAAGGCCGTTAAGAAACGTTGAGTAATGTTTGTGATCCTTATTCCCATCTCTAAAATGGAGGAAGATTGTGGAGTAAGGCCCCAAAGACATCCCTTTGGACATTAAGTAAATTTAGCAACCCTTATCCCCATTCCGAAAGTGGAAGAGGCTTAGACCCCAAAAGGATACTATAACAATGCTGGAAAAAGGTACCAAAATGAAGGTAATAATGGCCATCCCTTGGTTTGTTAATTGTCAGACCAACTCACTGCTCTAAGAACGCGAGCCGATGTAGACCGAGGTGGCGGATAAGACCCCCAAAGATATCCCTTTGGACATTAAGTAAAATTAGCAACCCTATATCCCTATATCCAAAATTGAGAAAAAAAGAGCCCCCAAAATGATGCTATAACGACACTGGAAAAGTTACCAAAGTAAGGTTAGGTTAGACATTTCGATAATGGAGAAGGTTAAGACCCCGATAGGACGCTATAACAAGGCTGAAAAAGGTACCAACGCCTAAAATTGTAGGAAAGTGAGGTTAATAACCGCCATCCCCTTATGTTAAATGTCCGACCAACTCACTGTTCTAAGAACGCGAGCCGATGTAGACCGAGGTGTTCTTGGTGCGTGTTGTTCCTGCGAGGTTGGACGTTGTTCACTCGTCCGGCGGTGGTGGTCGCTGACGGTTCCTCGTCGCTTTCCGTCTCGCTCGCACCGCGCCCAGACCGGCTATGTGTGTAGAGTACAGAATATGTGTGGGTGTGTTGTGTTGGGTGTGCTTTTGTGTGCGTGGAATGGGTTTTCTTGGTCTTTTTGGTATTTATTTTGGTTGTTTCTTGGTTCTTGTGTCTGGATTATTGGGTATCTTTTTGCGTTTTTGATCTCGACCGGTGTTTTAGCTAATTTGGCTAAGTTAGAGAAGTCCAATTAGACTGACTAATGGTAAAAGTTCATATTTTCAAAGAAAAGTACGTCTCTAAAAATTGAAAATTGTAGAAGAATAGTATTTTTTTTTCTTTTTGGTATTTATTTCGATTGCCTTTTGGGTCTATTGTCTGGGCTTCTTTGATATCTTTTTTTACATTGTCTGTATTCAACGGTATGTTAGCAAATTTGGCAAAGTTAGAAAGTCCAATCAGGCTGACCATTGGGAAACGCTAAATTTTACAAAGAAACGTGTTTTTTTTTAAGATTGTACCGTGACTGAGACATGTAACTCGCCAGCTTCTGCTTACTATGCATTAGTTTTTGTTTAGGTTAGAAAGAAATAGTTAGCTGAATCAGTATTTTAACCGACTTCACAAAAAGAGGTAGTTTCTAAATTCTGTTGTTGATATTATTTTTATTATGAAGAGTCAGAGATTTTTACAACTATGACTTTGCGGAACTTCGTTTGTGTGTACGCAATGTAGTACCTATTTCTTTATCTACTAGAAAAGGGGCTCTTTTATGGTTCTTTTTAAGTTTTTTTTTTTAAGGAAAACGAACCGTAATGAGACCGCTTGTGTTTTTTGTTAACCAATAAATTGTTTTTTTATTGATATATTTAAGTAGGTACTAATTAGTCACAGATTTTAATCACACGCACACAAAAGTCAAACAAACAAATTTTAATGAAACTGTTAAATTTGAGCGTGTTTATACATTTTTAATTCACATGGTTGTATCTGCCACAAGAGTTACCATGTTTAAATTTACTTTACGGGGTAAAAAAACTGCCCCGTAAACCGCCATAAGGGCCCGAGCACGGTGCCCCGTGCCCGTTTGGTAAATACCCCTTTATTAAATAATATTTGTTAAGAGGATAGTCTCCATTCTCTTTCTCCATACAAACGTAGTTTAAAATTTCCTCCCTGGATAGATATGGCATAAACATATTTGCTCTTATGTCTTTATCCAGGGAGGAAAATTTAAACTACGTTTGTATGGAGAAAGAGAATGGAGACTATCCTCTTAAGCTTGTATTTTATAGAAGGATATTGTGAACTAAAGCAACATTTGGCGGACAGACATACGCCTTTTTTAATTAAAAAAAATAACAGTTCCAATAAAATGTGCAACAAATAAAAACAAAACATTAGTTAAACTCATTTTTCGGTTTTAATCGCCTTGCTTTTATTGTGAATAGTAAATATTAGTCGTTACAATCTAAATTCTGCGTTCATAGGAACGTTTTGATACGATTAATATTAGTTTTCGGGTAGTTTTCAGAAACTATTTAAAATAATAAATTTGACAAGTTTCATCAGTATACCCGTGAAAATGAGGTCTGGAAAGACCCCGAAAAGTCGGCTATTGAATGAATGCTCAATAATAAAACCGAAAAATGAGTTTAATTTCGTATCAGCATCGCGAAAACTCAAAAAACATCAGTTTTCAAGCATAAACCTGTGCTGTAATTCTGTAAAAACAAAATGTAATTGAGCAAAGCAAACAGTGCTAACAAAAACTGACATTGACTCGCACATGCACATTACAATTGCACAATAAAAATGTGCCTTTCGATTCCCAAACAAAAAAAAACCTTAAAATCTTCAATAATAGAAAATGTTAAAATCTTATTTTAAAAACTATTTCGAGAAAGAAAAATATAAATTCGTCTAAAATCATGCTTATCTTGTTCTTAAAAAAAGTATAAGTAATTTGAATTTAATTTTATAAAAATCAATCCCTAATAGTTAAAATTAACAATCAAAATGATGATGATAAGTCACCATTACTCGTATGAAACCCTTTTGTGTTAATACAACTTATTTTATTGCGTCACTGGAAGATATTTTATCTGGAAGACAAGGAATTGAAATCCTCCGAAACGTAAAGATGGCCTATTCCCGACATAAAATGATCCAAATATAATTAAAAAAAAAAAAAAAAAAAATTAGTTTATTGAGTAAAATCACATTACAACTGTTCTTTCGGGTCTTCCCGTTAAGTAATGTAATACTTGTGTTGGGAATGACCCGCAACTTCCACAATGGATTTACAATAATATAATAAGTGCAGTCAATATGCAGTTCCAAATACCAATCCTCTTAAACTCACATGTTAACCGGCGGCTGCGGCTGTGGCGGTTGGACCGCGGCGACGATGCTCGGCGTGGAGACGGACTTCTGCAGCGGAAGCCGCGCCACCAACCGCGAACCTTCGTTGGTGGCGACAGAGCAGCCCGCTCTTAACGCCGCTGTTACTTTCTCGAAGTCTTTCTGTTTTGGAGGAGATATAATGGACCATTGAAAAGGTTTTCCTAGATTTTATTTTTGATGTGAAACATCTATATGCGAGGATAAACCTAAAAAGTTGCCGAGGCGATACAGGCCGTGACGACGCCTCGCCACGCTATATACACCTACATATAATAATGAAAGCGAGTCGATGTTTCACATCTGCCAAGCGTCCCGTGATGCTAACATGGCTTAATATTACCCAGGGTGAATTTGTCTTTAAAAAGCGCTCTAGTGCAAATGCAGACTCGTGCACGAAGGGTTCCGTGCCATTTTGGGAATGGAACCTTAAAATAAACACTAGAGTCTAGTGTTTATTTTAGAGTTCCGTTCCCAAAAGACGGGTCTAGACCATGCGACATATGTTTGCATTTATGTATCTTTACGACTGATGCCAATTTCTCACTAGATGGCGCCAGTAGTAGAATTAAATCACGCTTACGTTGCGTTAAACTGTGAAAAATCACGTTTGTTGTATGGGAGCCCCCTTAAATATTTTTTTAGTATTTATGAGGTAAAACATGGTGACAGACGGACAGACAGTTAGTCAGACAGGATACTTTTTCTTCTATTTTTGTTTTGCCCCTAAGGCGGAACAAAGTTCAGGTCAGCTGGTGATGAATAAATAAATAAATAACAAGGAACAGTAGACCAACTTACAGCTAAATCATTATCATTGAGCGAATGCGTGGAGTGCCTCACGGGACGCGGCACCTCGCCCTCCGACTCCATGGACGACAGCGACGCACTGTGACCGTTCAGGCCGCTGGAATACGTATACGTATCAATTTACATAGAAACTAGCTGACCCGGCAAACGTTGTTTTGCCTTATAAATTATTACTCAAGGTGAATGTAGCTTTCTAATGGTGAAAGATTTTTTGAATCGTTCCAGTAGTTTCGGAGATTACCCCCAATATACATACATGTTACCAACGTTACCTCTTTATAATATTAGTATAGATAGATAGTAGCCGATTCTCAGACCTACAGAATACGCATATAAAATTTGGTAAAAATCGGTCGCCCCGTTTCGGAGGAGTACGGCTAACACTGTGGCATGGAAATTTTATATATTAGAAGATAACACTGCTTTAGGGGAACTCCAGGGTCTGCTGCTCCAGAAAGAAGAAATAAAAGGATTGCAACGAAACTCGGTATGTAGAGAGATGATTTGTGGTTTAGCAGACCCCAGGCTCTCGAGAGGGATGCAACCGGGAACATCGTTTGGATGATGAATGAAAATCGGTAAGTTGGCGATTTGGATTAGTACAGTATTTTATCGTAAAGAGAACAGATATGAAAAAATCATCTCCTTCTCATCCAAGCGATGTTCCCGGTTGCATCCCTCTTGGGAGCTCTGGGTCCGCAAAACCACAAATTATGTGGGGTCGGCACAGTAGGTAAGTCATCATTGACCAAATCTTCTGCGAATAGAATGCGAATTTTTACGGCCGGTCGCCTGTTTGACACCAACCCTTCTATGGACCAAACAGTTTAACCGCCATCGCGTAGGGAGAACTTAAGGTTTGCTAGTCTCCCTGAGATCCCTCAGAACTCCTCAGTTGCCTCTTACGACACCCACGGGAAGAGATAGGGTAACTCTAATCTAGGCCGGGGCTAGATGGCTAACTTATATTAATCGGCCTAATCAATACTAACATTATAAAGAGGAAAGATTTGTTTTTTCGTGTATACAGATAGTTGGAGATCTAGACATAGGCTACTTTTGATCCCGACGTTCCCGAGGGATCGGGACATACGCGGGTTTAACCGCGGGCACTGCTGGTAATGTATATAATATGGTGTAGTATGTACTTTCTCTGGCGATGAGGGTCAGGATGCCTCGCGCCGGGCTCGAGCGCGGCCCACGAGCTGCGACGGCCTTCATCACGCCGCTCCCACACGCCCCACGAACGAGATTCACCTGGATTTAATAGAACAATCATCGATATGAAAAAGTGTGATCTAGAGCCATCGCTTTGGGAGGTAGAAGACTGCGGATGGACCAGAATGCTCCATTCGGATATTACATTCGGATTGGACCCGTATGTGGAGACATAGGGTCCAATCCAATGTCTACGAAGTTGGGAGCCAACGTCGTACTGACCTCGACTGAAAGCGTGACGAACTGAAAGCCCTAGCACCTGTGGCGATTATAATTATGTCAATTGTGTGCTTACGTGCCCGATGCTCACGGGTTTTCTAAGAATATCGGCATGTAGCAGGCGGGCGACATTCACAATAGGAGTAGAATGCAGTCGCCGTTGCCGAAATCGGCCAGGAGTGCATCATCATCATCAATCGATATGATTGAGCTCTGCTCTAAGCGGTGGACTTATCATTCCTGGTTTCCAGTGCTAGGGAATGGAATTGATTGCCTGATGTTGTATTTCTTGACCTGTACAACTTGGGAGTAGAGTCGAAAATCGTGCTCCATCTTAGACTACTCTTTGAATTACCATTACATGCGATAGTGGTCAAACAATGACTTAAATTATAAAAAACTGGCATTCATCAGTTCCTTCAGTATCCAAACTAAAGGGCCTGGAGGGTTACTTCGGTTCGTTTCGATACGACAACGATACTGTCATAACGATGGTTCTACTGTCACCCTACTATCAGAATGTGACAGTAGAATCATCGTATTATCGTATCGAAACGAACCGCAGTAACCCTCCTGATCTTCCAGTACCACTTATGCCTTAAGACCGGAAGGAGATCAGGTCTTAGGGCACAGGAACAGGTGTTTAATATCCAAGTGCTTATAGTGCAATATTCAACTAAACTGGTTAAATTAACACAAAGAATTGCTAAGAAGTGGTTATTCCCCCTTGACTACAACCTTGGAGTCTTCAAGTCTAGAGTGAATAGCTTTCTTCTAGGCAAGCCATGTTTACCTTATCGTCGCTTCCCATCAGTTGAGATGAGGTCAAATGCTAGTTAAAAAAACGCTATAATGGTCGAAACTCACCACTTCCCTTCCTGCTCTGAGGGTAGAAGTCCAAATGAGTCGGTGACGAGCAATCGGGTTGTGATACTCCGTCTTTGCATAGCGACGGACACGATGTGCTCAGTCTGTTGACGCCGGTTGCCTAGAAAACGACAAAGAGTTGGCCTCAAGTGCTTATATTGTAAAATTGGTATATTGTAATAAACAGAATTGGATACAATTTTCGAGTTAGCACACAGCTTTACTTTAGCTGTTGACATTTTAGGATATTTTTTGCGAAACTTAATCTACTTTAGATGTCATGTTACCTACTACGCTAAACGAATTGAAAGCTAACCATATCCAGGCAAAAGGCACGTTAACCTGGTACATTGGGCATCAAACTGTGAGATGTAAAAAAGAATAATCCAAATAAACTGACTTCTGTCGGCATCTGCGCCACCAGAAGGATCCAACTTACAAATACTCCCCCGAAACAAGGATCTGTAAGTTGGATGGACAGTACAAGCCTAGTTTGGAACTAGATTGGGCTGTGTACAACGTCTTGCAATATTTATAGTTTAACTCACCAAAAGTGGCAAAGGGGCTGCTCTCATCCGTTGGACGACCGCATGAAGACGCCTCAGTTGTTGGAGGCTGTCGTCTAACACGCCAGGACTGTGCGGCGTCACACTTATCGTTGGTACCTGGGAAATAAAGAATATCCATTAGATATGAAGCCAAGAACATATTATGTACAATGTGAACAACCTCACAAAGACGGCTTTCACGCAGTCGTTTGCAAAAACACAAACAACAATTTTATTCTTCTGCGAGCTTCCTTCCAAAATGACAAAAGATGTGGCCTTTAGAACATACCCATACCACGTCTCCTGTGCCATACCTATTAGAGCATACTCGTATGTTTCGATATGAATTAATAATTACGTTTGAAACAGATGTCGCCATGGATTTCCGCGCAATAGTGAAGTATTTAAATAACTTGTGACTTGATTGAATTAGGCCGAATTTTCGGAACTCCATATCAACGATGTTAAACAATAATATTTAGTTATTAGTCCCGACACACGATTAGTGTTATACTACTTGTACTATTTATGTATTCTGTGGTTATACATAACACAGAGTGCAGAGGGCAGCGTGCAAAGAGCTCTAACCTCCCATCCTTTTATTCCGCATGCAAAAAGGGAGGGTTGTGCTCATTGCGCGCTGTGGTGTGGCACTAATCAGATGTTGGAACTAAAAACTAAACACTATTCTTTAACAAAGTTCACTTGTGACTTCTACAACTTCACTCTATGAGGCAAGATGACTTCAAAACCTATGGCAGAAAGACAAACCTGAGCTCTTGCAGCGGCCATGTCTGCAGGTGGTGTAGACCGAGTCACGTGCTCTGTGACCTCGTCCTCACTGCTGTCCGTGTGAGGATCTGAACTGCCGCCACCCTCGTCTGAAATACAAAACAATAAAAATAATAAATAAATAAATATTGCACGACGACAATACGTTCATTCTACAGGTTTGTACTTAAAAAATATGCTTTTTGTTCCAAAATTCAATGTGGAACTATCTAACCATCTGATCTGAGTCCAGCGAGCTTATGCAATAGGGTTGACTATAAGAAACGCATTTATTCTTACTTTTCGAGTTAGGCGCGAGGTGGTGGTGATTTGAAGAATTCTTCAAAATGTAATTTAAAAAAATAAAAATGTAGTTTTTAATAATAATGGATTTTAGATCTAATCTAAGTGGTTTACAGCATCAGTCATCTTTATCCATGCATGGCGCTGTAGTGCCTGAGATATAGATGGAGTAGGCTTGCCCATCATTTATACTACCATCTCAGCTGAATAGACCATGCCCAGATTTCTTACGGCTAATATTTATTGGGCAGACTTCCGTACACACTTGTGTAAAGCCTTAAAATCTAACCAGTAAGTGCATTTCTGGAATAACTCTTTCCATCGACAATTAAATAAAAATCAAATTCGAACTTCAGTATAGATAGATGATACAACTTTCCTATAAAACTATAAATTTCTTTGCATCCAGTAGAAGAGCATCATCAAAAAACTGTTGAACCAAATAGCAAAGCTTCGAAACATTTCCAATAACATAAAAACGCTATGAATTCGTAATATCCTCTCTGTACCGTCTCTCGCGTCTCTAACAAAAGCTTTAATAACCAGATACCTCTATACAAACGTTCGAACCTGTCAAGTTTGGAAGTTGGCTCACAATTACGTAACGAAGTCAGGAGGAGGTACAATGGGAAATGTTTCACGGAATAATATTATTATTCTGTTACTTGCTTCGCCCCACGGTTTCACCCGCGTAAGTCCTGATCCCGTGGGAATTTCGGGATCAACAAAAGTAGCCTATGAAACTCCCTGATAATGTAGCTTTCTATTGGTATAAGAATTATAGAAATCAGTCCAGTGGTTTCGGAGATTACCCTGAATATACATACCTACATACATACAAACACTAAACATAAAACAAAACTATAAACTACTAAACATTAGTATAGAAAGAAATGTAACCTACCTGTTGTCAAAGGAAATATTTTATTATCAGACATCTAATGTAGATTATTACACAGAACAACTGTTATTCATACTATTAATTGTACCGATCTCGAATAGTCGAAGCAACGCTTGGTGGCGATGGGTGACCAATAATTTGTGTGGCAAAAAAACACTTCCGTTTGTTATCTCTGATAGCAATCGTTAAGTGAAGTTAGAGGCCTTAGAGCGACCTGAAAACTAAGTGAGCCACACCACTACAAGAAAAGAAGAAAAAGACTATTAATTCCACTATAGTGCCTAGGACATTATTTAAGATGCAGTAAGCTTGCCTGGCATCTGTCTGTACCATTTTCTCAGCTTAGTCAATAAGGGCATAAAAGTAGGTACATTAGTGGTTCGCTAGACGGGATTCGAAGTAATTCGAACCACTCTCTCATCCGAGCGATGTTCCCGGTTGCATCCCTCTCGGGAGCCCGGGGTCCGCTATACCCCAAATATTTGGGGTTGGTGCAGTAGGTAAGTCATCATTGACCATACCTTCTGCTAATAGATTTGGCAATATTTTTACGGCCGGTAACCTGCCTGACACCAACCCTTCTAGGGACTAAGCAGTTCATACGCCACCGCGCAGGGAGAACTTAAGTTTTGCTAGTCCCCCCTAAATCCCTTAGTCGCCTTTTACGACACCCACGGGAAGAGATGGAGTAACCCTATTATATTCCAGGGATACACGGCTACATACTATTATTCGTACCTTCAAGATCGGTACGAATAGTAGTATGTAGCTGGTCGTGCGGGTTGGTGGCAATGGGTGACCAATAATTTGTGTGGTAAAAAAACACTTCCTCGAGCTCATCCGTGCCTCGGAAGGCACGTTAAGCAGTTGGTTCCGGTGGTTATCTCTGATAGCAGTCGTTGGGAGAAGTTAGAGGCCTTAGAGCGATCTGAAAACTCTAACACTAGGTGAGCCACACCACTACACAAAGAGAAAAAGACTATTAATACCACTATAATGCATGGGTCAGTGCCATCTTCTCAGCTTAGTCAACCAGGTCCAGATGAATTAACTGAACTACAGGGCATAAAAGTACATTGGTGGTCGGTCAGACGGAATTCGAACCTCCCCAGAACCCCCGACGTGCATCAACTCAAGGTGGACAAACGCAGCGTGGGAAAACCCTTACTAAAAACAAAGTCGACAAGAAGACCCACCGTTTTTAGGCGCGACGTCAATTTTTTCGACGTTGACAGAACAATTCGAATTAAAGTAAAGGAATCTATCACTTAACCAACACCACTCTTGACTTCTATTAACAGACTTGTATAGACTGCAAACTATTTATCGTCTAATTAAATATTATAAGCGGATACGATCGTCATCCAAGCAGTTAATGCAAATGCGAGCAATATATCAATACAGAAACTCGTACCAAGTCGGGTGAAGGAAGCTATCTAGGGCAGGAAACGGATATTGGCTTTCAATCGGATGTCCCTATCTTGAGAGATGAGCGGTCTAACGTTTCAATAGGCTTGGGGCATATAGGGACAAAATGGGGCATAAACAGGGGTCAAAATAGGAACCTTATTGTTATTTCAGATGATATAGGCGTTTATGGCACGTTATGGATTATAAACTCTCCCGTATTGGCCTGTTGAGTTGAGAAAGTTAGTGATATGGTTTATGGCGCAGTTCAAAACATCTTTAGTAGTAATTTAACTATCCAAGTTTGATAACTCGGTGTTATTGTGTCAAAATTTTGGTTAAATCTAAGGTTAAAAACTGACTATGGCTGGCGCAAATGGGATTCCTCTTTTTCTTTTCGTATAGTGCCGTGTCGCACCCAGTGTTTTAGTTGTTTTAGTTGTCAGGTCGCTCTAAGGCCTTTAACTTGACCTAATTACTGTTATTGGAGACTTCAACCGGGACCACCTGCAAAACGAGCCTTCGTAACTGATCAAAGTGTCTTTATCGAAGGTCCCATCTATTTCCATGCCAAAATTAATCACAATCATTGATAATCACCAAAAGCGTAACAGGCACACAGAGTAACTTTCGCATTTATAATTTTGTAGGGATATGGAGGATAGAAGTTTGGACACATAGCAGTCACATCAGGCCAGGCCCGCGTCAATCAATTCATAACCCACCTTTCCAAGTTGACGTTTACTATTCATTCTATATTAAATATTTCAATTTCCTACAACATTGTTTCGATTGGGCGCATGTTACCCGTACGTGTCCAAACATAATTCCATTGTTACGAGAGTCTATAAAGGTCAATGATAACGTTGCGTACACCGGCGTGACATCGCCAAAAATAGCGAGTAAACAAACAACCCTTATAAAAAGCCCTGTGACAATACGTACCGTTACCACAGAGCACTAATAGGTTCCTATGGAACACTCTGGGAAGGGGTTTAGGGAAATATCGACCGTCATACGATGTTTTAAGGTCTCTTATGCACTGGCTGTTAACTAAGTGGGTGGCTATCCGTGCGGCTAGCCGCTTTTTCATTTTAATATGCAATCGCTAATAGTCGTATGCATGCACTTAACCGCTACAAAGCCGCGGTTTAAAGCCGAAAACCGCTGCGTCGGTCGTCGCGGTTTCGACGTAGATTTTCACGAGCTCTTTCGTGCTTCGGAAAGCACTTTAAGCAGTTTGTCCCGATTGTTATTTCATATAGCAGTCTTTAGTTCAATTAAGAGGCTTTAGGGTGACTTAAAGATAACAATAATTAAAAATCATTTATTTACCACCAATTAAGTAATTACAAAAACAGTGCTAATTACTACTAAGAATGGTGGCCTGGAGCATAAACCAGGTTTAACCTGTGTTTCAGACTCCAGGTCTTCGCACGCTCTCGGGATTATACAATTATAGTCACCGTATTTTAATAGTGGGACTTGTTAAGTTATTAGTCTTGACTTGAAAACTTAACACTATGTATGCTAAACAGTATACATGAAAAGAAGAAGACCGGCACAAAATTTCAAACGTTGCGCCAACCCCGCGGTTATTCGCCCACGCGGTTAACCGCCAATGCGTAAAAGGCCTAAGGCTAAAGTCGTTGAATATTGTTTTAGCAACAAAGTATACACTGAAACGGTAGTCATCATCATCCGAGCGTTGTTCCCGGTTGCATCTCTCTCGAGAGCCCGGGGTCCGCTTTCCTACTTTTACGTCTCCACTTCGCACGATCATTGACATACCGTGTAGTGAGGCCATTTGCACGCATATCCGATCTTACAACGTCAAGCCAGCACTTCTTGGGTCTTTCCAATCTGCCGCGGCCGGGCGGAGACGGCATAGCAAGACATTTGTTTCCCACGTAACTAGCCGGTTTTCGTAGAACGTGGCCGTACTACCGTCAGCGGCATTCTTGCAGTTTGTCTGCAATGTCTCGGACATGAAGGCTGCCCCTGATGCGGGAGTTTCTGACGCGGTCTTTTCCCGTCACTCCACACATCCAGCGCACTGAAACGGTAGTGCGTGCGACATTACACTTTTCATTTCATTGTAGATCTGCAAACCTTAAACGAGTATGTTTGTTACTCCTTCACGCAAAAACTACTGAACCGATTTCGATGAAACTTGATATGCAGATAGCTGATGATCTGGATTACCACATAGGCTTTTTAGGGTTCCGTAGCCAAATGGTAAAAAACGGAACCCTTATGGATTCGTCATGTCTGTCTGTCCGTCCGTATGTCACAGCCACTTTTTTCCGAAATTATAAGAACTATACTGTTGAAACTTGGTGCGTAGATGTATTCTGTGAACCGCATTAAGATTCTCACATGTAAATAGAAAAAAAAAATGGGGGCTCCCCATACATAGTGAAACTCACAACTAAA
The DNA here is from genome assembly GCA_958496205.1 of Idaea biselata. Taxonomy (NCBI): domain Eukaryota; kingdom Metazoa; phylum Arthropoda; class Insecta; order Lepidoptera; family Geometridae; genus Idaea; species Idaea biselata. The sequence continues at coordinate 6,424,719 of OY292404.1, forward strand.
CCGAATAATTTGCGCTAGAGACACTTGCAAATTGGTAAAATGTGTCCCCCCTTCCCCTCCCCTGTAACTTCTAAAATAAGAGAATGATAAAACTTAAAAATTTATATGATGTTCAAACCAATTTTCAGTGGAAGTTTGCATGATAATGAAGCAAACTACTAACAAACAATACATGTGAGAATCTTAATGCGGTTCACAGAATACATCTACTTACCAAGTTTCAACAGTATAGTTCTTATAATTTCGGAAAAAAGTGGCTGTGACATACGGACGGACAGACTGAACCAATTTTCAGTGGAAGTTTGCATGATAATGAAGCAAACTTCCACCGAAAATTGGTTTGAACGTAAGTAGTTTTTTTTAATACGTCATAAATCGTAAACCGCAATTTAATGGTACGGAACCCTTCGTGCGCGAGTCCGACTCGCACTAGGCCGGTTTCTATGTTTTTATTCCTATATTCCTGACGACCTCTGTGGCGCGTCGTGCGAGAGCCCGACTGCAATGCAGGAGGTTGCGGGTTCGATTCCCGCCGGGTGCAAGTATTTATGCTTAAAAATAAATATTTGTGTCTGGTCTGGGTGTCCTTCTATGTATAAAATGTATGTATTTACAAAAGAAAAATAAGTTTAAGTATTATATCCGTTGTCTAGTCACCGTAACACAAGCTTAGTCGCTTACCACGGGGCTAGATGGCGCTGTGTGTTGTTCACAGAATTTATTTATTTATTTATTTATATTCCCACGGGATAGGACTTACGCGGGTTAAAAGTGCAGCTAGAGAGGCGCAGCTATTTATTTAGTAGGTATGTAGAAATGCTCAGTAAGCGGAATTAAGCTTTGTGACTTAACAATAAAACGCAGAGGTCAAGGTGAGGCTCACGAAGAGCCCTCCGATTGAAGACTGCAATTTATAGAAATTCGCAGAGTGACATACCTACCTACATACCAAACCTACCCTTGCCGATATCTAATTTAATTTATCAAATTGATTCGGGTATGACGTTACATTCGCTGATGGTTTTGTTTGATGTAGTAGATTCCGATAAAAATGTCTATCAAAGATGAGGCAGAAGTGTTTTATTCTCCTGTTGATTGAAGCTGAACTCTTTTGTGCTATGTTATTATAAAGACTATTGTCTTTAAAGGCACTAGTGTTGCATTTGTAGTGCTGTTTTGAGTTCAGTTTGTATGTGATACTAGCAGTGTTCTGCGGTCTAACCCGCGTAAGTCCCGATCTCGCGAGTTTTTCCAAAAACCTGCACCAGCAACCGTCAGCGTTGCAGCCGAGTATTCGTCCGATATGCCACAAACAAAGACCGTCGAAATGGACATTACTTTATAAGTAAGGGGAAAGTCTACTCTTTTCTTCATACAAACGTAATCGACTGTTTCCTCCCTGGGTAAAGACACTAGACAAAATATGTTTATGCCATGCCCCTGCGTCATGTGAGATATAGGTAGGTTTTATGGCATAAACATATTTGCTCTTGTCTTTATCCAGGAAGGAAACAGTTTACGTTTGTATGGAGAACGAGTAGGTAGACTTTCTTAAGGCGACTAAAAGGCGTTAGAGTTACCACAGCAGGTGATATATGTAGTTCCTTACTAACCTCTAATTAACGCAAAAACGTTTATTAGCCACTTAACTAAGTACAAAAGCTCTCTCATATTCGAACACGACCAATCTCTATAAAACCTTGTCCAATTCCGTACTCCGTACATTTCCCGATTAGCCACATGCAAAATGCATAATCATTTCGTTTATGTCGACTGGGAACGACCTACTTCGCCGCAGGTCAAGGCCCATGCCGCAAAACCTATGTTACCCGAGACAGCCAAACTAAACAGACCTCCAGTCGCGAGGACAGGTTGAACAAAGGCCTCGGTAGGCCAGGAAACGGGCTGCTGAATGTAGATCGTAGAATACTGGACGTCTGAGTTGCTGATGGATGACATTGAATTGTCTCGGGGAGAGAGTGTACTATGACAAGGGTGTATTTTAACTTGAATGGTGTCTTTACTAATCCAATAATACAACAGAATTAGAACCTTAAGCAATAGGCTGAGAGTTATTTTTTTCTGCTGCTATACAAGATCCCTGTCAAGTTGTTTTGAGCTAACATCCTGATAGTCCAAGATCCCAGAAGTGGCAGACATCACGTATTTTCTGACGGACGAAATGTGTTCGATTGAGTAGTGTTAGTATGTACTAAGAACGCATGCCTACTTGGTAGCCTGCTGCGACGGCCGATTCTGAGATATCAGGTCATCAAATACATAAAAAAATTACGTACCTCACGTTAATTCTCCAAGCTGATTTTCACGTATATTTTAGGTAAGTAATATACTTAAAAATAAGTCGCCAATACACTTTCCGTCGGCCGTATTGCTTTGCAGTCGCTTTAAAGCTCCCAAAATAATTACTCGACTTCACGTAAATTCTGATGCTCCATTTTCATATATGTCCACCAGACAACTATTTTAAAACCTTTTACAAGGAGACAGACCGATCCAAGGGGCCAATCATCCCCTTAACCTCCTAATGCCCTCGCGCTCCTAACCAAAGAGGCATTAAAATTGAGTTTAGGGGATAATTGGTTACTTGGATCGGTCTGTCTTCTTGTAAATAGTTGTCTGGTGGACATATATAAAAATGGAGCATCAGAATTTACGTGAAGTCGAGTAATTATTTTGGGAGCTTTAAAGCGACTGCAAAGCAATACGGCCGACGGAAAGTGTATGGGAATATTGGCGACTTATTTTTAAGTACATTACCTAAAATATACGTGAAAATCAGCTTGGAGAATTAACGTGAGGTAAGTATTTTTTTTATGTATCTTGATGACCTGATATCTCCTGAATTGGACGTCGCAGCAGGCTAGCAAGTAGGCATGCGTTCTTAGTACATACTAATACTACTCAATCGACCACATTTCGTTCGTCAGAAAATACGTGATGTCTGCCACTTCTGGGATCTCACTCTATGATCTGTCTATCGGTATCCCTAATCTGACTATGAATTTGACATCTAAGTAAATGAATTACTTTGTTATAATTTGACATTGTATTATTTAAAATTTAACAGATATAAAAAATCAAGCATTTTTAAGTTAAATACTTGTTGCTGGCGGGAATCTAATCCGCAATCTTCTACATTGCAATCGGGTATTTAATACGGCAAAAATGTAATCAAATTATACCCTACTAGCTGCGTCCCGTGGTTTCACCCGCGTAAGTCCCGATCCCGTGTGAATATCGGGATCAAAAGTAGCTTATGTAGCTTTCTATTGGTAAATGAATTTTTGAAATCGGCACGGTAGTTTTTAGGGTTCCGTAGCCAAATGGCAAAAAACAGAACCCTTATAGATTCGTCATGCCTGTCTACCTGTCTGTCTGTCTGTCCGTCTGTTTGTCCGTCCGTATGTCACAGCCACTTTTTTCCGAAACTATAAGAACTATACTGTAGAAACTTGGTAAGTAGGTGTAATCTGTGAACTGTATTAAGATTTTCACAAAAAAAAAAACAAGAAATTGTTAGGGCTCCCCATACTTAGAACCGCAACTCAACATTTTTTTTTCATCAAACCCATACGTTTGATGTATCTAGGTCTCCAAAAATTATATTGAGGTTTCTAATATCATTTTCTCTAAACTGAATAGTTTGCCCGAGAGACACTTCACTTCACTTTACAAAGTGGTAAAATGTGTGTGTGTAACCTGTAACTTCTAAAATAAGAGAATGATAAAACTGAAAAAAAAAATTGATGTACATTACCATGCAAACTTCCGAAAATGGGTTTGAACGAGATGTAGCTAGTAGTTTTTTTTTAATACGTCATAAACCGTAAACCGCAATTTACGTTTCATTCAAAAATGTACGGAACCCTTCGTGCGCGTGTCCTACTCGCAGTTGACCGGTTTTGAATTTATTTATTACAAACATACATACACAAATACAAATATTTCCTCTTTAGATAATAGTTCTATAAATTAGTTAAGTTAAGTTATTAAGTCAATTAGTCTATAGTTCTATTAATTAGTTCCCTACTTAACTATTCAACCGAGAGACAAAACAAATGGAGCCACAAAATAAGTAGGTAAATAAATAGAGTAGGTTCTTGTCTACAATTTAATCTAGATACCTACTATCCTATTAGGCCCTGGCCCCTGATTACGTAAATCTGTTGCTAACAAAATCACAATTGAAATAATTGAAATCGTTGTTTTTTTGCGTTTACGGATAATGTATAGTTAAACAGTTAGATACAGTCGCTAGTTTAAATTGCAACAATGACAATTTGTTGGCGACTGAATGACGTGTAATCAACAATTTCAATTGTTTAAATCGAGATTTGTTAGCAACAAAGTTACAAAATAAGGCCCCTGGTCTAACAGGAGATTTACGCGGGTAAACCCCAAGATTTCCCCGATCCCGTACTTATTATTATAAAATACATTAGCAGCTACCTACAGAAATGTAAAATGGTGCATTATAAATTTTATTGTGTACCTTTTTACGTAATTAACATACTGTAAGCCAATTTTAATTGTTTTAGGGAGTACACGTTGAAGTAAATGGGTGTAAGGGGTGTATAGTAATATAGGGATGTGTTCGAGGTTATTTCTGTATGAATGCGAGGCCTGCTTTGTTTAATTTTATCACGATTGAAACAGAAGTTTTGTCTTGATGTCAACATAACTTCTTTACTTTGAGGTAAGTAGTACAATTTTGGAGTCTCTAAATCGCAAGTTAAGTATGAACTTTTAAATCCGCGGAATTCATCTTAGAGACCGCACTAACACTTACCCCCGTATTGTATTGTTACACAAATTGAGTAATTACTCTGGCTAAAGTAAAATCTCTGTCACATTTCCGCAGACGTTGAAACCACTGATAAGAGTTAGACAAATGCATTACTTAGCCACAGTAATTACTCGACTTGTCTATAAATACGGGGGTTACCATCAGGTGTGTAGTGTGGTTTTAAACACTGACTTTACGATTATAAAATAAAAAACCGACTTTAAACAAAAGACAAATAACCGAAGCTCACCTACACAGTAAAACCAACTATTTATGTATTCTGTGGTAAAACTCCCCGACTAGACTTAAGAATAATAACTGACTGGCACTGTATGTAGGTGAGGTGAGGTAATTTTGTCCTTTATTGAAGTAGCTTTTTTTAAACCGACTTAAAAAAGGGACTTATTTGTTATGTAATCTGAAGTCGAGAAGTTTTACTGGGTAGATTCAGATTGTAGTTTTTCTGCCCGAGTTCAGATTACAAAACAAATAAGTTGGTGGCACTGAATGTAGGAATGCACTTTTAAAATCTGTTTTTAATTTATTTTAAAGATTTATTTTCCCTTGAAAACATTAATTCTCTTTCACTACAGGACAAGGCGTCACAAAATAAATGTCATAGTACGCACACGTCGTAATATCTATAAATTCATTCGAAAAACATAAAACAAGCCATTCACGGTTGACTACCGCAGCCGTTGTTGCGTCCAAACAGTAAATCTAGGTCTTATCCATAAAAGGACGGTACCTTGAACCGCTGCCTAAGCAACAGATGGACTATAAAGCTTTGCATTTCGACCAATTTAGCATTTCGGAAGCACAAAAATGGAAAACGTTAATGTTTTATTGTGATCCTTTTTAAAAATACTTAGTTTGTTTGGCAAACAACAAAGGCCGCAATTTGGACTATGACGCCTAAAGTAGGTAAATAATAATTTGGAGTCCAGACTAATATTATAAAACCGAATATTTTGATGGAAATACACATGGAACCATGATTTTTGTCAACTCTAGAACAGTGAGGCGCAGATAATTAATACAGTGATCAACAAGGTCTTGGTCCCCTCGCGACAAAGACCATTGTAACATGGTTGAAACGTCGAGGTAAGAAAATAAATAATAATACGCAATTAAGACCCGGGAATATGTAACTATGCATGCATGTTAACCAATCGTGTGAATTTAAAAAGTGTAGTGATTAACATGTACTGAAATAATCAAAAATCTTTCAATAGACGTAATTAATCACACTACAGTTGTAGGTAATTATTATGATTTTTTAGTAGTCGCAGGTCTGTGCAATAAATGCCCAAGTCAACGTTACCTAAGCCATATGCGGTAGAGTTATTGAAAATTCAGATTCATTCCGCCACCAAGCGATATTGAGTCGTAAGCCTTAGTAAGACACAGTAAAGTCGGAGTAATTTTACCACTTTTTGTTTCTGTCTGTCAACTTTGATAGCCTTATTAATAAACGTGGAGTAATATTCGAGTAGTGAGAACATGCTTTGTCTTTTTCCGTGACAAGAACTTTCAAACAAAAAGTGGTAAAATTATTCAAACCTTACTCACGTTTATTAATAAGGGTATGAAAGTTCTTGTCACGGAAAAAGACAAAGCATGTTCTCACTACCGCGTCCATACTCCACATTTATTAATAAGGCTAATAAGTATTTAACTACATACAGCTTGTTTTCCCAACTGCCTGCCCTATATCTGACTGAAAGATCGTAAATTCTTGTGGGAAAGTTGCCACAGTATCAGATAACGCATTTCTTTCTTAGATACGCAAGTATAATATTCCAGATAAAGGTGTGAAATCAGTAATGCGGATAGTAAATCGAATGCAATCGCTTTCATTCATGGTGTTTTTAGATTAGATTATAGTTGAAGGGGTATGCCCCTATACTTTCATACAGAAAGGAAATACAGCAGAAGTCCCCTCGCGACCAAGACCATTGTAACATGGTTGAAACGTCGGGGTAAGAAAATAAATAATACTACGCCTACTTTAAAAAAAAACCAACTACAGATAATGTAGGTGCAATTATTATTTTTCCCTTTTTTTAAGTCAGTTTTTATTATTTTAATTTATTCGATAATTAATGTGTAAGTTGTGTGCTCGTCTGAAAAAACTAATTTTATTTCATTTATTACTGACAACTGAATTAACAAGTTGTAACCCCTGTACAAAATGTCACATTATAAGCGAAAGCATGTGACCCTCTGTGTTTTAAACCATATTATATATAAAGCCTGACTAAAAATAATTAGTCTATTCAACCCCTTTCTCTATATTATATACCTACATAGTTGTAGTAAATGTCAACTAAATCGCTAATCCGGGATATTGCCAGCTTGGTAACCTATTCAATAATAACCAAGCATGTTTGACTTCGCAGATTATTAACTTCGTTGAAATTAATCTCATCCCCTAATTGCCAAATATTGAGGTTCATCAAAATATCCGTTTCGTGAATGTTTATGCCACGTTTATAGTCTAAGATCCCACCATACACCTTCACCGAGCTGGTTAATTGATGATGATTAGTATTTTATATTCGATTAAATATTTCAATTAGAATATTGATATTTAAATAGGTTATCTAAATAATTTCAGTCCAGTTTTTTTTTACATTTCACTGGTTTAGTTAATGGACAAATTCCACACCAATCGAAAATATGAAGCCTATAGAATCGGCAAACGTTAGGTTGACTATTTTTTCCCATCACAATTTTTGGATAGGCAAGTATAAACAGGTATGTAAATCGATACTAGTAATTTGCAACGGTCTGGTTAATGATGAATTGATGAATCAAATTTAAATTATTTCGTTGTATCGTCGACATATCATCGGATTCATTTTGACAGCCGTCGTCGGCGAACAACTGGTCAAAAGCGTTCCGTTTTACACTTAGTTCTGAGACACTGTTTTTACTGATATTAAAATATTATTGATATTTAATGAATGTAATGAAATATATTCTAAACACGTTCAAATGTAAGTAATTTACATTTCCTAACAAACTTTAAAAACCTTTGAATTTATCAAAGTGTATATTGACAACTTTTTGCCTTAATGTTTAATGTTGTAATGTTTGTTGCGTAAATCGGGCCGGAGTTCCCGAGTCGACGTAGAGTTGAAGGCGATGGTAGATCCGCGGTAGATTCCTAGCTCGTTGTATGGCGGGATCCTTTACTATTATGCTAAACATTTGGCCCGTTTATTATTACCGACATCTTTGTACTGAAATTATGCGTATAATTAGTTTCTCGAGACAACAAAACCAGATTTCGACTAACGAAGTTCTTTGATGCGGCTTGAGGGTGGAGTGATGTGATGTGGTAGTTATTGTCACGTAACGAAATTTGTTTGTTATCATATCAAAAACACAATTGATATCGAGTATAGTGAACAAACTAGTAGCTCTGTGTTTATAAAATTTATTTATTGAATTAATAAAGTTAAGGCTTCTAACAACTAATACTGCGGAAGATGTTTTTTATTTTTTTAGTTTATTAACCCCCGACGGAAAAATAGTGGTGTTATAAGTTTGACGTGTCTGTCTGTCTGTGGCATCGTAGCTCATTTTGTGTGTTTTTAGTAAGTTTTATAATTGAATTATTTTATTTACTTTTATTCTGTTATTCTTATTAAACAATGAAAGCTTTATTAATACATACTACAGTTAAAGATCGCAAATAATTTCACCAATTCGACAGCCGACCTTCCATAGAAGATCGCACCAGATGACGATAATGAAATGTATAGGTACATTTCCGTGGTGTCCGATATAGAACCAAATCCTACTAATATTATAATCCTACTTCCTACTAATATTATAAATGTGAAAGTTTGTATGGATGTTTGTTAATCTTTCACGCAAAAACTACTGAACCGATTGCGATGAAACTTGGAATATAGATAGCTGGACACCTACAATAACACATACTTTTTATCCCGTAATTCCCGCGGGATCGGGACTTACGCGAGTGAAACCGCGGGGCGCAGCTAGTCTAATATATTATTAACTCGACCTATCACCATAGAACAAGCACCATAGAACAAAAGATCAATGGAAACTCCGCATAATTCAATCAAAGTTCCACCATAAAGCGTCCTAAAATGCAAACGACATAATAAAGTAGGTATATAGGTATTTTACGTTATAAAACAACAACATAAAAACATTTTATAAGACTTAAAACCTTGGGTATAAAGATAGAAATTGTAAGCAAAGAATAAAGACGATCGTCCACAAACTAAATAAAAAAACAAATATATTAATTACAAACGGGGTATTTACCACGTTTTAATTTACTAGACTATTTTAAAGAAAAAAAACGTGTGGCATTTCGGGACTGCCGCGGTAAAGCTATTGCATAGCATTTTTTTTTGTTAGGCTACATGGTAGGCGGAGTGGGGGTGTTAGGTTTTATTTTCGTTACGGAATTTCTTGATTCGGTCGAAATTCACTCGCGGCGAGGATAGGACAGACGTTGGGGTACAGATCCAATCCAAAGACACAAGTTCAATCCTCCCCTGATGATTATTTTCATTTTTTTAGTAAATCTGCAGAACGCAATTAGGTAAAACGAAAATACGGAATATGTTTTAATTTGGGTGACCCTTTGGGTACAAACCAAACTTTTACTGAGACTGCACTGTCATGATATTTAGACGGTCAATTTTAAAATATTTAATATGTAAGTATTTATATTGCTGCTATAACAACAAATAGTAAATACAGAATAACATAAATATTTGAGTGAGACCACACAACAGACGAAAACAATTTTTTTGGGTTGTATTGAACATTTCGTGTCCGACTCGCACTTGGTCAGTATTTTTAGACCGGGACTTGTACAAGTAAACTCGAGGAACGGAGCCACTACCTCAATAGTACATTGTATTATAGCTTTTAACAGCCAATAAAAAGGATTCTCAAATCTAATATCGCGTAGTAAAGGTCAGACCTTTTACGATTTAAGGCCACCCCACCACCCATTATATCGGAACAAACTAGGATATGGGAACCCCCCCTCCCCTTAAATATTTGTTTTTTTCAGTATTTTTTGTTATAGCGTCTACAAAAATTTAATCTTCTGTGAAAATCTCAACCGTCTAGCTATCACGGTTTTTGAGATTCAGCATGGTGACAGACAGACAGATGGACAGACAGCCAGCGAAGTCTCAGTATAGGGTCCCGTTTTACCATTTGGTTACGGAATAACCGATAGTATAGGGTCCCGTTTTACCATTTGGTTACGGAATAACATTTAGTAAAGTCCTTCGTATGAGAAAACGCTGTGGATAACTGTGCGAAGAGAAAACGTTTGAAATCTTTGGCTAAGTACACCACACTTCAGCACACGTATACGTAATAACAATATTGGCGTGTAGCCCCAGCATAGAATAGGGTCACCCCATCTCTTCCCGTAGGTGTCGTAAAAGGCGACTAAGATATCGACCCCAAATAAAAAAAAACATTTAAGGTTTAGCGGAGCCCGGGCTCTTGAGAGGGATGCAACCGGGAACATCGCTCGGATGAGAAGATACGTAACAACAATATACATAAATAGGTACGTTACGTATGTATGTACCTATGTATGTGCCAAAGTTATTAAATAATAGGTGTTTTCACAAGTGTCTTTATAGCCTTGAGAAAATGGATTGCATTTTACTAGATTACAATTTCTGTTTTGTGCCTCATGTGTTAGTTTCAATGGATATTTACGGTGTTTAAACAGAACTAGCAGAGTCTTGCGGTTTCACCCGCTTTAGTCCTGATCCTGCGGGATTTTTCAAAAACCCTTTCTTAGTGGATGTCCCTACACACCACAAAGAACACGCTCTCCAAATTTCATTTTTCTAAGAGCAGCAGTTTGGACTCTGCGTTGATATATAGATCAGTCAGGTCAGGAAACGTCCTTCGGTTTCCCGCAGGATTTTCCAAAATCCTTTCCTAGTGGATCTCCCTACACAGCACAAAGAACACACTCTCCAAATTTCATATCTCTAGGACCAGCTGTTTTGGCTCTGCGTTGATATATAGATCAGTCAGGACTTTGAATTTTATATTATATCTATAGATAAAGACAGTTGTGTTTGCCTTTCAATAAGCGTATAAGTGTAACAGCACCTTTTCTCACATTTGACTTAACATTGTCCTTCTCAAAATAACCGTCTAACAATTGTATGATCCACTGGTTTGATCCTGCTGTCTATTAAATTCAAGGCCATTTGCTCCTGGGTATAGCTAGACTTCTTCAATTCAAAATTATACCTAACACATGCATGGTTGATCGTCATCGTCTAAATTATACCTAAAATCCATTATGAGAAATAGAAAGATGGAAAGACAGAAAATATGTTTATTAGAACAAGCACACAGCAACAAAATAGACAACTCAGCAGTTAAATAAATAAATTCAAATGAGAGAGTAGCCTTAATTCGTACTAATATGAAACCCGATCAATATTTAATGAGAGAAGAAATGTTTCGAACAATAACTACATGTTACGTAACCAAACTTAAGGTTCAAGTGGATGCAACAAGTAAACTCTACAAGTATCAGGCGACATACCGATCCAGGAAACTGCTACATTTTAACACCATCACTAATTCGATTACAAAGACACATTCCCAACAGTTTTAATCGAGAGATTTAAAGAAAAAAATACACGCGGGGCAGAAAAAAAAACTATTTACTAAACAGTCACTTTTTAACTCTTTTGTATGAACATTTTTATTTGTTTTTTAATTCGTTACGGTGTTTTAGTGTATTTTTAGATGGTGAGGCGGTAAGCCTTGTATTTTGACAGGGCTACTGCTGATGGGTGCTGGCTGGTTTTTGTACGGGACTTGTGGTAATAACGCATGCGCCGAATCGATCCTAGAAGCCCTTACGATGGTCGTTACTATGATGTTTCGAAAGCAATACGAATAAACGTAAACCAAGTCAGACATCGATACAGAGCGCCAAAACAGATTTTAAAGAATACGAAAGATAAATTAATTTCATTTGCCCGAGCAAGCGAAGCGACTCTCTGCTTCAAGTCTGGCAAAATTTGCTTTTGTGAGTGTGTTGGTACTCCTCCACATGTCGTAGTTTTTCACCGATTTTTATAAATTTGGTATAGAGGTTCTATGAGCCTATTGATTTTATTTGTCGTGTCGTTTTGATTGCTCATTCTCCCATAAAATAAGCTACTTACTAAGAAGACATTTGATTTGACTTTTTAAACTAACACAATTGGAACTCATAACGACGGCTATAAATAGAGGACGACGACGACGCCCGCCGTAGCTCCAATCCGCTCGCGATCAAGACCGTTGCACCATGGTCGAAACGTCGAGGTATGAAAATTAAAAAGTTAAAAATCACGCGATTAAGACCCGGGAAATAAAAAAATATGAAATTTAATTTGCCAAGAAACTGCTGCTTGAGCTATAATATTATTGGAAGGGTCTAGTGTGGAAGGTTCAGTACTAGTATCGATTTACGACTGTTATCTGTACTCTGCGAGCGGCATTCTTACGAGCTAAATTTTATGGCTCTTTTTCAGTTCTAACTTCAAACACTCTTTGAATGTCCCTAAGATTAAAAAGTGCGGTTTGATTATTTTTTACTTTCCGCCAAATCACTACAGTTTTTTTAGATACAGTTTGCTCGATACTCAAACGCACAGAAACCTCTCCATCTTGTTACGTGACGATTAATACCAACTCACTCTACCAAAAACCGTAAGCGAAACGTAATCGAGAATCGCCCTCATAGTACGAGCACATACCGAAGGGCAATGAAACACAGAGCAGAGAAAAGTCGTATGGAAAACCCGAATGATTAACCCAGATTATGCGCAGACATTAGCTAACTAATCAATGCTATACTAACCCTTCATATTTAGTACCGGGTAAAAAGGGTAAATAAGGTTACTTTATTATAATAAACTACCTGAAGACGTATGTGACATGTCCAATGTCCATTACAAGATTCAAAAAATATATTAAACTTAAATTGTGTAATAAGGCGTATATAGCACGTCAAAATATTTTGATGAAAAGAATCCATGGACATGGTTGTTAACTGCTCCAGTTCAAATTACAGATATCTGTATTATGACTATTGTAATTTAACAAATGATAAAAAAAAACCCTGAGTTTCTTGTGGTTTCTTCTCATCGGAGGGCGCGTTCCGAAACCACAGAAAAATCTCGACATTTCTAAACGTTCATGTACTTTATACATCGTTTTAAATGAATAAATATATTTGACTTTGACTTTGTGCCGTGAAGCCCCGGCATAGAATAGGGTTACCCCATATCTTCCCGTAGGTGTCGTAAAAGGCGACTAAGGGATCTGCGGGAGACTTGCAAACCTTAAGTTCTCCCCGCGCGGTGGCGGAAAATAACTTGATTCCTAGGAGGGTTGGTGTCAGGCAGGCGTATTTCGAATACTATTACGCAGGGAAACTCCAAGCATAGCTCTCTCTATAGCCCGCTGCGCGACTCCAAGCCTTACCTACAGCGCCGACCGCAAATAAAACAAGTGTGAGTCGGAGTCGCGCACGAAGGGTTCCGTACCATTATCTATATAGATTAGGAGCCTGCAGTTGGTCATCTTACCTTATCGAGTACCAAGTGGAGACTTATATGGTGGAAAGAGTAGTAAAAGTTATGTCTAAAAAAGTCGGTCAGCCGCGATTCAGCCTGGGCCCGTCTGAACTCAGCCCGTTTTTAGGGGAGCAATCGGGGGTGGAACCTTACCTCATCGAGGTTATAATCCAACAGGTTTTGTTTTAAAAGGTAAATTATTGCGGTTTACGATTTATGACGTATAAAAAAAAACTACGTTCTAGATCTCGTTCAAACTAATTTTCGGTGGAAGTTTACTTGGTAATGTACATCATATATTTTTTTCAGTTTTATTATTCTCTTGTTTTAGAAGTGGGTTATTTTAGAATACGGACGGACAGACAGACAGACATGACGAATCTATAAGGGTTCTGTTTTTTTCCATTTGGCTACGGAACCCTAAAAATGGGGTTTAGCGGACCCCGGACGAACCCGAACATCTCCAAAGGAGGTCGACCACCTCCCCTACAAGCTTTGGCCCTCAGTGAACACCTGTTAATAGCCTACGACATTATAGTTTAGGGTTTAGGGTTACAAGCACATCCTAAAACATATTAGTTAAGAAAAGAAGACGTCATTACAAATTAAAACTAGTACTCGAAGTGTTTGAATTTCCACTTTATTATTTTTAATTTTTACAAATAATATGAACTTAACATTACCCTCGCCCGACGCGCCACAGTGGCCGTCAACTAGCCATCCCTATAGCCAAAAATAGCTGTTCCTATCTGGGTATAGAGATAGTATACCCAGATTTTGTAAAATTATCTCAAAATAACCATGTTTGTTTACGAAAAAACTATGAAGGTGTCAAATAAAGTCAGACGTGCTACAGTAGCGCCGTCTGAAGTGAGCAAATGGCAGTTTTTAACCCAATTGTTTTTGATCAAATATACTTAAATATATTTTAGTACTGGCGAATAGATAGCTTTCTCCTTTTTTGAGTCGGTTAAAAGTACCCTTTTTTATAACATAAAATACTTAATCGATTTTCGTTTTTTTTACAATCAACAGAGGTATCGATTTTTGTAATCGACAAACTACCGACAAATGAAGAATGGCTACACAGAAAACCGGAAGCTGTGTAAAACAATGGCCAAAAAACGACAGCAAATCGTAAATGTACTTATTATTTTGGTTTCATTTAAACGTCTTATTTACTGATGTAGCAAAAATACATCAGAACTATTTAAATCATACGATGATTTCTGTCGTTTCAAAAAGTTTGTTCACTGTGGGCCGTAACTTGGCGGTCCCCTTTTAATGATTTGCATTGCCGACTAGTCGGCTGGTCCATCTCCAATCACCCATCTGTAATTTTTACCCGAGTACGGAGTACGGAACCTACGAAAAGAGCGCGAACTACGCGGGAACTAGTTTTCACAAAAATAGACAGTTCATAGTCACAGTTGGTTCAATGTCACTGTGTTAGTAAAAGATAAGTGAAAATTAATTGATTAACTCAACATAGGTAGGTATATACCTCACATGTGCTTGGTTGGCCGTGGACGATAACTATATTGTGTTGAAAGTAGCACAGGGTAGCACGGTGACATGCTTTTTTTATTTTATACGGCGTTACTACGTATCGCCTTCAAAAAAAAACTTGTAAATTAGATATTTATTGGATAAGCCTCACCAATTTTGCGACGCTTATAAAATTTGATTAAAAATGTGTGTGATATGATGACAATTATTTTATTTTAAAGGATATTATTGTAAGGGTTCCGTAATTCCGTACCCGTACCCCACTATAAATAAAAAATAAAATAAATAAATCATTTATTTTAGGCTACTAAGGCCCATAGATACATACCTTATAAACTAACATACATATTTTATAAAAAGAGAAATGTGTTATTAATAGTAGCTTAAAACTATGTTAGTAGCACTTCCTTAATACTACACTACTTAGTCTTAGTGCACACTTCTGGTATTTGTCCGCGGAAGCGACGGAACACCACGCCGTTCAGCCAGAAGTCTACCTACACCCCACAATATTATAAATAAGAAAGATGATTGTTTGTTTAGATGTTTAAGTTTCAATCAAGCTAAATGTTCTAAGAGGATTTGGCTGCAATTTGGCATATTATAGGTACCAAGTTAAACCCTAGATCAGCGGTTCTCAAAACCTTTTCGGTGACGGAACCCTTTTGGAATGCCAAATATCTGACGGCGCCCTAAAATGTAGTACAGAAACTTCGCAAATCGCAAAAAAACTATCGCTATTAATCTGTACTTACTCGTAAATCAAATTAAACCATTTTTAGGGTTTATTACCCTAATGCGCGAAGGTACAAAGGTGCCTATATCATTGTTTTTTTCTCTCGTACTTTGGCGGAGCTCCAACATAGGCTTTACGGAGCCCCAGCGTTCCACGGAGCACACTTTGAGAATGGCTAACCTAGATTACTATACTTTTTATCCCCTCATGGGAATGCAAATTAAGAGGGTAAACCCGGCGAAGCAACGCTAGTTCTAAATAATTCTAATCTATTATCAAAACAATAAACATACAGAGCAATGCACATTCTACCATTATTCTATCTCAACATTTATTTTTAAGATACCAACCTCAGTTATTTATCAGCAATAAAATAAACAATTTTTCAGTTTTAATCCCATGTCTTTATTACTTTACGGATTATTTTGAATCTCAATGTTTTAAGACCTTTACAGGATTCAGGACAATCCTAAAGAAGAAACCTGTAAAGGTCTTTGAAACAATGCTAAAGGCAATAAACACATGCAATTAAGGCCTCTAACTTGACCAAATGACTGCTATCAGAAATGACAACCGGGACCACTTCCTAATGTACCATCCGAAGCGTGAAGCTCGATAAAGTGATTTTTTGCCACACAAATTATGGGTCACCCACTCAAGCAATGACCGTGCCTTATCCTATGCTTATCCTCACAACCATTTAAGATCGGCAGGTGCAGCTAGGCCAATGAACTCTTCAGTGTAAGTAATAGTATATGCTATATTACTATTTAAAGGGTTGACATCAATGGGTGCAGTGGACCAATGAATACCAATTCTATATGCTTCAATTGTGGGTTCGAGACTGAGACATTTGTTTAGTTTACATACCTGAAGACAGGAGGGCTGCAGTTTCTTGTGATGGCACATTCATCATCTTTGTTTACAATCTGCTATCTGGAACATGGCAGTTATCTTCCATTATTATTATATTAAACTACAGGTCTAGATTGCATTGTAGATAATCATTGTTATTAATTACCAATTAATATTGTGATTAAGTAATTGGTGGTAATTAATAACAATGATTAGGTATCTACAATTCATAGGTAGTTCTAATAATGATGGAAATTGTGTGTGTTTAAAGTGTATGACAGTTTTTTTTTATTTTTTAAAGTGTATGTCAGTTATCTTGTTAACAAGTAGAACTGTATTCTGATTTCTGTTTAGATTTTTCTAAAGTTTTCTGATGGGGCAACATTTCATCTGCATAAATAATACTTAATAGTGTAGGATTTTATAAGTAAGTCAAAGAATTTTTGAAATCGGTTCAGTGGTACATACATCATTATATCTTTATACTATTAGTATAGATTTCTCAGTGCTTGCACTTACAGACCTGTTGCTCATGGGTAGACAAAAGTACTGTGGCCGTAAGATCGTGCGAAGTGGAGACGTTAAAGTAGGAAAGCGGACCCCGGGCTCTCGAGAGAGATGCAACCAGGAGCAACGCTTGGATGATGATGAGACAATAGTACTGTGGCCGGCAAAGAACTTGGAAAAAATTTGATGTGGAAGGGGAAAGTTCGCACAAAACATTTTACATGCGACTTCTATAAAAAACTTATTCTTTTACTTAAAAATTTCAACTTATCTGCTGGCGCTGTAACACTATTAAAACTGAAAAAACATTTAATTTGGATTCTGTTTCTTTTGAAACATCTATACGTTGGACTTTTAAACACTTATTGTATATTAGGAAGGCTAATAATATTCGGAAGTAATGGCTTGACACTTCGATCATAAATAAACTATAGATACACGGTCCCATACAAAATCGAAATCAAAAATTGGCACTACTTCAACGCTTACTTATACGGACATAGTACAGTTTAATGTAAACCTTAATCATTGGGCAATAAGGTTGTAAAACACTTATGCACGACTGACAGCGATATGCCTTGTTTCGCTGTAACCGGCTGAAATATGCCTTGTTTTGACGGCTCCATTTCTAGAGCGGCGACCGTGCATCTATGTAGGTTATATATGATCGAAGGCTTGACATCATAAGGGGTTAATACAATAATATGTGTTAATAAACTTACTAGAGGCTTCCAAGAGGGATGGAACTGGGAATGTCACTTGGATGATGATTATTATTATATACGGGCCATGGTCCCAAAATGACATCATGGATAAGAGAATCATGCCATCACAAGTGTGGTTGAGCATTCAATTTTTTGGAAAAAAAACCATTATTATATTTTGCCTTTTCTGTATTTTTGTGGCTTTGTCTTAAGTTTTTTATGATTCAATTAGATGGAATGGGATGAACTTTCATCCACTACTTATAATACTAGATCAGCCTGAGGCACAGATGCTACTAGTGGAATTTTATACAAACAAGCCCACCATAGATTTGGACAGTTTTTTGCACAGTGGTGCTTATACTGCAGGCTGACCGCACATAAACCTGCATATTTTTTTAAATATTTGCACAGGTAGTAAAACTTTGAAAAACTGAGGCAAGAAAAAGACAAGCAGACAACGATTTTCTCCAACTATAGAGTGGAATGGTGTGGTTGCTGCAACCGATATAGTTCAATTGCGAGTTGATTTTGAGTTTACAGAATGGTCTGCTAGTTTTGAAAATACCAATAGAAGCACCTGAGATAAAAATAATACTATAAACGAAAGGAGCAGAATAATTCCCAAGTAATTTCAAGCCAAAACATTAGTTTTCAACTACGTAAACTTACTTACCTACTGTAAATTCACTTGGAACTGTCCACATCACTCATTGCAAAAACTTTATTTCTCAAGTTTCGTAAGAAAGAACAGTTTTTCCCAAGTTATCAGGAAGCAGAACAATGGGTTCTGATCTCAATTTAGTATAACACTTTCACATTGGATTGGGACATAGCGATATGTAGCCACCTACACGAACAATACAGTTAATCCATCAACATCACAAAAACACACGAAAAACTTGTTTCACAACGAAATTATAACTTCAGATGTAATCGCAGGTACAAAACACAACGTAAAACGAATCCTATTAAACTTTATGATTAGCTAAAAAAGTTTTACGAAAACTTTTTCAATAATAATGAGATCAACTTTACGAATTTTTGACTGAAGAAGGCTCACTCACGCACCAAAGAGAGAGAAGGACATCAAACAAGAATGACAGCAAAACAAAATGAAGGTTGTAGTAAAGTGTTGCCAAGCTAAAAATATACTTCTTACCGCTAGATGGCAGCAGCTGTACAGAGCAAATTACAAGTTTCGCAAGCAAGCAAGGAAAGTTAGTGAAAATTAATATGATGGCCGAATGTATGTAGACTTTGAGGTAACACAAATCTACCAACAATTATTATTATTTATCTCTAATCAATCACCATTCCATCACAAAATGCATTCGCTTCCCGTGTTTACTTCTCTGAGTTGATGGCATAAAAAGTTTCAAGGGAAATGGCGTAAAACCATTCCAATGCTTTAGGTACGGAATGAATTGCGAAGTGTTTGTCGTTTTCATTAGGGTTAGCGGGAGTATACTCGGAAACTCCACAGTCGCACAGAGTTCGGCTTGGATTATCCCTTGCAGCGAAAAACCTCACAGTATTGTGTAACCTCTACAATGGTCAGGACAAATCATCTGTGGGGAGAGTCTCAGCACTCTGCAGGGTCCAAGAAATATTAGGCTTTCTTAGTCCACACCTTTAACACACATCTAACCAAAATGTCGATGTGTACCTACTTACTTATACACACTAAGAAGACCGTTCAAAATGGACCAGCTATGTTCCACAGAATAATATCATATTCGGTACTTCAGTCAATTTGTTACACGAACTTATTTCACAGATGTCATTACTTGTCTCGAATATCCATAAATCTGAATTTGTAAAACCAATAAATGGCTACAGAATTCCACGTATCGGTCCAGAATTTATAAAGAAAATAATTATTTTAACTAATAAGATTTATTGACCGCAAGATGACTTGACTAACTGCCATATTATTGGTATACCTACCTATTCAGATTTATGGATATTCAAGACAAGTAACGACATCTTGTGGTGTTTTGTGTTAACACTTGACTCCCAAATGTGAAACTTCAACATCCAATATCTTTTAACCTATCAAGAGTAGGACGAAAATACTAACACCATGGCTTTATTTAGAAAATTTATTTTCAAGGAAAAACAGCATTCAAAAATTTTCACTTGCGGCGAGGCGAATATGAAAAATTTTTTGAATGCTGTTTTTCCTTGAAAATAAATTTTCTAAATAAAATAGCCCTGAGCTACATACAAAAATTAATAGAAACCATGGCTATAATTCGCATAAATCAAATGAATAATCCATATCTCGTAATTTTCAATGGCACATAAAATAAAATTAAGGCCCCTCTAGCCCCCAGGTAAAATTCCTAAGGAAACACCTCGATCTTCTTTCATGTAGATGTTTGTATTTAGAGACTGTCGGGTAACGTATAACAGCTGCGAAACAATACAATCTTATTATTATGCACCCTTTGCAATAATGACATCTGCTACTCCTACCTCTCATCACCTTTCAGATTTTAGATTAATCTGTTCAGCAGAGTAGGTACATAAGCCAAACAAATTATTTGGCTTTGGGTACTCTGCTGAACAGATTTTATTTATTATCGACGGAAGATAATACAGTATTATTATTATGTTTTAATTTAGAATTTGCATGCTCGCAATGAGTGAACTGTACTGTAAGAGCTCCAATGACTTATAAAATTTTAGAAACAAAAATAAATTATTTCGAATTCATAAAACTGGATACATACTATGTAAGGCAGTGCGAACCTATTATTCAGTATAATTTTATCAATATGGCAATACACTCACCACGTTTTAGTTACTCGACAGTTATTATAGATGGCATTATGGCATCGCTTTTGACATGATAAAAAACAGACCCTTTTCCGGTAATTAGTTACTTATTACGACGTAAGATGGCAGGATTCCTGCTTTCCTTTTATATAAATATCTCCGAATTTTAATTTAATCTAGAGTCTAGAACACGAACATGATTGTCTAGAATAGTCTAGAATCTAGAATAGACTAGAATCTAGACTATTCTAGACTACACACATGCTCGTGTGGATGTGCTTGGATCATTCCATTGTGTGATGCAAACTTTTTTCTTTAAATCTCCTTTCAAATGATGGAGAAAAGGAGTTTGTAAAACTTCAGCTAAACTCACTGGCTGAATGAAGTGAGAAAACTTCCCACAAAATTAAAAAGAAATTGATTTGTTTTTAATTCTTCTCTTCGGGTCCGGTCACTTCGTAATGCAAACTTCTTCATGATGTCAGACAGAAAGGAGTTTGTAAAACTTAAGTAGAACTCACTGGCTGAAAATGGCAGAAAATAACTACAAAATTAAAAAGAAACTGATTTGTTTTTAATTTTTCTTTTAGCTTCAGAGCCAGTCATTTTTTAATGCAAACTTCTTTAGATAGGTACCTACTTAATGTCAGACTGAAAGGAGTTTGCAAACCTTCAGTACCTCAGTAGAACTCACTCCATGATGAAGACAGCAAAATAACACCTACAAAATAAAGAGATTTTGATTTGTTTTTAAAATTCTACACTCGACAGGATTGGCTATTATAGGTCTTAGATGAAAACAAACAACTTATTTGAGACTTATGAGAGTAAAACAAAACATGTTTTACTCTCTTAAGTCTCAAATAAGTTAGGGAACCCCTGCTTTTGAAGTGTTAGTAAAAAAAATCGTTTTCGAGAAATATCTGAGAAAGCTGAAGCATTGTTGAGTCGTTTTAGTTAGGGTCACTAGAGGGAAGTGCGGCATGGGGAAACTGCGGCGAACTATCAATTTACCGGACTTACAATAATTGTTACTTATATTGATAATATCGCCATCTAGTCACGATATAGGTAGATCAATAATATAATAATGTAACAATTAACTATAAGTCCGATAAAATGATGTTTGTCGCACTATCTCCTTAGTGACCTTAACTATACATCTAAAATACGTGACGAGGCTTATCTGCAGTGCTGTCCATTGGGGCATACCTATAAAATATAGGTAAGTAGGTGATTAATTAATTAAAACAAAGTAATATTTTACAGCGATTTATTAAAAAGAGTGACTTCGAAAACATAATACAATACCTAATTATTTACACGCTATAAATTTTAAGCGAAAAATATAATTTACACCTTTGGTTAATTAGGTAACTTTACCTAAAATATTTTGTTTGAAATGTGAGAAATGCCTTTATACAAGGTACTGTACCTAATAAGGCTTATATAAAATAATTAACACAATATCCCACCCACAACACACTTTTTAAACTTACACGATTTCCGTCCATCATTATTATTAGACACGGGTCTAGATCGCGTAATAGATAATCATTGTTATTTAAATACCAACTACACAACAACAAGAACATTAACAATGATTATCTATAACGCGATCTAATATAATAATATCCCTGAAGCCCACAAAACAATACACACCTATAATATTGTGAGTCAATAACTTAAATAAGTTATGTGCGCTATTGATATCGCTTTTACGGTGAAGAAAAACATCGTGAGGAAACCCACGGCTTAGTTAGCTCCAGACGTATTGACCTGTTCTTTCATCTGGGCATGTCTGACTAGGCTGGGAGGTAGGTATAGGTGCTGGGCAAGGCTTCTTCACCTAACAATGTCCCGGGCACTACAGCAACATAAATATCATAGATTAACAGTTGCTTGCGCTGTATATAAATCATCTAAAATTTAATGAAATTATTACAATCTTAGTTAAGTATATCTATTTCATTATTTATTAATACTTTGAGGATTAGTTTTAAATCTAATGTTTGCAACTTTCTTAACCTACTTATACCTACGACATGTATAAACTGACAATAGATAAAATCTTGGTAAGAAAATAAACATGTTGGTTTGGTATCTTAATGCACTTAGAAGAATTTACTTGGGTGAACTGAATATACCTACTAACAGTAGTCTTTGCACCCGGTCATTTTCGGTATGCTACATTGCAAAAAAAAACCCTTGAGTTTCTTGGGTCTTCTTTTCATTAGAGGTCGCATTCAGAAGACACACTAGATTACTGGCTCTACCTTTTACCACATTTTTCTATAAAACTTCGTTGGAGAATATAGTTTTCTACAATAAAGTTTCGATTGCAGTCCATCCAACTTACAAATTTTGAGTGTATTGTTTGCAACTGCAATGATATTAAGACGAGATTTTAGACAATTATATTACAGGAATTAATCCCCAAATGAGACAATAAACTGCGCGTTCTTTACAAAGCAACATCTTTATACTTAGTCAAATCATCAGATTCATTCCCAACAGACGTATGGCTGTTGCCTAAACTATAAAATACTCTATCCCTAGACCCGAAATGATAAGGTTCATGCCTTAACAAATTAACACCGTATGCTGAATCTTCCCTTTTAAAATCTGGGTAGAATCTAGGATCGTATTCCGGGGGGTACGCAATCCGAGGATCATAATACGCCGGCCTGTAATAGGGGTAAGCCATTTCACTTTTACAGTCCATTCTATCTTCAAATTCGTATTTGGAATTTGGGTATTCGTCGGAAAATGCGCCGACTATAGAGTGTCGGCGCTTATATGGGTTGTCAGGGCCAGATCTAGGGCCGACCCATGTGCCGTACATTTGGGGGGCCGCGTAGTGTTTGGGGTAGCCTCGGAGACTGGCGGCGTATTGTCGTTCGGCTAAATGTTGCCAGTAGGCTGGTGGAGGTTGCAGCATTTGGGGGTAGTGGGACATGGATTGACGCGTTGCTAGGTGACGGCGGAGGTCTGGCATCGAACCCGATTTAACTGTAATAAATAAGATTTTTTTATAAAATTAAAATAAATAAAAAACAAAGTTTATTGCAGGCCAAACCACCGAATTTATGAGAATTTAATTGGAATTGAATCTTTTAAATTATTAACATATACGTAATTATAACAAAATAGTGTGGCTCTTCAAGCAAATGCCCGGCTGCAACGCAGTAGGTTGCGGGTTCAATTCCCGCAAGGTGCAAGTAAATTAATACAACCGTAACAAAACCGGTCACTAGAATTTTATCAATACTAATAACAAATGGTAAGTCCGGTAAATTGATTTTTGCAGCACTTTCCCCAAAGCCGCACTTCCCCGTAATGACGTGATTTAAAATAAATTAGCGGACAGTCTAACCGACGAAAATAACAACTTTGCTACTAAGTAGGTACACCTAATGTCTTTAATTTCAAGCCTACGCCTAGTTTGTACAAAAGAAAATTATATTATAAGTAATGTCAATTACAAAGAGTTATCACCACCGCGTAGTATTTCCTGAGAATTGAACGACAATGGAGGAAGTTATTGGATATAATAAATAATGACAGCAGTTGGTACCTACCGCAACAAATAATAACTTTAGAAAGTTATAATAAGCGGCGACAGACAGACAGAATACCTATCTAGTCAGCCGTTGAAATATGAAACCAACATACCTACCTAAGTAAGTACGTACCTACCGGATTTTCTCCTAATAATATTAAAAAAAAAAAAAATTAAAAGAAAACCGGTTCTAGTGCGAATCGGACTCACGCACGAAGGGTTCCGCACCACTACCACAATTGGGTACGGAACCTTATAATGAACACTGGACCAAAGAATTCCTGTACGCAACGCGAATGCTAAATTTATTTTACAACTGGCACTGGTCTGTCACTCTATCGCTAGATGGTGGTAGTGGTAAAAACACATAGAGGTATCGTTGCGTTATGTCAAAAATCCGATTTGTTGTATGAGAGGCTACCTGAAATATTTGTTTTATTTTGTATTTGTTGTTATAACGGCTACAGAAATAAATCATCTGTGAAAATTTCAACCGTCTAGCTAGCTATTAGGTACGGTTCATATCAGCCTGGTGACAGACGAACGGACGGACAGACACTAGACAGTGCGGATATTCTACTGGACCGTTTTCCATACGGCTTTGTCTAAAGTATAGATAAGTTTAACCTTACCATTGTCACCCATAAAGCCATCGTTGGTGAACGCACTGGGAGCGTCAGGGACGTAGTGGCTCGCGTCGAACTCACTGCCGCTCACGGGCGGGCCGTTACCGTACTGCGCGTTCCTGAAACATTATTATAATAAATCAAGACATTTTTGCTAGGTAATAATAGTACACAAATCATCTTACTGTACCTATACTATACTAGTAGTTTTGCGAACAAAAGACCTCGCTAACATCATGTGAACAGAAATCACAGTTTACCTAGTAAATGCGCGCCCAATTCAAGTTAAATATAGGTAGTAAAAAGTAGTAAGTAGTAGGTAATAAGTTCAACTACATACTTCGAAAATATTAGTTTCGATAACCTCATTTAGTCTCGTGTTGCGGGCGATTTACCCCCGTGTACCCACCAATCAAAACTCCCCCACGACAAAAAAAAATCTCTAAAGTCGATTACCAAGTTAGACGAAAGAAAATTTTGCCAGACTTGAAGCAGAGACGCTTCGTTCGCTACGCTCGTTCGGTCAGTTTTTTTTAATAGCCCATCCAAAAGGTCGCTTTAACGAAAAAGCCACCATGAGTCAATCGATATATAGTATGTTTAGGTAATTTGTAATTGTTTTTGATATTTATTGCAATTATTTCTCGAGAAATACAGTGTTTAGTTATTTTATTGCATTAAAGTATTACCTGGTCTCTCTAAGTGCATACGCCGACTGCACAAGCACCACCCCGCACACAATCGCTGGGAGTCTAGCGACGTAGCACGCGAGTTCCGCGCCCCCATACACCCCTTGCAGGCCCCAATGGCTGATCGACAGGTAGAAGACTAGAGCACACTCCGGTATCAAAACTAATATGACTGAAATAAGCCACGCTAGCAGATATCTGTTGTTTTTCTGAAATTATAGGGGGAAATCATTTAAATAAACAAATATTTCACGACGTTACATACGGCGCAATCTAGCCCCAAACTAAGCACTAGGCTTGTGCTATGGGTACTAGATAACGGATATACTACATATTATACTTTTTATACATATAATACATAGAAAATACCCAGACTATAAACAAATAGGTATTTATTTTAAGCATAAATATTTGCAGTCGACGGGAATCGAACCCGGAACCTTCTGCACTGCAGTCGGGCCCTCACCCGACGCGCCAGAAGTTGTGTCTCGAAATAAAATAATGAATAGTAGTATGTACCGAATTCCAGGACCCAGTTGCCAGGTTGCCGAAGTTTCATTCAAAAAGCCGTTACATTGAAGTAGAATTGGGTTGACCATGTTAGCCGTATGCCAGGTGAACTCTGTCTGGGGCACAAGAACAATTTTCTGGACCAATCAATCAACGGAAGACTTGTGTGGTGTGAGCTAACTATAGGTTAGGTACCTACCTAGCTAATGTTACTATTATAACGGAGTAGCATCCCATCAGCAACGCAGAGGCCACAGGGAGACCACTCTCCGATTCCACTACCCATACTATTTGATATGAACTCACCGATATAAGCCCGTGGACCAGTATGACTGTAGCAGCTATAACAACGGAGTAGCATCCCATCAGCAACGCAGAGACCACAGGGAGACCACTCTCCGATTCCACTACCCATACTATTTGATATGAACTCACCGATATAAGCCCGTGAACCAGTATGACTGTAGCAGCTATAACAACGGAGTAGCATCCCATCAGCAACGCAGAGGCCACAGGGAGACCACTCTCCGTTTCCACTACCCATACTATTTGATATGAACTCACCGATATAAGCCCGTGGACCAGTATGACTGTAGCAGCTATAACAACGGAGTAGCATCCTATCAGCAACGCAGAGACCACAGGGAGACCACTCTCCGATTCCACTACCCATACTATTTGATATGAACTCACCGATATAAGCCCGTGGACCAGTATGACTGTAGCAGCTATAACAACGGAGTAGCATCCCATCAGCAACGCAGAGACCACAGGGAGACCACTCTCCGATTCCACTACCCATACTATTTGATATGAACTCACCGATATAAGCCCGTGGACCAGTATGACTGTAGCAGCTATAACAACGGAGTAGCATCCCATCAGCAACGCAGAGGCCACAGGGAGACCACTCTCCGATTCCACTACCCATACTATTTCGTAGATAAGCGCTATTGCGTATGCCACCTGTAACAATGTAAAAAAATATACTTTATTTCACATCCTACTAATATTTTCTACTATATTATAAAGTTGAAAATTGGTGAATATGTATGTTTGTATGTGTGTTTGTTTGTAACTCAATCACGTAAAAACCGCGAACCGATTACCATGAAACTAGATAATATGTATGTAGATTGCTGGAGACCTGGAATAACACATAGGCTACTTTTTATTCCGATATTCCCGCGGGGTCGAGACTTACGCGGGTGAAACCGCGGGGCGGGGCTACCTAATTTATAATATTACTAGTGCTTATGATATAAGTAATAACATCGCTCTTACGGTGAAGGAAAAACATCGTGAGGAAACCAACATGTCCTAGGACTCACCACGGTCTGAAGACATGGGATATTCAGTGTTTTCTATGTATCATATGTATGTATTTACAAAAAAAAAAAGTATAATATGTAGTATATCCGTTGTCTAGTACCCATAGTACAAGCCTAGTGCTTAGTTTGGGGCTAGATTGCGCTGTGTGTAACGTCGTGCAATATTTATTTATTTATTTATTTATCTTTCTTACTCCTTCACGCAAAACCTACTAAACCGATTGCGATGAAACTTGGTATGCAAATAGCTGGTGATCTGCATTAACATACTTTTATTCCGATGTTCCCACGCGACCGGGACTTACACGGGTGAAACCACAGTACGCAGCTAGTCAGTAATAAAGCAATCAACTGCGTCTAACTAATCAATCACACAAGACAAATAGGTATTGTAGTCGTGACATAGGTACGCTTCAACGTGCTATATTCACACGAAGTCGATTTGAAGTTTCACAAAAACTAGACTCTTAGTCGATCTAGATTTAGAAACGAATGTCGTCATGTATGTCGTGCTGCTGCAGTCTAGAATTTGGTTTCTCTTTAGAACCGTCTTCCGGCCGAATACAGAAATGCAACATACTATTTAGGAATTTAGAAGCTGCTCAATTATTTAAGCACGCCTCAAATTTAAAGTGGCGTTTCAGTATTCGGCTGTATCCTCCGTATTTATAGACAAGTCGAGTAATAACTTTGGCTAAGTAATACATTTGTGTCGAACTTGTCAGTGGTTTTCAACGTCTGCGAAAATGTGACAGAGATTTTACTTAGCCAGAGTAATACGGGGGTGACTGTGACTGAAATGTATAGCTTACTATCTGCGCCCCGCGGTTTCACCCGCATAAGTCCCAGGAATATCAGGATAAAAAGTAGCCTGTATTCATAGAGATTTTCAGCTACAGCATACCAAGTTTCATTGCAATCGGTTCAGTAGTTCTTGCGTGATTTAAACACAAACATCAGTCATCATCATTTTTACAATGTTACTTTCGCATTAATAATATCACACAAGTGGGATGTTACTATTTGCTTCAGTCCGTGCATAAACATCAAGTAAGTAATATTTTAATATAAAACCTTAGATGAAAACAAAAATAGTAGATACGGTATGTTTTAACATTGCGTATTCGAAAAATGAGCTACGGTTCGACATACGACTGAGGCTAGGGCGTCAGCTAGACGCAGTTTTATCGTCTCATATTCCGAGACTAGGTAGGTACCGTATCTTTAGTTTTTTGTTTTAATCTAAGTATAAAACAACTCGATTAGGTCCTATAAAATGTCTCTTTTTGTAAGTACTCGTCACTCGCATGGCTTGCAACAGTTTGTCAAATTACCTACTCTACATTTTAAAATATTTAGACCCCATTCATATTTCTCGTTCACGACATTACAATCTTTTAACCAATCTACGTAGACCTTTCATCTCCACAACTTAGTTAAAATGTTCTTGGTTAATTCGTGACCCTGCGGACCAGTTACACTGGTCAACTTTAGGCCTTGCAAGTTATCTCATGGCGTGACGAAATTGCAGTGAGAGTTAGATAGATAGATAGATAAACACTTTATTGCACCAAAAACACATACTTAATACTAATTATACAAAGAATAACTTAAAACTATAGTGGTACAATGGGCGGCCTTTTCGCCTATGGGCGATCTCTTCCAGGCAAC
The DNA here is from genome assembly GCA_958496205.1 of Idaea biselata. Lineage (NCBI taxonomy): Eukaryota > Metazoa > Arthropoda > Insecta > Lepidoptera > Geometridae > Idaea > Idaea biselata. Next base: position 6,453,628 of record OY292404.1, read on the forward strand.
CAATGAATAGACAAGACTTAAGGAAGGGGATGGGTGATGTGTTTTGGGAAATATTCGTCAAAGAGACTAAAATATAAAATATATATACCTAAATACGAGTATACGCACATATAATACACACTACAAATAAATAGGCAATAACTAAATAAACATAAATAAATACTCTACCTATACAACTGTCTTGCTTCCGCGAGAGCGAGATAGTGTCTGTAGACGTGCGACTTGAAAACTGAGAGTTGTAGTCGTAGTAACAATATAAGATACGTTGTAGGGTTTATCGTAATTTACATGTCAATTTGGGTTTCTTTTGCTATAAAAATATCAAGTTTTATAGGTTTTTTATTAGTTGGAATTAATTTTCGCAGTTTAAAAGCGTAAATATTTGAATAGAGATTTATTGCGCTACTTTTTCCAACTTATTATTAGCTACTAGCAGATTCTCGAGCTTTCATCCGCGCTAGTCGCGATCCCGTGGGAATATTGGCATTAAAAGTAGCATCATGTTAATGTAGCTTTCTATTGGTGAAAGAATTTTTGGATTCGGTTTAGTATGTTCAGAGATTACACGGAAAATGCATACATACAAAGATGTTACCAATATTAATACTTTTAATATTATGATGTTTCTCGCTAGAATATTCTTTGATATTTCTGCCAGTAACACTAGTATACCTTCACAGGTAATCAGTCCTCGGCCTCAGTCATGGCCCTCTGCCAGAAATAAGTGTAGGGCAATTTGGGCCATTATCACGTGTATTTACGAAACGAACCTAATCGATATCGTTTTATTTACACATTTATAATATGTAGGTATAGATGATAGATGAGCGTTAGACCACTATCTCACTTGATGGTAAGTAATGATTAGGTCTAAGATGTAAAACGATAATCTAGAAAAAGGAAAAAGACAGTCGAACCAGACCCGACACGTCTTCCTTAGTGGCTGCACCGGTCAACGTATCGGAACGCGGACAAGTACCGTCAGGCTACTCCCAGGAGCAACCGTCCGGGATCAGTTATAGACAGATCGCGTCCCCGATCGAGTTCGGTTCTCTATATAGAAGAGCTACCAAAGTATGGTACAGTAGTTATTTAATATCTTACCAAAGCATAAGCAGCTATGAACCCTGACGCAGCAGTGACACTGCAGCAGAATATCCTATTGACTGCCGGCTTCATCCTCAACTTTGGAGACTCCAAGTCACTCAGGTCATTACTCGTCGACATCTTCAACTCTTACATTTCACTTCACTGTGCAGTGTGACTTCTTGGTGATTATCCACTATTATTTCTTTAGAGCATTTTATCTGTCAGTGTGTTTTCTTTCAGCTCTTACTCTACTTATTTGGTATAAATTGATTTTGAATTGATAGGGTAAGAATTTCTTCTCTCCGTCATCATCTGGAACAAAGAAAAATCAATGGCTAATTATTCGTCTACGGAAAAAGAAAAGACTTGTTTACGAGACATTCGAAATATTGACATCCGAATCGTTAATCAGAAAACATAATAATTAAATTGAAAAACATGGTAAACACGATACATGGAATCATGGTTTTAAATAATACGTTACTAGCTGACCCGGCGAACTTTGTTCAACCTTAGAGGCAAAATATAAAACTTATGTCCGTCTCCTGGTCCTAAGCTACTTTCCTATCAACTTTCAGCCAAATCGGTTCAGCCGTTCTTGAGTTATAAGTTGTAAAAGTTATAAGTAAAAATACTTAGATTGCTTTGATAAAAGCAACACGATTGAAATCGGAAAAAATAGTTCAATTTGAGTTCAACATCGTGAAAACCGAAGAAAAATCTATTAAACTGCTATATTGCACTTCCTGATCGTCATAAGGAAAACCCTCGAGTCCAGATTACCAAGGTACGTTCTAAAAGTTGTATTCCGCATTTCATTCTAAGTAAAAGTAAAAGGACCTAAATAAGTACTTAGTTTGCATAATGCGTTGAGAATCTTTTTATAGCAATTTGCTCTTTACTTGGACAATGGTGAATAATTACGATGTACTCCTAAGTTCATTTGCTTATTGTTTTTGCTTGATGTTAACATGATTTCCTTGTGTAAGCACATTACATAAATTAGTAGTTTTTTATTCTGTGGTAACCATTCGAAACAAGAACCTATTTCTTCTTGAAGTCGGGTAAAATGAAAAGATTATTTAATAGTAGTAGCGTAGCGCGTTGATGTCTTTTGTTTTAAATTTCTTAACACTGGTTTTATGTTGCTGATTTTGATTGTAATTTGTTTTTATTTGGGTCTTTTGATGTTTTTTGACCGTCTTTTGTGCACAGCGGTAGCACCGGCGGCGGTAGGTAGTGTGTTGTAAAATTCTTTACACAAAGTGGACCAATCGCGAAGTTGGCCAATCAAATCGCTTAATAGTATCTGTTTTAATAGTAGGATAATGATAAATTACTTCTAGTAAATGACTCTTGCGACATCATCCACGCGATGATTAATAACTTGTCTACGATAGGCTTAGGTGAGTGGCTCTAAATTTTAGCATTGTATAAAACTCAAAATACGACACAATGAGTCGATGACACATACACTTATACTTTGAATCAAAAGTGTCAGTGTAAGTGTCATCGTGTATTTTGAACTTCAACCAGTAGGTACGTATCGTCGTACATAGAACAGTAACACAAACTTATGCTTATGAGTAGGTATTTATCAAGTATGTATCTTAAACAACCTACATTTTAGCCTCTATACCTACTTCATTTTTTTTTAAATTGTAGACTATGATTTAACACATTGTCCTGAAGATAAATTTACAAAACTACTAAGAACCAAAACGTCAGATCGTAGTCTGAAATTAATAAACGAAGTAAGTACCTATAGTTTCAATTCACAACAACGCCAATGCCAATGTAAACACTGTCTAATTAAATAGTCCAACTGCCTTTTTGTCGGCTTTTTCCCACAATTCATTCAATAAGTAGCTACCTATAGTACCTACGCTCCCATGGAGTCAACGATTGACCTGTGAAGGATAGATGGGGATCTAGCATTGACTTGTAGATTATACCTAGCAATAACATAGGTAATAGAGAAAAGTTTGCTTATGTGGTAATGTTTAGGGTTCCGTAGGTAAAGGGTACGGGACCTTATTACTGAGACTCCGGTGTCTATCTGTCTGTCTGTCCAACCGCCTTTTTGCCGGCTATTTCCCACAATTCATTCAATAAGTAGCTACCTATAGTACGCTCCCATGGAGTCAACGATTGACCTGTGAAGGATAGATGGGGAATTAGCATTGACTTGTAGATTATACCTAGCAATAACATAGGTAAGAGAGAAAGGAAGGTTGCCTATGTGGTAATTCTTATTTAAGTTTTGTCCTTGCTTGTGTCCGTAGTTCAACAACATTGTCTAGGTACTAGGTAGGTAGGTACCTATGGAATACTTAGGTGCAATTTAGTCTTCGTTCAATGAAAACATAATATTACAAAGTAGTTTTATCAGAATTAGTCCTATTTCTGTGAGAAAATTGAGACAGTATGAGGCTCTATGAGGACATGACAGCGCATTAATTTTCACGCCGGGATTTTTTTTTGTAATTAAAGTCAGTCAAATATTGAAATTAGACTTATTTTTCTAATTTTAACCGCGTAATATATTAATAGGAGATTAACTTTATTGTAGTTTTTGTACACAAGAAACAATAACTTATCAAATATTAATTTAAAAAACTAAACAAAACAAAGAATAACAAAATCACCAAAACTAAAATAACCCTTCCCCAAGCGTTCCCGATGCAAAGCTGCCCAAAATGCTAGCAGCATTCCCGTCCCGCGTTAAACCGCAATGGACAACCTTTGCAGCAGAAACGCCCCAGAACGGACATCATGCCATCATATATTAATACTAGCAGCTCCCCGCGGTTTCACCCGCATAAGTCCCGATCCCGTGGGAATATCGGGATCAAAAGTAACCTATAGCCTTCCTCAATAAATGGACTATCCAACCCCGAATGAATTTTTCAAATCGGACCAGTGGTTCCTGAGATTAGCGCGTTCAAACAAACAAACAAAAAAACAAACTCTTCCGCTTTATAATATTAGTTTAGATGTTTCGATGTCGACCCTATTTCAATCCAACATCGCGAAAACAGAATAAAATCTAAGTCTAATGTTATTTGACAAACGAAACGAAAATTGAAGATTAACTACAATGAAAATTTGAATATTTTAAAATTTTAAAATATTCAGCTAATTACCGATCTGGACGAAATTAAGATAAAGTTGCATCAAGAAATACCTACCTATAATCTATTTCAGAATCTTAGATCAAAAATGTGAAAAGAGCTGTCTCGGAGTCCCGGGTGATACCGCAAAAATGTGAACATTTGTTAACATAATAAACTTTTTAAACTAACACGATTGGAACTCATAATTTGAGTCCCATCGCGACCAAGACCGTTGCAACATGGTCGAAACATCGAGGTAAGAGAATTAAAAAGTAAAAATCACGCGATTAAGACCCGGGAAAATATAAAATTATTTGTTAACATTTTTGATCTAAGATTCTGAAATAGAGTATAGGTAACATCCCAATTACTATGACCACCATTTTGTAACGTTTTATAATGTGTTAGTATATAAAAATACCAAGCAATGACCTTTGCTGTTATTATTACACATTTAATTGCATTTTTTGGCGTTATTTTGTAGGTCAGTGTCGAGAGTTTAGAGCGCGATTAACACTTTTACTTGATAAATTTAATTAATAATTATAATAAGTAACCTAGTAAAAATAAATAAAAAGTAACCTATGTGATGTATGTTGGATGATATGATGTACCTACCTTTTTAGTATGTACGACCCATAGTAGTTTGGGGCTAGACCACAGCGCAATCTAGCCCCAAACTACTATGGGGCTAGATTGCGCTGTGTGTAACGTCGTGCAATATTAATTTATTATATTTATTTTATGATGTAGGCATCCGATAAGAAAGGTTTTTTTATAATTCCCACCGGATCGGCTTACAGCTAGTCTATTTATAAAAGACTTTGTCGTGACTGATTGATGGACCAACACGCAGCCTAAACCGCTGATTGTAGAGGGTTGAAATTGTTCTTTAAGTGATGTAGGGTGGATGTAGGCATCCAATAAGAAAGGATTTTTGAAAATTTCTACGGGAATCGTTTTATCTACTTTTTGTATATTATTTGTGGTGTGTTTTCTATGTATATGTTTTACGAATAAAGATATCTTTCTACACTTATGCAGGTGAAACCATAGGACACAGATAGTCCAACAAACGGAAATAATTACCTCAGCTAATAGTTCCATTGTGGGTGTGGTTTAAAGGTACTCTTAGGTACCTCTAATGTGGGTGAGAACATAACTCACAAGCACCAAGTTTCCTTGCAAGAACCTTGGCCTAGTCCAACGACGCGACGTAGGTTTATCATCGTCTCTATTGTTTCTAATGGCTGTTAGGATTATTTAATAATATGATTATTACTCCTACTGTACGCTTTCTTTGAAAACCTTGAAAGGTGATTAATTTGGTGTAATTGTGACGATGTAGTAGGTTGTTAAGGGCGTTTGTGCATGATTTATTTGTAGGTTGAAGATTTTTTTAATGGGGTGGCACACGCAAAGCTGTGAGCAGATGGCGCTGGCATCGGATGATCTTTTTTTTTTGTTGATGGTCCCCCACGAATGAAATCGCCGAGTTTTTTTTTGTTTCGGTCTGAGACTGATATGGCCAATTTGGCGCCGAGAGTTGTAAAAAACACCTGTTTGACAGTTCTTAATTCAAACCTAAGATCATCCGACTAACGCCCTCTGCCGGGATAAAAAGTTAGTGTTCCTCTCATTAATTAAAAAAAAAACTTTTTTTTATTTATCGATGGATAACTAAAAATAAGAAATACCTAGGTAGGTACATACTATTATTTATAACATACCCTAGGTATTTATTATTGGTAAAAGTTATAAAGCCTAAAAATGTTAAAATTTCGGAACCCGATTCCACTGAACGGTGCTGTCGTGAATTGCGTTGATATATAAGTCAGTCAGGACATTGAATTTTATATCTATAGGTAATTAGAAGGTACAGTCATTCAATGATGATTCTATTGTTTATATAAAAGGAGCTTTGTATACCCATTGAGTCTCTTGCATTCAAATGAGCACCAAGTGCTTATGTTCAAGATAAGTAGTGCTAGTAGTGAAACTGGTTTTTTTAAATTTACTTCCCAGTAGCTGACTTTTTGCACTAAAATGTCGGAAACAATGTCGATTACAATCCATAGACAAAAAAAAGTTCAACAACATTCCGTCATGAAATAATCAACAATTTTCGATGAACCCAACATGGATTTTGAGTTTAGCGGCTATAGGGCTCTTAAGAGGATAGTCTCCATTCTCTTTCTCCATACAAACGTAGTTTAAATATTCCTCCCTGGATAAAGACATTAGAGCAAATATGTTTATGCCATAAAACCTATATCTGTCATGACAATACATCTACCTTTTTTTTTTTTTTTCTAATTAAAATAATAATAAAAAATAAAAAGGTAGATGCATAGTCATGACAGATATAAGTTTTATGGCATAAACATATTTGCTCTAATGTCTTTATCCAGGGAGGAAAATTTAAACTACGTTTGTATGGAGAAAGAGAATGGAGACTATCCTCTTAAGCACAAAATAATTGTAAAACTAGATAGATCTCTTGAAAAACTACGACGATGAGGTCACGCTCCACGCAACATCCCTTTTGCAATACGTTCACATGTTCAATCGTCCACAATGAAGAAAACAATGAACTGTTCAAACGTGTAACGTTATAATGTAACACGGTAGTTATTCAACCCTGCTTCTTCCGCGTTCTTCAAAATAATCATAGCCTGCAACGCTAGGTACCTAGTCTGTATTTAAATAAGTTTGAAAGTGTATTGAGATAATCATTTTTCCGGTTTTAATCGAAAAACACAATATAAAGAGAGAAGTTCGCTAGTATCCCCCAGATCTCTATCAGCCGAATACAGAAACGCCACTTAAAATTTGAAGAGTATACTTAAATAGTTGAGCAGCTTCAAAATTTAAAAATAGTATGGGATTTTTTTAATTTGAGAGGTGCTTAGTTGTTTAAGTATAGAACTCAATTTTTGAGTTGCGTTTCTGTATTCGCCCATTAGTCACCTTTTACTGCAACCATGGGATGAGATGGGGTAGCCCTATTCTATGAGTAAACAGCTAAGACAATTTATGTAGTTGTAAGTCCTGATCCGGAGAGTATATCGGAATGAAAAGTAGCCTATGTGTTAATCCAGATCTCCAGCTATCTGCATACCAAGTTTCATTAAAATTGGTTCAGTAGTTTTTGAGTAATTGGAACACAAACATTCAAACAAATTAGTGCAAGAATTGATCGTTAAAATGTGTGGCAACAAATCATTTTCTCGAGCTCCTCCGTGTTTGGGAAGGCATTTTATGCAGTTGGTTATGGTAGTTATCTCTGATAGTTGTTAGGTTAAGTTAGACGCCTTAGGGCGACCTGAAGACTTTAACACTAGGTGAGTGAGCCATACCACTATACGAAGAAAAAGTACAAGTAAGTAGGACTTGTACTCAACCAATCACAGACAACACAATTTTTCACTAATTTCCATAGAAATGAAGCAAATAATTTCACTATACGTAAAAAGGTGGTTACATCGATTGTATAGGGTTCAACGGTCTCTGATAAGGACGTTTTAGATAGTAACTGTCGGCTAATCTGTGCCTTTACAGAGGAAAGCGAAATAAATCGATCTGTATGGTGGTAGGTACGTGCTTCTTTTACTACGTGGTAGTTGGTTGGTTTAATTTTAACTTAAGTACCTACTGCTGAAATGAGAGAGAGTGTAATGATGACTGTATGTACGTAAGTGCCATACAAATTAGTATGGATAATGTAGTAGGCACGCAGGTTTTAAAGGATGCAATGGATACAGCGCGGGCAACTAAAATAAATATTTAAGTGTTTTTTTTTGTGATAATGGTACGGAACCCTTCCTGCTCGTGTCCGACTTGCCCTTCGCCGGTTTTTCCTCTTTAACTGACTTGCTTGACGATAGCTCCTATCGTCGTTTGACTAGCCGCCGTCTAACTAGCCGATTTAAAAATCCTCATTTTCGAGAAGTCGGTCAAATCAAAATGTTTTCATGACCTCTTTCAAACGGAAGCAACAGCACTAACCACCGCCTAGATTCTCGACCTACATCCTACACAATATGGTCCATTTTCCCGTAACAAGCGATGAACAGTTAGGGTTACTTCCGCAGAGGCGTGATGATATGGCTACGGACGTGAGCTGGTGCTCCGAGAGTTCATTGCGCGGGGGTACGTGATGTGAATATGTTGATGGTTTGAAGTTCATGATGGTATTGTTTTGTCTTGATATTGAAGGTATAATACTATGAATTATACTCCCTCCCTTCCCCTCCATTGCCTTTTCCTTCATCACCTCCCCTCATGCCTCCACTATCTCATAAATGTTGTCTCTGCATTTTTTTTTCGTAACAAAAAAAATCTCTAACTCGTCTCTACACCTGGTGGTGTGGCTCGCTGCGAGTGTTAGAGTTTTCAGATCACTCTAACGCCTCTAACTTGACGTAACGACTACTATCTGAAATAACAACCGGGACTAACTACTTAACGTGCCTTCCGAAGCACGGAACTGCAATGCCTGAAATGCATGCTAATAATTTAGAGAATTATGTAGCTTAGCTAGAGCCTTATTTTTGAATCGCTCGTGCCATTTCGGGCGATTTAAATATCTGGATTTCTGCTGATATTCGTTCGACGTCGGACTCCTGTTGAGACCACTCGTTGCGGTCATACGATTCACATAGAAAAAATACCGATAACAAACGTAAATCAGTTGAAATCTAATTATTTAAATCGCTCGAAGTGGCACAAGCGATTATAATAGCGCGAGCGAAAAATACAGCCCCTGTACATTAGCTTCTTGGGGACCTGTAGTACAAAGACCGAGGTTCTGTTTGTGGTGTCGGTAGCCCCAACGACATATATTTGTAGGAATGCGTTTCGGTCCCTATAACCGCAAGGTTGAGGACCGTAGGTGGTTTCTCTATCTATCTCATCTACCACGAGACCGCTCAAACCGATATGACAACGTCTATTTAGCAGGCTAGAGTCTCGTTCGTTACCGGAATTAACCAGACAAATCGCTCCACCAACTAAGAACGGGCATGCACCACCACCCACCGAATCAAGAAAGAGCTGTTAATATTTTACAACACAGCCGCTTTCAGGCTTTACGTTGGTTGATGTATCTGTTCAATGAACACTTGTATCAGTAAGGGTTGATTCGGCCAAACTAGAATAAGCAATGAATACAGATCATATTTATTTATTTAGCTACTTATTCTCAATATAAACGATACGCTGCTCGATATTCGTGACAAACGGTAGACCTACATTACCTAAACTTTGTGACAGTAAAACTAGTAAAATCTTTATTATTAGACACGGGTCTAGATCGCGTTATAGATAATCATTGTTATTAGTTACCTCAACGTTTCGGCAAACTGGTTATACCGACCATGGTCCCGAGAAGAGTTCTCGCTATATATTTAGAATCGCGTTATAGAATTATCTATACCCGTGTCTAATAACAAAAGATGGACGAAAATCGTGTAAGTTTAAAAAGTGTGTAGTAAAATCTTTACCGCGTTGTAAAAATTGTAAACCTCATGTTGTATGACAAAGTTTCACATGTAGTTCAACCTATAACAGATAAAGTGTTACATTTGCATGGCTGTGGAATGTTGGCAAGTACAACGGTATGAGTTAGTACAGCTAAATGGCGAGCCGCAAAACGTATCACGCAAGTTTTATCTAGTTGAAAATCCTGTTTTTTATTATATTTATTTACTAGCTAGGCTGTGTCTCGTGGTTTTATCTGCGTAACTCCCGAGCCTTTCTTATTAGGTGGCTACATCACATAAAGAACACATTCTCCAATATTCAGCTCTCTACTATCAGCGGTTTAGGCGGTACGTTGATCAGTCAGCCAGGACAAAGCATTTTATAGATTCTTGTTTTCGTATAGGGGTATGGATCACTTAGTGTAAGAGTTTTCATGTCACTCTAAGGCCTCTAACTTGCCCTAACGACTGATATCAGCACCGATCATTATATATCAGAGAAAACAAGGCTTCGTGCCTTCCGGAGCGCACGGAATCCATCTATTTATTTATAAAATATAGATGACTTAATTTTTTCCTCCATTTTTTTAAATACCGCGATAAAAAAATATATCCCTAAACCAGATTTAGGTAACTCTACCAAAGGAAAACATTTACACATCGATGATATTATTATTATTTTTATGAAAAAACTCGTTCCTTATTACAACTTATTTACTAAAACAAAAGTCTTCAACTCAAACTAAACTCTCTGCCATTGCTTTAAGCTCGATTTTCCTAAAACACGACCCACGCCCACATGATTGCGTATTTTGCCGTTGACTCAACGCGACATTTGCATATTTCTTTACAATATTATGCTGCTTTAGTCATTCTTGTGAATGGTTTTAGTAGTAAAGGAAGATATTATAACGGTTAGTTATTTATATTTATAAGTTAGTAAAGTTTTGTTCCAAATAAGGAATAAAGGTGTCAAATGACGTCTGAATGTACACTATTGGGCTATTCCACTTTGTTCTATATTTTCTCATTCGGTATAAAATATTTTTCACAACTTCACTTTTAAGAAATATTTAAAAGGAAAAAATGAGGACATATACTTCTGCAAAAACACAACGCCCAAAAAGGCCGTTGTATTTTTGTTTTGTCTTTATGAAAACCCAATGCAGGCTTATGCACCTAAATAAAAATAAAATATTAACTTCTTCTAATAAACAATAAAAATTTTATTCATTTACCTAGATCATTTGTTAGTATTTTACCTGGACCTACCTAAATAAAATAGCTTTTACATGTATTGTATTTTCTTAATGATATTTTATCTAATATATAAAATTTCCATGTCATTTTTATGAAATTTTGTATACGTATTCAGTAGGTCTGAGAATCGGCTACTATCTATAATTTATAAGGCAAAACAACGTTTGCCGGGTCAGCTAGTTATGTCTAAGTATGAACCTATGTGATTTCGTTACTCTTTAAGAACTATTGAACCGTTTGCGATTAACTTGGGAACGAAATAAGACAGCTTGGAATAACACATTGGCTACTTTTAATCCCGATATACCGGGTCGAGACTTACGCTGGTGAAACTGCGAGGTTCGGCTTGTATTTATTTATAACATGATTATAAAGAATATCCCGGAAACCACTAAACTCTTACACCCCCAGTAACCTATAATAAGTATAAGGAAATCTATTACACCAAGAATTCTAAAGATAGCCCGTAGAAAAAACTCGCACATGGTTACCGTAGCGAAACATAGCGTGCGGGAACATATCGACTAGTTGGTTAAGAGATTCAAGGTGTATTTTTATAATAGGGAGTAAAGAGAGAACTTCTAAAAAAACATGTTGAAAAAAAGAAGAAAAAACTTAGTTTTTTGACCATCCACCCCTATGGATGGTCTATGGATTATATTTCTTACACATCAAGAAATATACACAAAGAAAAATATTCCCAATTTAAAAATAAAAATAAGATTAACGTGTTTGGTTTATTTTTACGTTTTGTTAGTTTTTTCTTCAGTTACCATTAAATTACTTGACGCTGTTTCTATTATGACGAAATTTATACCATAAAAAAACTGGCCAAGTTCGACTCACACTGCGCACGAAGTGTTTCTTTCTGCTTTTGGTATTTATTGTAATAGCGGCAACAGAAATACATGAACTGTGAAATTTTCAACTGTCTGATGGATGAGAGACAGACAGACGGACACTGGAACGTGGAGTCTTAGAAAAAGGGTCCTATTTTTAATATGTGTGTAAAGACCCATTAAGAAATAAGATCTTTTTTAGGGTTCCGTACCTAAAGGTAAAAACGGGACCCTATTACTGAGACTTCGCTGTCTGTCTGTCTGTCTGTCTGTCCGTCCGTCCGTCCGTCCGTCCGTCTGTCCGTCTGTCACCAGGCTGTATCTCATGAACCGTAATAGCTAGAAGGTTGAAATTTTCACAGAAGATGTATTTCGGTTGCCGCTACAACAACGAATACTAAAAACGAAATAAAACAATTATTTAAAAGGGGCTCCCATACAACAAACGTGTTTCAAAAATAACAAGGAGTCGAGTCAGGACAGGAAGAAGGACAGGAGGACAAATCGAGTTGGTCATGGAATTCAAAATGGCTGCCCTATCTGTCAAATATACTAGTCTGCCTTACTTACCAAAGAGTTTATTTTATGTTTCAGATTTTCTTTGTGCCAAGGTTTTTTTTTTCAGTGATTCGGTCGTTTGATGGGAGTAAGAATCGAAGATAAATATTTCATATTTTCCTATAAAATTTAAAAATTGGTTGTTGTAAACCATTTTAGGGTTCCATATCCAATTGTGATAGTGGTACGGAACCCTTTATGCGCGAGTGTCGCACTTGCCCCGTTTTTATTACAGATTGGTAACTGAGTAGATTGATTCGTGGCTGAATATTTAGAAAACAGTGAAGGATGCCCTTGAAAGATTCAAAATGTAGGTAAAGTCTAATGCCACTTACACTTTACCTAGACAGCACTCATGCATGAATTTCTTTTTATGTGTTTCATGTGTGGTCAGTTTTTATCACAGGTACAGCCTAAGTGTATGTGCCATCGTGTATTTAGAGCTTTACCTCTATTCACAATTTTAATTATCTTCATCTGCGTGCAAAACGATATTGACCAGTATCCAGTAACTCTGCAGTTATATCATTATCGGAAGTAAATACTGGCCAGAACGTTTTTCTTACGTCGTTATATACTCTGTACATTTTAAATGAGGTTAATTGGCTATAAAACATACCTAGTTATTTGTTATGTAGGGTACGTATGCCTGCTTTACGAATAATTATCGTGAAATACCTATAACTGTACTGTAAGTTTTAAGGGGACAGTCTACCTACTCTTTTCTCCATACAAACTTTACAAACGTAGTCGACTCTTTCCTCCCTGGATTATATCAGTCATGCATGACTCATGACCAAGCCCCTACGTTTTGATTTTGTTCATTTTCAAATTTTTCTGAATTTTATTTCTATTTTAATTAGTAAATGAAAAAAAACAAAACGTAGGGGCATCGGGCATGGTCATGGCAGATATAGGTTTTATGGCATAAACATATTTGCTCTTATGTCTTTATCCAGGGAGGAAACAGTCGACTACGTTCGTATGGAGAAAGAGTAGGTAGACTGTCCTCTGAAGGGGTTTCTTCTGTAAGTTCCTTATTACCCACCTAAGTCTAAGTCGTAGCGCCAAGTGGACTCGTCCGTGTTCCGATACGTTGACCGGTGCAGCCACTAAGGAAGACTGGTCGGATCTTCCACTGCTGTCTTTCTTCTTCTAGATAAGCGTGTTACATCTTAGACCATATCATCACAGGTCAGAGTTATCAGGTGAGATTGTGGTCAAACGCTCATCTATCGTGTGTCAAAATTTTGTAAAAATTACATAGGTATAGTATCTATGGGTATTTCACCGAAAGTTTGGGGAAATCCAAACTTGTCATAGTTTGGATATTTCTTAAAACTTTGGGATATTTCACCAATCACTATTTTAGAACCCACTCCAGACAGATAGAAATTGCTTCCGATTATTTTCCCGCATCTTGAAAGACGAGACACAACAACCGTGGAGCACTGCCAATATATAGATATAGATACATAATACTAGGTAATTTACTTAAATAATTAGTCCAAACCAATAATAGATCTACAAAGATTCTGTAAAACTTCCACCGATACTAAAGCACGCGTTGAAGTCTTTTCTATGACAATTGTTAAAACTACAATTTACATTACCTGCTAACTTAATCAAGAACAATTATTATTTTAGAATTAAACCTAAATATATTTCCGGTTTTAATAGCATTGCTTTTATTAATTTTAGCATTTTATCAATTGAAATTAAAGACATTTTTCGGTTTGAATCGCGTGGTTTTTATTACTTTTAGCATTGTTACAACGCTCAACGTTTCGAGACCTTTCCAGGTCTCTTCTTCAGGATAGACCAACGTTGAGCGTTGTAACAATGCTAAAAGTGTTAAAAACCACGCGATTCAAACCGAAAAATGTCTTTAATTTCAATACAACATCGCGAAAACAGAAGAAGAATCTATTTTATCAATTCCCTAAATCTTCATAGATCTCTTCCTCGGGGGTAAACCCCCAGTTTAATTTCAATCCAACATCGCGAAAGCAGAAGAATCTGTCTTTTTGAGAGTCTGTCTTTATGAGAATAATCCGAAAAATCTATAAAAATATTTTGGATGGACAAGAGTTAGTATGAAATCAAACTATTTTTTCGGCTTCAATCTCATTACCTTTATTTTATTTAGCATTTTTCAAACTCCCGACATTTCGAGGACTTTACAGTGCCTCTTGTTCAATGGTAGACTTCGGTAGGTATGAAGAGAAAAGAGATAGTGCTTTAAACTGGAATATCAAGCCGAATGAATATAAAGCCGTATGTCTATCGTCGATTTAACTAAGTTAGTTTTAGCTCCGCATTGTTTTATACATGTGCGTCCTTCGCAAATTGTGCCAGCTAAAGATATCACTTGTTTGAAAAACTGGCGGTGGTCATCCTTCACTAAAATTAATACAGTTTTGAAAATTATACATAGGTACCTAGGTCCAATTATAAATACAACCACATCTACACATTCGATATTTATTAGATTACCTACTTCTATCTAACATTAGCGTAGATCTGTTAAGTCATCTGATAATAAATACTGTGATAGATAATGCACAAATATTAAGTACGATGAATATCACTTCATTTGTTCCTCATATAACAGGTTTTAGCGTTTTTTAAACCAGGTCTAGATTGTTATAAACCCAGGTAGAGACAAAGGTTCAGATTACAGGTTTAATAAAGTGATTGTTGGCATTGAATTGATCTCACAGTTACCTACCTAGGTACTATTATCTATAGTATTCTATAGGAATGTGTCAGCTGTATTTATTGTTGACGGCCTCTCTAGCGCCTCGGGCAAAAGCCCGACTGTAATGTAGAAGGTTGCGGGTTCGATTCCCGCCGGGTGCAAATATTTTTGCTGTAAAATAAGTTTTTTATTGGTTTTTTGAAAGCATTTTTTCGAAATGCAGTATTTCCTAGGACTAATAAATATAATATTCAAATTATATGAGTTCTAATCGTGCTAGGTTTATAACAGGCTAAATCATCAATATAATTTATGGGATTTCCAAACAGGACAGACATCCAGAAAATACGCCGTGGCCGAATTAAAGCCTTGGGAGGCCGAGAAACCGCCTTTGACAACTAGCAGGCGATACCGTAGCCATATTATTTTAGACCCGGACCCAGAAATATTTCCGAATTCCGTATTCCGGATACAGTTTTTACTTTTTATTGTTCAATTTTTTTTCTTAATATCGATTTATGCACGTGTCCAGTGTCAAGTTAAAGTTAGCATTAAATGTTCAAGTTCTACACAAATTTCATACCTCAAAACAAATACGACACTATAGATATTTTTAAGTTACCTATCTCAACTCAAGAACCTAAAAAACCTGTGAATCATAAAATTTAACTCATAGTGATCAAGTTTCAAAAGTAAACATTACTTAAACACCTGCATGCCATACTCGCGAACAAAATGTACATTTCGTAAGACATTGGCAAGATTTATTTACTTCTTACCTCACCTTATAATAAAAACAATAAAATACAACGCAATATAAACTTTTTAAAACCAACCTTTAACATGCACAGAAATCCAAACTTAAAAAAAAAAAGTAATGTAAACTTTTTCAAAACACAAACTCTTTCGTCACTGAAAGACGAAACTTTTTCTTTTATTTAAAGTTGGAATGCGAAAAACGCGCGCGCGCGCTCGCATACAGCACGATACTGCTTTGTGATTGGAGATTCCAAAGCGCGGGAATGCATTTGTCATAGTGACGTTTGCAAACAGGTTTTTTTTAATGAACTAGCTATCCGACCCAACTTGGCACGTAAGAATCAGTCGGTTAGAAGTCCTGTGTCTCACTGTTCCACCTATGTTATTCACGATCCAGTAAAAATTACGAAAAATTCTTTCTTATCGGATGCCTGCCTACATCAACCTACAACTAATATTATGAAGAGGAAATATTTATTTGTTTGTTTGTTTGTAACGCGTAGGCTCCTAAACGAATGGACCGATTTCAAAAATTCTTTAGGCTACATTATCAAGGGGTAACATAGGCTACTTTTGATCCCGATATTCCCACGAGATCGGGACTTACGTGGGTAATCTTTTATAGAACACACACTCTACTATCAGCGGTTAAGGCTGTTCTTATTTTCAATCAACTTGTGAATTAACCTGTGGAAAGTGCATTTTAAAATGCAGTTTTGTTTGTTTTCAATACTAAAGGGAGCTCAATAAAGTAGTTATTTAAAGTAGGTAGGAAAGGTAACCTGCTACTTTCCCTTTGAAAAAGGCTCGTAAAATGTCATTGTGGTAGAACGCGAGGTTGACTCATCGAACTTTGTGCTTAGTTATGCGCGTTGAATATTAATACACACTTGTTCATACAGTCTGCCTATAGACTCATCCTTGTTTTATGTGACCTCTATAGTGCTGTGAGCGAAGTCTACTGTAGGAAGTTACGAGGACATATTTTTGCTGTCTTCTCTTCTTCATGAGAAACAAGAAGTCATTAGTCTACACTAATATTATAACGAGGAAAGAATAATATTTTTTTGGGTGTCGTATGTTTGTAATGAATAAACTCAAAAACTACTGGACCGATTTCAAAAGCAAATTATTTCAAAAGCTACATTCACCCTGAGAGACCCTAAGTAACATAAGCTACGATTGATCTCGACATTCGCACGGGATCTGGAATAACGCGGGTGAAATCGCGGGACGTAGCTAGTAATAAATAAATAATACTTAATTACTTATACCTAATAAATATTGCACGACGTTACACACAGCTCAATCTAGAAACTAAGCCCCAAACTAAGAACGAAGCTTGTACTATGGGTTATACTTATTAGACAACACAATATTAACTAAGTACCTACATTTCAAAGTGTGTTGGTCGCTGTTACTGCTGTTAGTCATCTATGTACAGATTGTACAGTCCGGGTTCAAAAGTATATAGTTCCCTACTTTGCAATAATGTACTAAGTATCCTATAAATCCTTTATAAACTGAAAAACCCACAAGCAGTAGGAGCTCTAACATCAACTTTAATCAGATTTACAGACTCCACAGATCACAGACTCTTTGCACTTTTTACATTCACGAAGCAGAATTTTACATTAGGTTTACATTAGGCCGGGCAATTCAGAAAAGAGCCCTTTTCCAAGACTTCGTTAGGCAACTTCCACTGCATGTACAACGTATTTTTTTAGTCGGAATATGTTAAGATGAAATCTTGAAAGAATAAAATTTTCTCGATAAAATGTTCGATTTAAAATCTCATTTTCTTACGTTTTCTTTAATATATTTTCCAATATATCTTGAAAACTATAATGCTAAACATAATGACTTTTTCTTAATGAGTAGTCATAACAGTAATCTAGTAGTATGTAAGCTAATAATTCAAACAATTAAGTTTTTCATTCATGATTTCAAATTGTATAGTTACCTACTTACACGATATTTCATAGGGAGATAGTTAGGTATACGTCGCAAATGTCGCAATAACAGTGCAAAGAATTTTGCACCTAGTTGTGGGGAACCAATCTTGAACCCGCAGATACCTACCTACATCAAAATAAAGCCAAGGCTTTGAAGGCACCCAAATAAGGTTTGAAGGTTGAACATTTACTCAAACAATCGTACAAGATGGTAATGAGTTACGCGTTTTCCCACGAACTAACAATACTTCACGTACTGTCGAGAAGGTGGAATAAAGATGTGCCGGTTACTTTAGCCGAACCGAAACCGAAAGATGCATTTCGTTCTGCTTTCGGTTATACTTAAGTTATTATAATTAATTCACTGCCATCTTGTTATCTTTTAGGTGAGCGGCTGCAGTTATGATGTAGCATGCTCACAACATCACTCACGCTTCGAAACTATTGGGCCGATTTTAAAAATTATTTCACTAATAGAAAGCTACATTATCGAAGAGGAGTTCCCACGGGACTTAAGTGGTTAAAACCTAGTAAAAAATAAAAATATTGCTACCGCGTGGACGCTATCGACACTAGTTTCTGTATTTTGTGTTAAGTGTCAGTGTCATCGTGTTTCCGAAGCTTAACCTAGCCAAAAGAGTTTTTGTTAGGTTAGGCTTCAGCAAGGTACAGCAAGCAAGCAGCTTCATAAACAATCAGTAACGCATTGAGGAAATGTGTTGCTGAATTTACAGCGTCGTAAAACCTAAAATACGTGTAAATTGTTTAATTTCGGTGACATAATAATCAATTTAGTTAGGTACGTTAAAGTAAAAAGAAAATAAGTGAAAAACATGGTATTTTCCGGTGCTTACGAATTTCGTAAAAAGTCGTTGTAAAATAGTATTTTACAATGACTATCTGTCTCGACCTTGACTTATTCATACAAACCTGCAAATATTATTATATACTTGACACTGGCTAATTCCCAAATGGCCACAATCGGTTCCTGACCAAAAAAAAAAACAAAGAAATATCCCAGCCAAAGATTTTGACCGAATCTAAAGCCGAAACCGAACCAAGGCATTGGTGACAACATTACAAGCTCAACCTAGTTGTCAAAGATGTTAGGTTTAAAGTAAAAGGAACATGTCAATCTGTGTGACCTAGTAAGGGGCTAGGCTAGAGTTAGGTACTAAGCAAACGGAAATGTTGATACCTGTGTGTATTGATTGGGCTAGGTAGGCATTTGTGAAGTCTTGCAACATTGTGTCCAGTTTCAAGCTGGTTTAGAGGAAGTTGCTAATAATATGTAATTTGACTAAATAATGATTCTAAAAGTTACTAGCTTAAGAGGAGAGTCTCCATTCTCTTTCTCCATACAAACGTAGTTTAAATTTTTCTCCCTGGATAAAGACATTAGAGCAAATATGTTTATGCCATAAAACCTATATCTGTCATGACAATGCATCTACCTTTTTATTTTTTTTATTTTCTAATTAAAATAATAATAAAAAATAAAAAAATAATAAAATGAAAAATAAAAAGGTAGATGCATAGTCATGACATGACAGATATAAGTTTTATGGCATAAACATATTTGCTCTAATGTCTTTATCCAGGGAGGAAAATTTAAACTACGTTTGTATGGAGAAAGATAATGGAGACTATCCTCTTAATATTGGGCGAATAGAATCTTACCTTACTAATATTATAAATGCGATGTCAGTCTGTTACACTATGACGCCTAAACCGCTGAATCGATATTGATGAATTTTGGTACCTATGGAGATAAATAGGATTTTGAAGAAGGACATAGGCTACTTCGGAAGACGGACGAGCCCGCTTGGCGCTACGATTTAGACCGGTGGGTGGTAACAAGCCGCGGCCGAAACCTCCTACCAAGAAACACCTTTTAGTCGCTTTTTACGGCGGGCAGAATACACCTTAGCCTTATTTTTTCAGACCGAGGCTACAGAGTTCAAAGGAATTCTCGCCATACATATTTTAGGGTTCCGTACCCAAAGGGTAAAAACGGGACCCTTTTACTGAGACTTCGCTGTCTGTCTGTCCGTCCGTCTGTCACCAGGCTGTATCTCATGAACCGTAATAGCTAGAAGGTTGAAATTTTCACAGAAGATGTGTTTCGGTTGCCGCTACAACAATAAATACTAAAAACAAAATAAAACAAATATTTAAGAGCGGCTCCCATAAAACAAACGTGTTTCAAAACCTACAAGGGAATTTTATTGCAATCTGAGGTCGCTTCTGAGTGGTCAGAAGCAAATCGAGTAGGTCGTGGAATTCAAAATGGCCGCCCTGTCTGTCAAATAGTCTGCCTTCACTTTTTTTTTGAGTGGTGTGGTCGTATGAAGGGAGTAAGGATCGAAGCTAAATATTTCACATTTTCCTATCAAATTTAAAAATTGGATGTAAATCATTTTAGGGTTCCGTACCCAAATGTCATAGTGGTACGGAACCTTTCGTGCGCGAGTGTCGCACTTGCCCGGTTTTTTTTTCAAATATGTAGGCTTTTACTCTTTAGTCAATTAGAAATTAACTCTCATTTTTTTGTCGACCGTACTAAAATTGTTTTGGCACGAAGGGGATATGAAGTACTAGCTGCGCCCTGCGGTTTCACCCGCGTAAAATTAGCCTATGAGTTATTCTAGATCTCCAGTTATGTATATTCCAAGTTTCATTGCAATCGGTTCAGTAGTTTTTGCGTGAAAGAGTGACTTTGTTACTCTTTCACGCAAAAACTACTGAACTTACTACCTAATTTTGTTTTGACCCGATCGGAACTCAATGTCCATACATAGAGTTCCGAGCCGGTCAAAAAAAATTATCGTAAAAAATATAAATAATAAATATGGAAATTAAAAAATTAAACAACACAAAATGACTACACATAAGAATATTTTATTCATGAAATACACATACGTAATGGTCCAAAATACAGTCAAACTATACCGAAACCAAGATTAGATATATAATAATAGGTGCTAACAATAACAGATTGGTACATACATAATATTTCAGTACCTATATTTTTATTTTTATACATTTTCAATGAAATAATAATGTTTTTAAAAATTTGATTCTATGAAAAAATAATGATTTTAATATAATTATCAGATTTAAATAAAAATATCTGCGGTAAGAAGGAAAAATGAGGCAAGTCATGTTTTAGCAAAAATCAATTACTTTATAATTACTTTTATTTTACCAGAATAACTTTTAAAATACCGCAGATTAACAACCAAGATAATAAATTTCTAACCCATTTTCATATTGCTTTGTTTAAAAAATGTTGCTAATTAATCCAAATTCTTACGTACTTGGTACTTACTCAGGTATTTTGTGTTTATGAAAGTACAAATTTGATTCTAAGTGTTTTTTTTCATTGTATCACAACAGGCTAAGTTATAGTCATGGTAATCTAATAATTTGTTTACAAAAAGTGTTATCATATTATGCTAGCATTTTTTAGTTAACAAAACAATGGGTAATTAAGTAACCAACAATATGGTATAAAATATGTAATGTACATTGGTTATTTTTTTTAAACACACAACTTTATTAGATTCATTATAATAACAATAAAGCAACTGAAGACAAAACATTATACACTACATAATCGTGCAATAGCGTACCGCAATTACATATATTCGTAACTTCCCAATTGAAAAAGCTATATCATATTTTGTTAATATTTATAATATAACTATCACTAATAATAATATGTTTTTTTACGCAATATACATAAAATAAAAATTAAAGATCCACTTGGAAATAAAAAATACTTAAATACTTTTTGTGGTTTTGAGAAATAAATGAACTATGTATCGCACTCTTGATACTAAAATGACGCAACTATAAATATTAACTTTTTAAGAATTTTATGATGTTCTCTAAAAAGATGGTAACAAGCTGCTAAATAAGCAGGAAAAATTGCGCTACATTTTACTAATGAAAAGTATTAGTCAGGAAAAATGTAGGATGGATTTTATCGTCATTAATTTTAGTTCTAAAATTGCGATACTTAGTCAAAAATAAAACAGTATGAGTGGATCTTTCACACAACAGTTGTTATCACTTTAATAATCATCTTTCCCGACATTCCCTCGTTATTTCGATGGATAAGTACAACAATTTGATCTAACACTAGGCAATCCGGTTCGGCTAAAAATTACACACAGATATTTCTAAAGTTACTGAACTCAATCGAATCTAAGTTGTATATTTAATATTTAAGAAAATTAATATCGTTTGAGGTATTTTGTACGCAATAATATTTTAGAAACAGCAGTGTGCAATTTTATAAAAACGAGTTATAATGATACATTTGATCAGATTCCTGATTTACTCGTAGATAGTCAAATATTAATCAGAAATCGACGAATTATTATAAAAGCACACGATATTCTTGTGATTCGCTCGAGTTTTTGGGAATTCCAAGTTCGTGTTAGATATAAAATGCATACATAGATTTAACGATTGTATTGTACCATTATATCTCGCTTAGTTTAAATACTACATGATATTAAAATCTATTGTTAAAATGATATTTTGTAGCCAAACCGAATATCGAGTTGTTTCACAGCCTTATTGAGTCTTGGTTATTAAATAGTGACCGGCCCAACCTACAAAAGTCAACTGCAACATTTTTAAATATTTAAGTTAGCAGTCGATGGATATTGAAATCGCTTCTTCGTTGGGTAATTTAATTTTTTATTTGTTTATTACAAAATCAGAAATAATATAAATGTTTCATAATTTGATCATTTACATTAGTGTATCAAAGAAAAATCTTACGAAGAAACGATTTCTCTATTTAATTAGTTAAGTAAGGATGGGCCGTATTTTTCCGATAACATTTATCTAAGAGGCAAGTAAGTTGTTAGGTCTTACTGTCATTGATACTATCACATTTAAAATTGTTTCTATCATCTTTGATGTCTTAATAATAATTTGTTTAGTTCTTAGCCTCTTTTATCATTCAGTCTCGGGGAATGTGTGTTGGTAAGTCTCTTCGTTGCCTTACAAAATATATTCATTTCGTTCGATAAAGTTTCATAAAAATATCTATATAATGAAATTAGTTATAACGATGGCTATACTTTGTCGATTATCTAATTTATTATTTTACTTAAACCTAAACACTATTTGAAGCAACAGTAATAATGGCTCTATATTTAATATTATTATCATACAATACGTTGAAAATACTTTGGAATTTTTATTTGTCCTAATATATTTTTGTATCAATTAAAGGCATGCTGATTATTTGTTTTACATAAACAATCACATTTATTTTTAGTTTGTGCTTGACAATACTTGAGATGTTTACAAAATAAGATGTTTCTTGTAAGTCTTTATCCGCTTTTATGGATGGTTTGTAACCTCTGACTAAGTAACACAACCGATTATATCTTCTTTAGTATTGCATTAGCTAGCGTTAACTGTTACCTTTTATTATCACAGAGATTTGTTTCATACTTATTTATTTACACGTTTTTATGAAAATTGATCAAAATACCCATTTTACTGAGGTGGGAATGGAGAGGTCACAAACCTAACACGACATTTTGGCGTTTTGTTAAAATGCGCTATATTTGACTACGTGACGCATACCGCAAAGCTGTTCGTTCAGTCTATAATTCGAAATGCAATTGATTTATGATGGGGGACGGAAAATGTGTTATAGATACGTAGTTGAGAGGTGCCTAAAATACGTAGGAAAAATAAATAAGTAGGTACGCGAACCCTAACCCTATGTCAATGTTAGAGATAAGTAAATAGATTGATGTAATGCTCTAATATTGAAATGAAAATAGTATTCGCATCCTAAAGGAAAGTTTTCGCATAGTTATGCGAAGTCAAGTAACGTATTTATTTATCTACTTACTTATACAATTACAAGTTACAATTAATAGCGCGTATTTTTATCTTTTTAAGTAGCTTTTTTTAATATTCATCCATACTAGAATCGTTAAGTCAATGGTAAAATTTCACTGAATTATTTCGATCGTCAGCATTAAACATATTATATTGAACATTAATAACAACGATGACTTCTCAAAGTAGAGATTTGTAATAGAGATATTTCTTCAATTTTAACCTGTAGTTTTTGTCATACAATCGGTCATTAACATTTTAAAAAATCACATTAACAAAATCAACAAAACCGCAGCCGATCTTAAAGCTATTATATAGCTGCTTTTACCCCTATTTCTATAAGTTTTCTGATCATAAGAGTGGCACTTTATATAAAGTCGACTGTATTAAATACAGTATCGCGAGATTGTTTCTTAAAGCTATATATTGATATACACATTATGTATTTGTAATACTTTCAATTTTCATAAATTGTGCAATGTTTTAGTGTGATGACTTTGTACCCGTTTTTTTAGATTTTTTTTTTATTTTATTTACAAAGTAACGGGTGTCTGACTAGATAGATGTTAATCTTTTAACACCAAAAGTCGGTTTTGTGTTGGCAACTCGATTTGTTTTTTGATGATAAATCATTATTCGGTCGAAATGAGACCGATGATTTAGGGCAACTTGTAGGAATTATTGGATCTAGATTTCGAAGAATTGAAATTGTTTATATTAAAATTATTGGTTTTGGCAAATTTAAAGTAAAATCGTTTAAAATAAAACTTAGTTTTCGGGTTCAATCGCGCTGGTTTTGTTAATTTATATTAGCATTGCGAAAACCGAAGAAAAATATAAAATCGTTTACCTAAATCTGTCTGATTTGCCTGGATTTATTAAACTGATCAACAGTCAATAAGTTTGTTTTCAGGTTCGCTGCAAGGAGCCCTAAATATGTTAAATGTATGTTTACATTATAATGAAATATTAATTATAATTTTCAAGTTGCCAGCATTCAAACTCAAAGATATAACAATAGTATAAAAACCTTTGGTGGACGATTCTTCAAAACTGGTCTTTTAATGAAAATTATTCCACTTTTGGTCAAACAGTTGCAATCATTTTCAAATCATGCAATGCAAAATAGACCTCATTTTTATACCTCACAAATATACACCAGAGCCTCGGCTTAATGTAAATGGTAGCCCACTTCAACAAAATGAGGAGGTTCTCAATTCGTCGCGTATATATTATATTTAATTATAAATTAAAATATTAATAATGGAATGTTCTAAGGTGCACTTAAAATTCAATAATTTTCATTAAAAGTCACCAGTTTTGATAAGACACAATAGAGATATTACTAACATTGCATTATTACAACTACATGATCGCGATTTGAGAGATGTTGCCAGTAAACATATCATTCGGCCATTCTCAATGTTCCCTAAAATTTTCACTGTCACCACAGTACAAAAAAACATGATGGCGCGTTTACATTCGTCCAGTTGATGGGTTTAGTGGCTAAATTTGAAATTACTTTTTTTAAATGAGATAGGCTAAGGATTTGTTGTTCTCGTGGGTTTATCAACTGAGTTAAATGGACTAGTCCTATCGAGTTGAATTTATTAAAAGAATTTATTTACGTCTGTTGGTCGTAAAACATGTTCGAGTATTCGTTTAATAAATGGTTTTATTTATTTACGAATTCTTTTAATTTTATATCTTCGTAATTCATATTGACTAGATTTACTTTAAATTTTCGATAACAGCCCATCAACTGGACAAATGTAACCGGGCATTACTTTCCAAAATCCTATTACACAGGCAAGGTGGGTTTCATCAATGAACACTCATTTTGACTTGTCAATTTGTTTCATACAAGAAGAGAGATAATAATTATAGCTATGTACAAGCAAGAAGTGTATCGAACTTTTACATTCTTTTAAACAATATTTCCTTTTTAAATTCGAAAAGCGTTTTAAAACAACGCCTTTATGGCAATTTAAGCAAAGGAACTTTTAAGTGTAAGATATTTTTTGAATGAAATATATTCATTTAGATTTCGACTAGCATTTTTTTTACTTTTTTTATAACAGTTGCTGATAGATAACGATATAATATACTATTATTTATTATAGGCCATAATATAAGAAGATACGATTGCTATAAATACTTTTTTTTTTTACTTATTTTCAACTCCTAAAATACCCAAACCTTCTTATAGATTGAATCTTCAATATAAATTATGTAGTCGAAGAAACTACAGGAATCAAGTGAAAATTCACAATGATATTGACATATTATTAATCAATAAACTTACTTGTCTCGTGCAAACAAAGCATTATGTCAAACATCGTGTGGTTTGAATAGTTAAAAAGTTCTGTTATATCAATATCACACACAAAAGAGTACCTATTTAATTATTACTACTGATACTAGGTATCATTTTGACTACAAAAAATGTATTGAAGATATTTAAAATTGTATTTTTTAAAGTTGGAATGTGACTAAGTTCTTTTATCACGCGCTGTGTGTTTTGCATATTTTGGCCAATAGATGGCACTATAAACGAGGTACTTTCAGCAGTTAAAATATTGTATAAGCCACAAACTACGCTTAAAGCGTGGTGTACACCTCATATGACACACAAAGTAATGTAATAACAATCTATATAGACTATATTAATAAGAAAAAAAAACTTACAACTAAACACTTAGGTAACCTACAAAATTTCGAAAATAATCTACTTTCACAGCTTGTTTTTTATTGTTTTTCGAACAGCCATGGCATAAAACCATCCAAGCTTAGTAACACGCGTGTTAATTTTAATTTATATTTATTTTGCCTGAAAATCTCAATTTTGGCAATTAGGTCATTTATGCACCGAGGTATCGATATGTGCTTTCAAGACGAGATTACAAATTTTTAATCGATTCATTTGGAGATTCATTTTTTTTCGTCAGTTTTTGATTTATTGACTTGTAAATAGGTATGCAAGTATAGATATTCCATTTCGTTTGACTTTGGTTGTAGTAGTAAAAGGACAGACAAGCAACACACTAACAGAATGAGTGAGTAGGTAAAGTTTGTGTTTTTTAATTTCGAATTTTTTGGTGTGAAGGAGTTACACATACAAATAAATTTTGGCAAGTTCGTACCTTGTCAGGCCACGCGCAGTGTATGGTTTCGTAGTTTCCATAAAATAACCTTATGTAATTTTCAACGGAATTTGTTCATTTTTTTAATCTTTTAATTAATAACTTCTGTAATAATTTTAGGAAATGACAAATAACTTGGATCAAGAGCATTTAACCACATACTTACCTAGCCTTGTGATGAATGGCCTAAGCTTCGAGTCAGCTAGTTCATTAAATGTCGTATTTTAACTAGATGGCTAAATAATTTTTAGAACGTTAAGTAAACGCCGTTTAACTAAAACTTTAGGCTATTTATTAAATGGCTAGTTGCACTTGTTGTCTTTACCATAATCAAAGCCAAACGTGAAATGGAATTATGTACTAATACTTCTTGTTTTTACAAAAATATATTTCGTCTTACTCTTTTAGTATAGTGTTAGGTAGAGAAAGGTATACTTTTTTAAGAAGATAAGGTTTCTTTTGTCATTTTTGTTTAGTGGTGTGTCGTTCGAAATCCAATACAATTTTCATAGTTTACATTTGACGTCAATAAGAAATGAATAAATTAATAGGACTTTAGAACCAAAACAAATTACAAAGGGCTACAGTAAAGTTCGTCTATTAAATTTTACGCTATTTATAACATAACTCAAGAACGGCTGAACCGATTTGGCTGAAAATTGGTGGGGAGGTAGCTTAGAATCAGAAGAAGTGCATTTTTGAGAGTAGTAGTAGGGTAGGGTAGGATAGTATTAGGGTAGGGTAGGGTAGCTTAGTATTAGGGTAGGGTAGGGTAGCGTTCTAGGTTTTTTTTTATTTAACGGGCAGGACAACGTCTGTCGAGTCAGCTAGTTGAAAATACTATGTTTTGAATTTTGAACAACACACCACGCAGTATATCGTCTAACATATCTTTACCCGACTTACGTAACTCCCAAAGGTTGTAAGACCTCTTTTACAATGTAATCTCCGCGTTTGTCGGGGGTGGAGTGGTGGCGTAGGCCGGGGTGTAGGCGACGCCAGGGTGTGGGCTTCCATTCCGCTTCGGTGTATTGGTTTATTTCCTGGAAAAATAACCGCATTTGTATTTTTTGAAGAAATGCTTTCCAAAAATTTGCCGACATGACTTGACATAACAGGAACCTGTAGCGCAATTGGCGAACACAGTACACAAAATGTAAAGGTTGTAGGTTAAGTCAGGTCAGGTGCAAATTTTTGGCAAGCATTTCTTACAAGCTATAATAATAAGTAAAGGTTAGATTTATTTGCAAAAATAAGTATTAATCTACGAATTTTGGATAACATAACTTATAGTAAATATTGAGGTTATGTTTGCTGAAAAAACAGGTGATTTTCATGGCAAACTTGAAAAACTTCAAATATTCCAAAAGTAGTTCGACATATTTCTGATATACATTGTCTGCAGATGTCTAGAGTTGAACTGCTCCAGGTGAACTACCCCCTTTCGGCTTATACCTCCCACACTGTCTACTCACTTGTACATATTTGTTGTCTAGCGGCGCCGTCGGGTCGCCGCTCAGCACTCTCAGCCCACACTCCACTATCTGCAGCTGTCTAGAGTTGAATTTCTCTGGATGTCCGAACACGGACGACAATTCCATGCGAAGAGACTTGCGGAGACGAACGAAGCCTAGTATGTCATATTGCCATATCCAGTATCCTAAAAAAATGTTTAAAAAATATCTGAAATATGGCTATGGTTTTTTGTTTAAAAAAGACACATTCCACATTTCGCACTCGAGATTCGAACCCGCTACTGGTATTCCGTTCCAGCGCGATTACCGATATGCCACGAGCGATGGTCAAGTTGAAATTAAGGAGGCATTTCCTAATGTTTTTCGGGTGATGTCATATTTTTTTAATTCAAAATATTGAGCTAAATGATTTAAGGAAACGTTTGTATCAGTTATTAAATTATTTCCATATTTTATTTTCATTTTTACTATTTCAATTTCTTATTTAAATATTTTTTGGATTATTTTAATTATTTTAAAATTTCTTATGATATTTTTCTATAGCACAGATCAACAGGATATTAAACAACTCACCATGTATAACAAGCCTCTGTAAGTTGACACATCGCCAACACAGAAGTATAAATGGATTAATTTGATTGAAATCTTCTCTTAGCACATAAACCTGGAAAAAACAAACAAATTCGGTTTTGGTAAACATAAAGGAGTCGGTAAATGTTATTTAGAACCTAAACCAACATAATATTTAAAAAAAACATATTAATCCCTCTCATCAAAAATTGCAATTTTCAAGTTAGATAGTTTTACCACTGACCCGACGATTTTTTTTCCTACATAATACATCTACGATACATACATTAAGAATATTATTTGAAGGGCAAGTGGATGAAATTTCTCTATATACAAGAGAGTTAAAACAGCTCTTTCCCACCCCTTAAAATTATCAGATTCTGGTGTTTATTTTTTTTTGTAATTGCCTCTTATATACAGGGTGCTCCGAGGAGGGGGTATTAATCCGAAAGGTGGTTGTTCTAGAGGTCTAGGCGAACAACTTTTGTTCTACAAGTTTTGGAAATTCAAAGTAGTTATCGAAAATTTTGAGTTTAAAATTTGCATGAAAATCAGCTGTTTTTTAGAGTTTGAGGTCATTGGCCTTAAGGTGACCTTTTATTTAATTTGGAGCACTACAATCTAAACATTAATTGCATTATTTTTACAAAAACAGCTGTTTCTTTTAGTGATACAACTTTAAAATTTTCGAAAAAAAAGTTAGGGCTAGGTTTAAGCTGAGCTCTCTGTATATGGAAAAAAATAAATAAATTACAATGACTCCCTCGACTTGATTTTTCGTTTTAATTCAATTTGTTTTTTTTTTAAATTCTGATAAAATACAATCCATATATGTTAGTTATTACATGACTGCAAATAACTTTCAAATATTATAATACTTGACGCTGGCTACTTTCCAAATGGCCATAATTGGTCCATAATCGAAAGAAAAAAAGTGTATCACTCGGGGACAGCCGCAATTGCTTTACCGCCTGAGGTATTGAATTGACCGCGAGGGAATTGGAGTGGGGGATGTTAGTTTATTTTCGTTACGGAATTTCTTGATTTTTGAATGATAAAAGCTATGCAATAGCTTAAAAAAACCATATAACCCATCGTACCTCCCCCGCCTTGAGACGTATGAACCGCGTGGCCTCGCTCCCCGCGTGCGGCGCGTCGGCCCACACTAGCTCGCGCAGGCTGGCGTGGTAGAGCCGGCACACGTGGCTTATTAGGGGGAAACTTAGCTGGAATATAACACATATACTTCATTACGAATGTTTTGGAAGGCGAAATGCATCATCCTTGAGCAATAAACAAAGAAATATGACACTTAAGGTACGAGTTGGCAAGAGGCGACATGAGGCGGCCTCATGTCGCCCGTTGCCAACTCGTACCTTTAACTAGTAGGTAACAATTTTTCAGAATACTTTTTATGACTGTGTGACTGTATCCATCCACTCCTGCCCACAAATCATGGAACCGAGTATCCATGCTGATGATGATGTTGTTAAGCCTCTAATCCGCTCGCTGCGACATATACAGGGTGTTTGGTGGAGGTGTTTGGTGAAGTTCCAATACATAATGTGCGCGAAAGGTGGAGCCCATGAAACGGTCTCACAGTAAGAGAATTCCTAGACAGAGCGTTCCCAACTAGAGAGTTCACAAACTCGTAGATTAGGTGACTTGGCCCCGTTTCATGGGCTCCACCTGTCGCGCACATTATGTATTGGAACTATGGGAGATGTTTTGGAACAAAATTCGTAATTAAAAAAAGTAAAAATGTGTATTTTTTCCTTTGAATTTTCACTCCATTTTCCACATAAGCCTTATTTTTGACAAGTTGGTAGATTTTTATGCTACATGGAATACACCGTTGTAATAACGGATGTCAAGAGCAGTTTTTAAGAGTATTTGAACTCCTCGATCACTATTAGTTTTGTTTTTAGAATGATGTTTAGTTGACCTTTCGGACAACATTTTTTTATTTTCTTAACTTTGAGAGCCCATAACTAATTATTTTCACATTATTTTGGACTAACAATGCCTTCGATAGATCAAGGATACATCTGGGACCAAAATCGAATAAAAAGTTTAAGCGAAAACATGTACAAAAAAAAGTTGTAAGGGTAAAGAGGTAAAATTTGGGAAAAAAATAAAAAATCTCAAAAATTATCATAAAAAAAAATGTGAAGAGTTAGGGTCTTTTCCTTCAAATTGTTTTTTACAAATAGGTCCAGCTACACGCCCACCAGGTTTGTCTAACCCTCCACCAAACACCCTGTATATGTCGCAGCGAGCGGATTAGAGGCTTAACAACACCATCATCAGCATGGATACTCGGTTCCATGATTTGTGGGCAGGAGTGGATGGATACAGTCACACATAGGGTTGCCAGACGTCCGGCTTTAGCCGGACATGTCCGGCTTTTTCATGTCCGGCCAAATATATACAAGTCCGGCCTGTAAATATTTATCTGTGTCAGGCTTTTTAATTTTTGGGCCTGGCAACCCTACACACACACGAATATCGGTTTAACCAACGGTTACAGTTTGACACAATAACTATGCACTGGTGCGTGCGGGTAATAAGGCCTGTCTCCTAATACGGCCCTATAGTATTTTATACACTCAATATGAACAAGGTTCTGATATAAACACGCACACTAGG
Source organism: Idaea biselata (assembly GCA_958496205.1). Lineage (NCBI taxonomy): Eukaryota > Metazoa > Arthropoda > Insecta > Lepidoptera > Geometridae > Idaea > Idaea biselata. Next base: position 6,485,105 of record OY292404.1, read on the forward strand.
CTTTAGGCGTTACAATTATCACTTAATTAATTAATGAAACGGAAACGAATACGTGGGCCACGAGTCACATCACGATTCACGAGTCACGCACCACTAGGCGTCTCGTCTCTATCCCGGTTCTATAAAGTCAATCGATCACTGGGCGACCAAACCCGAGTTCGTACCAATGAGGAGGAACACTGACTTTTTATCCCGGCAGAGGGCGTTTGTCGACTAATCTTAGGTTTGAATTAAGAACTGTAAAACAGGTGTTTTTAATAACTCTCGGCGCCAAATTGGCCATATCGGTCTGAGACCGAAAGAATAAAAAAAAAACTCGGCGTTTCCATTGGTGGAGGACCATCATCGAAAAAAAAAAAGATCATCTGATGCCAGCGCCATCTACTTATAGCTTTGCGTGTGGCACCCCATTACAACTGAACTACTATCCAGTACTCTGGCCCACGGCTACGTTAGATGTATAAACACATCCCGTTTCTAAGGAACACAACAAAGTCTCTCTTTGTCTAAAAGTTCTGAAAAGAACTAATGTTGTTAATGTAAACATTCGACTCGAATAGCGCCTGCGCTGCGCTGGTCATTATTTAGGTAGGTACTTAATATTACACCCCGCGCCGATATATAAATATTTCGTAATTTGATTTTTTAATGCTGTAAACTTACCTACTATACTTCGTTTTCTAATTTCAGACTACGATCTGACGATTTGGTTCTTTGTATTTGACGTTTTTATCTTTAGGTAGATGTGTTAAATCATATTCTACAATTAATAGAAATATATTTTCAAAATTTCCCTCGCGGCGAGGCTCGAACTCGCGACTCTGCAGGTCTGCGACTCTGCGGTCCAGACCGCAGCTACTAAACCTCAGCGTGAGTTTTTTTATAAGAATATGTCTGTTAACCCTGTCTACTATAATTTGTAGTAGTTAATATGTATGAAACATACATACATTTCATTTATTTCTCATAAACATGGGTAGGTGGTATACATAATATGTAGGTGGTTTAAATAAATAAAGATCAGCCATGCTTTACCTTATTGGCATACGAGATAACAGTCGGTAGTTCAGTTATTTCATATATAGTCTGTTGTATGTTTGTTTCATACATTGTCATAGGTGGAAAAATGATTTTACTTACAGTTTTACAGAAGAACACTTTGAGCGAAGTGAGAGGCAAACCCTCCACCAATACAAACTCCATGACAGTTTTGAACTTCTTATGCGGTACGGATATCTGGAAACATTACAATTATGTGTAAGAGGAAAACTGACTTGTCTTCCTTAGTGGCTGCACTGGCCCACGTATCGGAACACGGACAAATACGCTAGGCTGGGAGCCATAGAAAATATCTAGTTTTTAAGTTATTTTTCCTTTATTTATGCTACAAGACCTTGCTTTTCGCAAAATTTCGTGGTTGCAGATCAACGGGAATTACTATTTAGGATTTTGACCCAAAATATTGAGTAGGTTGAGTGTAAAGGAAATTGTTCATTTTCCCAGGGGCTCCAGGCCCATTTAGAATATGCCCAAAAATAGTAGACGTGTCTGAACGGTTTTAGCACTATTTGATAGGCACATAATTGTAGTTTTATACAGAGAAAACTTTTAGTTTTTATTCACCCTGAATAATGAGAAATCTAACTATTTATATTGCTGAAATCGAACCAAAGAGGTCGGGTAAGCACGCGAACTTTCGAGTTTATCGTAATAGAAACTCCTTTATAGATTATTTTGTCGTTTTGGTGCAATATGGAAGACGAAATGGCGGAGGCGGTAGTTCAGTTACACTTTTAATTAGTACCATTTAGGATTCTAGGGTGAAAAAAATGCTACATCTCGCATAAATTAACCTCAAAAATTAAAATATATTTTTACAACTACATAACGTTCTGACACGGCGCCAAAACTGGGCTCATGAATGGGCACCCTCTTTTAAGTAAACAACTTCAGGGAAAAGTCCAAAAATAATAAAAATGAAAATTAAAGTACATTTGGGTATAAAACTTACGAGGTTTCGCGAAAATCTGACAGACAACTAAGTGATCATATAAAACAGGAGTTCCCAAACTTATATGTCTACTGCCCCCTTTGAGAATAAAAATATTTTTAGCGCCTCCCCTTTTTTCACCAACTTTTAAAACCTTACCCTTTGATACAGGAATGCTCAAATCGAGTTATTTAACAAATACTTGTTAAAACATGATTGCCCGTGGTTTATTATCTACCTACGAAAATAACCTATGTAGGAATAGTCGATGTCTAGTTGATTTGATAAGGTCCTCTAATCAAATCAAATCAAAGTACGTTTATTCATTCGGATATTAGCAAGATAACTCTTAGAAATGTCAGTCATTATATCTAACCTACTGTGTCCCCGGAACGCGACCTCCGACGACGCGACGACGCGATGAGAAGAAGACCCAAGAAACTCATAGGTTTTTTTTTGTATTTTTTGCAGTAATCATGTGATATAATATCCTCCTAGATGAAATTTCCCAAAGCCCCAACATTTTATCAGGGTCTCTTACCGACCCCCTTTTGGCTGGGGGGCGTTTCCTGCCCTACTTTAGATAAGGCTGCTTTCAAACATTATCTTACCAAATTAACAGCCACATCCAATCCATTAGTAAAGCAATTGTTGACTCGCCCCCAGTCAATGGTTGTCAACTTTTGTTTCTTGAACACAATGTTGAGAGACAGTTGCCTCAAGTTGCTCAGTTGGGACAGTGTTTCTAAACTTTCTGTCGTCAGGTACTCGTATTCGAATATTATATGCTGGAAAATAATATGAGGGAAAAAGTTAATGAATATCTAGAAATAATTTACAGCATCAAAAAAATCTCCCATTACAGGATTCGAACCTATGTCCTTCGCTTGACGGGCGCGCATAATCGTTAATTCACCATGTCACGTGGGTTTCCGTGTGGCGTAGGGCTCCGGAAAAGTACGAGTAAAATAAATAAATAGAAATAAAAATGAAATAGGTTTGTTTGTATTTGTGTTAGTTCTTTCTTTCTTTGTTCAAAATTCCTTTGGGTCGCGCATTCGGGTAAAAATACTTTAACTTAATTTTAGTCCAGAATCTATGGTGATAGTTTTTTTTTGCGAAGTGTCTATACTACATTTTAGGGCTAGGTCAAATATTTGGCTTTCCAAAAGGATTACGTCATCGAAAAATTTTGAGAACTACATTTTAGAGCTTGGTCAAATATTTGGCTTTCCAAAAGGATTACGTCATCGAAAATTTTTGAGAACCACATTTTAGAGCTCGGTCAAATATTTGACTTTCTAAAAGGGTTACATCACCGAAAATGTTTGAGAACCGCTACTATGGAACATTAAAACTAGGTACCTTTAAAGTAGAGAACAGCATGACATCAACATTAGTCCGAGAAAGTACCGCATCCATCGGTGATGTCACACCGTTGAAAGATAGAGGTTTCGAATATAACTCCACTTGTTTGTGCTAAAAATAAAAATAAAATACTGAATATCTGTGAACACACAGCGCCATCTAGCCCCGTGGTAAGCTACTAAGCTTGTGTTACGGTGACTAGACAACGGATATAATACAGTGGCCAGCAAATAAATAATAAAAATTTGACGTGGAAGGGGAAAGTTTGCGCAGTACATTTTACATGCGACTTCTATGAAAAATTTACTTCTGCGTATCCGCCATTTTTTAAAACTTATTTACAGGCCACTAAACTTATATTTATTATTCTTTTGTATCATATTATTTGTATTATACATAGCAAGACACCCAGACCAGAAACAAATATTTATTTTTCAATGTAAATACTTGTCTCTGTTCCGGGCGGGAATCGAAGCCGCAACTTTCTTGCATTGCAGCCGGATACTCGCCCGACGCGCCTTGGAGGTCGTCGATTACATACAAACAAAATTAGTGGGTCGGTACGTAAGGTATGACGCCGGGTGGTCCCGGTATAGAATAGGGTTAAGGTCACTCGGGGGAAATGCGACTAATGGGGGAAATGCGGCTAATTTAATTTACCAGACTTACAATTGTTATATTGAAAAAATCGCCAATCGTGATAGGAGAAATATCTTCTAATATCGTGACTAGATAGCGATTTTATCAATAGAACAATTGTAAGTCCGGTAAAATGAATTAGCCGCATTTCCCCCATTAGTCGCATTTCCCCCGAGTGACCTTACCCCATTTCTTCCCGTGGGTATCGTAAAAGGTCACTAAGGGATCTGAGGGAGACTAGCAAACCTTAAACCGTGCGGTGGCAGGTAAACTATTTGGTCTCGGGGAGGATTTTATCAGGCAGGGTCGTAAAAACATTTCCAAATCTATTTACAGTAGGTATTGTCAATTTTACCTAACCAACTGTGTTTAAGCGGACCCCGGGCTCCCGAGAGAGATGCAACCGGGAACATCTTAAACTATCTCAAAATAATAATATTATACTTACGACATATCTATCGTTTTCGTTCTTAACAACCCCGATTTCACAACCAAATATAGCTAGCTTCTGCAGTACTTTGCTATGCTTTGTACACTAAGCTTTCCATAATTACCCTGGAAAATAAAATAGTAATTTAGTTAATAACTTATTCATTTATCGACCCCGTAGTGTGTCTAGCTTTTTAGGGTTCCGTACATAAACACGTAAAAACAAAAAACCTAATAAGATCACTTTTCTGTCAGTCTGTATATCTGTGTGTTTATTTATTTATTTGTACCACCTATTTTCTCAAGGAAACGGCTGGACCTAGTTTATATTACGGATAATTTAGGTTTAAGAATATTAACACTATTTTTTAAACAAATCATAAACAGTGTTTAACAAGTGATTTTTAATCATATTATACTCCAAGAAACATAAGGAGTAATAAAATCAATTTTTCTTTCTAAATGTTGTGGTGAAAAAACCATCAAAATAAGTTCATCTTTGTAGGTACGCACCTTTTCAGCTTAGTTGATGGCACTAGAGCGCTTTGCTGCATGTAAGTCGGACCGATGAATACCAATTCTTTCAGTTGTGTTGGATCGAAGAATCTAAACATAGAAAGAAGTAGTTTAAGAGGGCACAGACAATAGGTAGGTAGGTACGCAATCGGTTGCGGATTCGATTAGTGAACATTTGACACTATAAACTTAAACTGACCATAGCTACCACTTAAGAGAACAGTCTCCATACTCTTTCTCCATACAAACGTAGTCCACTGTTTCCTCCCTGGATAAAGACATTAGAGCATATATGTTTATGCCATAAAACCTATATCTGTCATGACTATGCCCCTACCTTTTGATTATTTTCATTTTCTAATTAGAATAGTAATAAAATAAATAGTCATGACAGATATAGATTTTATGGCTTAAACATATTTGCTCTAATTTCTTTATCCAGGGAGGAAACAGTCGACTACGTTTGTATGGTGAAAGAGTATGGAGACTGTCCTCTTAAACTTAAACTCAATCACGCAAAAACTACTGAACCGATTGCTATTAAACTTGGTATGCAGATAGCTGGAGATCTGGATTAACACTCAGGCATATTATCCCAAAATCCCCGCGGAATCGGGACTGTGCGGATGAAACCGCTAGGCGCTGCTAGTAATCAATAAACATCCCTACAAAAAGGGATGTTTAAAATCCAAAAATATACTTGGATTTTATTTTTATACTACGATTTGACTTATCTTTCTGAAGAAAAAATGACAAATACAAAGAGCCAAAACGTTAGAATATAGTCTGAAATAAAAAAAATTAACTATAGGTTCATAATTGAACCATTGTACGTGATTTTCAGACGCAGGTTTTCTCGCGTTGATTTCATTCCCCGTCAGGGAGATGTTAAATAAACGTCCCTATTGTGTAATCCTTTTTTATCAAGTCGGTTTATAAGAAATTCTCAGGCTGCTGATTTTTCTTATCAATAATTCATGACATGTATACAAATACGTGTTTTTCTACATATTAGCCATGTATCTAGTACATTGTTGAACAACATACCTATTACACATTTTGTTATGCAATTGGATCGGAATTGAGTTTGTGAGTGAGTTTTGAGTTCGAAAAATCATTTGTGCCGACTTTAATAAAGAAGGTGACTCGATTTGACAAATAAGTCAAGGTATATTTTGTTTAGTTAGAGACTCGACAGGTAAAATCTGACAAATTTTCCATGATCATCATCCACTATCAAATAGGACATAAGGACTATTGTAATATTGATTTTTATAAGACATATGTAAGGATTATTGTAATACAAGCAGCGCCCCGCGGTTTCACCCGCATAAGTCCCGATCCCGTGGGAATATCGGGATAAAAAGTAGCCTATAGCCTTCCTCAATAAATAGACTATCCAACACCGAAAGAATTTTTCAAATCGGACCAGCGGTTCCTGAGATTAGCGCGTTCAAACAAACAAACAAACAAACAAAAAAAAAACAAACTCTTCCGCTTTATAATAGTAATAGATTCATTATTATTAGACACGGGTCTAGATCGCGGTATAGGTTAATCATTTTTTTAATAACCTCGTCGAATTAATAATGGAGGGAAATCGTGTAGATTAGTTTAAAAATTGTTTTGTAATATTAGTTGAAACGTCGATATAAGAAAATAAATAATAATACGCAATTAAGAACAGATAAAATGTAACTAAGACTTAGGACGATCCAAACCAAATCAAAAGACAAACGAAACCACAACCAAAGATGATCGGAACAAAAACAAAACACGATCGAAACAAAAACAAAAGGCTATCGGAGCAGAAACAAAAGACGATCGAAACATAAACAAAAGATGAACTAAACAAAAACCAAAGACGATCCAAACAAAACACGATCGAAACCAAAACAAAAGACGATCGAAACAATGACAAAAGCCGATTCGAACAAGCAAATCACATTACATTAATTCATTCATAGATGGCGCTGTGTGATATTCACAGTTAAGTATTTTATTCTTAGATTGCCTAGATGGGTTTTCTAACAGCGTATTTCGAATTTTGAGTAATTTCCCGAACCGAACATAGGAACTAGTAAAGCTCGTCCGTCAGAGACGAGTTTGAAATGGATCACTATCGGGCGACTTTTCTCCTTCTAGTCTCTAATAGTGACCTGGAGTGGTCTATGACCTATAATATTATACTTACTGTGGCATGGCGTAATTCATAAACTTGTTCAGTTCATCTTCACTGCAGTCGATGTAGATGTGAAGTTTCCTTGTGTGTTTCCTGAACAGCCTCGTTAGGAACAGGTTCTTTTCAAGCTGCTTTGCTCTCAGCTTCAGGGTGTCTCTGATTTAAACAAAATAAAATTGTGAGGGAAAAATCTCGAAAATCCAAAATATTTGTCTTTATAGGTAAGGGATATGTAGTTTCCTTTTAAAAAATGCTTTTCCAAAATTCAATGCTTCCGGCGTTAATCGAACCAGCGACCTGTGGGTCACTGTCCTATTGTACTTACCGCTGCGCCACGGGAACTCAAGCTGCCGAGTCTCCCTTATGTGTTAAGAGGTAATGTAATCTTTACGGCTCGTTCTATATTGCGGCTACTTACAAAAAATAGTTGTTAACTTGCTATTTTGTTATATTACTATACTTATTTTAGAATAAGATAAACATTTACATCCTTACTTATAAACGATGCTTAACACATGACCAAGTTATGTAACGTTTGTTTCTATCTGTCAACTTTGTAACTTCATGTCACAGTAAAAGACAAACGACACATCTGTTAGTCATCGTTTATAAGAAAGGGGGTTAAATACTAAGTAGCTGTTTTGTGCGATCGGGTAAGTTCAATATCAAACATTTCATCTATACTAATATTATAAAGAGGTAACGTTGGTAACATGTATGTATGTATGTATATTGGGGGTAATCTCCGAAACTACTGGACCGATTTCAAAAATTCTTCACCATTAGAAAGCTACATTCACCCTGAGTAACAAAGGCTACTTTTGATCCCGATATTCCTACGGGATCGGGACTTACGCGGGTGAAACCGCGGGAATCTGCTAGTATTTGATAAGCCCAAATATTACCACCGTCAAAATTAGATCTTGTTGAATACTAAAGTTCATGGCTATACCTGCACTACTAAACAATACCAACCTACCGTAAACTTCCATTTTATATGATAGGCTTTAAATATAAAGGTCATGAAATGGTTATAGGAAATAGTACCCTAAGTTAAAGCACTAGAGCTCATACTCATGTGACTTTTCACCTTACAACAGAAATGTTGGGGACAAATACAACATGCTTGACTGGATACCTAGATCACTTTCCAATAAAGCCTGTAATTAAATTGTTTACATTGTGGAACGGTAGAAATGTGAATATTGACTTAGTAGGTACAAGGTCTTATATTGAAATCCTGCGATAGTGGGTAATAGTACATTATGATATAAGTGCGGTAAGTTGAAAATTACAGCCGAGGCGATATTGCTAGCCCGAGCCGTAGGCGAGGGCTACAAGAAAGCAGAGGCTGTAATTATCAAAGCGCACGTATGTCATACGACGTTTTATAACACATTTGCGAGGAAATCAAATAAAAACAATACAGCGAAAAGAAAAAGCGCGCGGAATAATTTTTATTTGTTCACAAATTAGCGATGCGCGGGCATCAGTGCTTTTTTTTTTAAGGCAACGGTACAAAAACAGCCAGTATTACTAATAAAGTAAATTAATATTTTTTTGTTTCTGTTACAGATGTAATTTACTGTCAAAATGAATTAAATTAAAGAATTAAATGTTTATTTTTTATATTTTATCTCCCAAAGTTAATTTTATTCATAAAATATTGACCACTTTTCTGACATAAAAACTTTTTGATTTGCTTTCTTTGCTTTTTTTTTCTTAAGATTTAAAAAAGTACCGTTGGTTTTAGACGGAGCATGATAAACCGTACGTGTTACCTTATTAGAAAGAAACTCGTGCGTTTTACTTTACGATTACGCACAAGTACGTAATGACATACATTACGATATTGAAATTGGTGAAATAAGAGGCCCTTTACGAGCAAATGTGTTATAAAATGATTTACCGTGTAGCCCCGGAACATAGCACTTACCTACCTTAAGCAATTACCTAGAGTAAGAGGAAAATCCCTTAGTTGAAGAAAAACCTTTTCCGGAAACTTTCGGCTTTTTGGAACAATCTGGGATGGTTGGAGTAAAGTTTAGAGGAATTGCAAGTCACATACATACAATGACCCAATTGTGAGGCTAAGTGCGGAAAAACCCCAGTGAAACTAAAGTAAACTAAACCCTCCGTCGAAACTAATCTATTATGCTAATGATAGATAAGAGGGGACAACCCCTCCATAAATAATCTATCAAGCTATTGATATAGTGTCCTTGCTAACCCACCTTTCAGTATCCGAGACAGGGGCCGCTGTACTGTCTGGTGCTCAGAAAAGCGCCGTTAGGGATCACTTATACCACCGAATATCTAATCCAACAGAACTATAGCTTCATACAAGCCCGCGGTGTATGTTCTTCACTACATGTGCGGCTATGTGTGCATGACCTCTCTCACCGATAGTGTGCCGACGGGTTCACGTACGTGAGCCGAGTAGGTTCGCGGGCGGCCTCGGCAAACCCGAGCGGAAAGCGGTGAGTACCTAGTCACGCACACATAGCTGCGCATGTAGTGGAGTTCCTACCGCCGCCGCGGGCTTGTATGAAGCTATTGTCTTTGTTAGATTAGATATTCGGTGCTTATACACAGTTGTGTCCATGAAGCTAGTGTTTGGTTGTCTTCTCTTTTTTGCCTTGTGCTGCTCACCACTCGCAACTCATTGAGGAGCTGGCGATCACCTCTACCGATCACCGGTAGAGAAGCCACCTATATCTCCAGTGTGGTACCGTAGCTGTTATTAAAAGGGACAGCCAATACTAAAGTTCCTAAGCTACATCTCATCGATGATCTCACTACACGGAATGCTAAAGACCGTGAAGTGGAGACGTAAACAGTAGGGAAGTGGACCTTTGGCTCCGGAGAGGGATGTAAACGGGAATATCGTGAGGATGGTGATAATGATGCTGTACGCACCTGTGTCCTTCGTAAACAAGCATGGCGCTCCGCCAATGCCTGCATGTCGACATCGCCGCCAATGCATTGTCCAAGCTCAGATGTTCCAGTATGCATCTGAGAGGAAGTAGAGGCAGCCCATCCCAGGGTATTGACATCTACAAGAAAAAGAAAGAATAGAGAATAAGTAAAAGTATTGCCATAAAAAAAGAATTGGATTTTTGGATGTAGAACTTGTGATCCCGTAAATCCCGCGGGATCGGGACTTACGTTACGCGGGTAAAACCGCGGGGCGCAGCTAGTCTTTGATAAAAATGTGGTTTTTTTTGTTCCTCTGTTTTTGGTGGGTACTATTTTTTATTTTTCTCTTTTGGTCTGTGTAATTTTTTGTATTATAATTTGGTACAAAAAAGCATTAATCTATTTAGGTACCTACTTATCTATAAATTGTTGTGAGCAACAAATAACCTAAATAACATTTCAAAACAAAAACAACTTCCTTATCATTAAAAAAATATCTGCTTACTTGTTTTAAGCTTGAATAGCTTTTAGCAATAAAATTGAGCCTGTGAAAGAAGCTGATGGCCTTCATGGTAAATGAGCAATTTTACCTACTTAAATACCAATGGATTTTACAATATCTTTTTGCTACAATCCTGCAGTGTAATTTTGAAGTAGGTAATGAGGTGGAACACTAACTTTTTATCCCGGCAGAGGGTGTTAGTCGGATGATCTTTGGTTTGAATTAAGAACTGTCAAACAGCTGTTTTTTACAACTCTCGGCGCCAAATTGGCCATATCGGTCTGAGACCGAAAGAATAAAAAAAAACTCGGCGTTTCCATTGGTGGAGGACCATCATCGAAAAAAAAAAAGATCATCTGATGCCAGCGCCATCTACTTACAGCTTTGCGTGTGGCACCCCATTGGGAGAAATAAGACATTTTTAGGTAACTCATGACAAGTCTGTCACATGAAACATAGGTAGTAGCAGTAGTTACCTACTTTCACACCCTTTCATGCAGGTTGAGGTAAAATTATTGTTTACGGTCTAGCATGACTGAATGTTGAAATGTACTTAATGCAGAAAGAACAATTCTTAAAAAGTACTATTATTATCGGATATACTACTATTAGTACTATATCCGATCCGATCCACGTAAGTCCCGAGACTTACCTGGGTGAAACCGCGGGACGCAGCTAGTCTGTAATGTAGATTAGACATTTCATTTTTTTCTAAGTAAGGATTTCAGGGATCGGTATTTTGTTAAATTTCTGATGATGACTGTACCAAATTCATAAGTCATTTTGAAATGCAGACATTACAACAAACAGTCTTTTCGGATTTCAGACATTATGGGAATAGTATTTTTAATAATTGTTCTTTCTGGAATATGTACATTTCCACATTCAGTCATAGTATACCGTAAACAAAATATTCATTGGGATATAGCTAGGTAGGTAAGCTAATACTCTGTAAAGAATAATATTTAGTTTTTAGTCCCGACACCTGACTAGTGTCATAACCATAGATCGGATTTTGGGTGCTGTTTTAGACGTTGTCACTAACATGGATATGACTTTCCGGAATTGAAAATTCCGTAATTCCGATATTTCTTTTTAAACTTTACAAAAATATTAAATGTATTGTATGTATGTATGTTGGATCCATATTTCAATTGGAGGGGAAACTCACTAGATTGATTTATTGATCTCAGAATATCGTCTGTGTTTATTAATCACCATGTCGAATTATTCCACTTAGCACTGAAATGTTCACTTCAACAATTAACGGAGTACGTAAAACGTTTTAAAGATAAACTCAGTGGCATGTTTTGATTTTGAATACTACCTTCAAAATCAAAACATGATCGGATGATCGAATGATGGTCAATTAACTTTCTTTATTGTAATATTGTTTTAAATTCATTGTTTTAAATATTGTTTTATGTTTAGACAACTTCTAATTTCTTAAACTAATGTTTGATGTGACTATTTGTAATTTATCAGTTGAATACAAAACATAATCACAAAAAAGTAAACCCTCATGAGTTTCTTGTAGTTTCTTCTCATCAGAGGGCGCGTTCCGAAACTACACTTCATAACTAGCTGTAACTCGTTTTTTTAATCATTTAAAAATAATAATAATAATTGAGATTTGAATATTTAAAAATAAAAAGTTGTTGAAGTTAATTTTACGTCACTTTGCCAAGTTGTTTACGCCCCGGTATAAAAAGGGGTGTGAACAAGACTGGAGGGCAGTGTGAAAATTATCGTCGACGAGTCAACATCAACTTGAAGTTTAATTTGGTAGATCCTTACAAATAAGAAGTACCCAACCACAAGAAAGAAATTAAATACAACTAATTAAAGAACCATCTTGACCTAAATTAATAATTATCTAACTGAATAATCAAGTAATCTTACTCAAAAAGACTGAGACTTACTTGGACTAAGAATAATCGACCACCAAAAGACTTAAGATCTAACATCAGAAGTGCTGGAGACGAAGCCCATTGTCGAACCCGACCCTGACATCGGACCAAAATTCTTTGACTATCTTCCTCGAGACAACAATAATGGTAATGTAAAACAATTTCTTACTTTCCTGACGGTACAATTGAATTTTTTTTTCCCTAATTTTGTGGTTTCGATTTATGGTGATTGAAATGAAACAAAATGAAATCAAACAAAAAAAAAAAAAAAAAAAAAAATCCGAAATTAACTGTTAGCCACCCATACTTTTCAATTGAAGTCCATCATTTGAAGTGGGCCGAAAACTAGTTAGTAAAGTCAACAACTGAACAAATGACACTGATATTTTTTTTTAACAGATTAAGCCTCTGTAGTGGGCCAGAACTGATTTTTCTCGGACAGTTACCTATAAAATTTATTTGAAATATCAGTTTAGTTAGTCAATACATTACTTATACTAATACTAATATAACGTTGTAGATGAACTGATCTTAGTTCTGTGCAGGACATCCATGATTTGAAATTCAAAATTAATGTTTTTTTAACTTGTAATTCCCAAATATTTGATTTTACGCTCTAAAATCTTGCGTACAAGCATCCTACGCCTTCATTACCACATCTAAAATTTGCTAGCGATATTAATGTCACGCAATTGGAGTTATATGGGCTCTTAAGATGAACTCTGAGACGAGACTATCGTCAGAATAGCCGAGCGAGCTTAAAATAAATAAATAAATATAAAAAAAAAAACTATATGATTTTAAAATATATACTCCATAATCCAATTCAACTAAACAATTTTTTTCTGTCTACACGATGCATACACAACTATCTTGGCTTTGAAATGTCTAAGACTCTGTTTTTTTAAATTTGGACGTGATTCTGTGCTGTTTTTTTTTGTTTTGTGCAGAGACAAAAGAAGAAAACGAAATCATTAGCTGCCGTGGTAGCCGACCCGACCGCCCCATCAGGCTCAATCAACGGAGAGTATGAAAGCCAGTACCGTGGCCTCTTCTGGGTGGTCCAGCTGCTTCTTCATCACATTTTAACTTATTTTTATCTATGTATCATATGTATTTACAAAAAATATATACATGTAGTATATCCGTTGTGTAGCGACGGACAATATTTATTTATTTATCTATATATTTTACAAATAGTATGGTATCTAACATCATATAAATAATTTATATACCAAAAGAAAAAAAAAAACAAATACAAAAATGAAAAACAAATACAAAAAAAAAAAAATCAAATATAAATGAATATAAACAATGTTGTAAATAATACATAGAGCGCCAAAGAAAATAATACATAGAGCACCAAAAGAAAAGAGTGTAGTTGAAGCACCAAAGAAAAGAGTGTAGTTGAAGCACCAAAGAAAAGAGTGCAGTTGAAGCACCAAAGAAAAGAGTGTAGTTGAAGCACCAAAGAAAAGAGTGTAGTTGAAGCACCAAAGAAAAGAGTGTAGTTGAAGCACCAAACATTTTTTACAGGTAAAAACAAAAAAAAAAATACGCCCAGAGCACGTGCGTATACGCAGAATGGCCGTGTTGGATCCATATTTCAATTGGAGGGGAAACTCACTAGATTGATTTATTGATCTCAGAATATCGTCTGTGTTTATTAATCACCATGTCGAATTATTCCACTTAGCACTGAAATGTTCACTTCAACAATTAACGGAGTACGTAAAACGTTTTAAAGATAAACTCAGTGGCATGTTTTGATTTTGAATACTACCTTCAAAATCAAAACATGATCGGATGATCGAATGATGGTCAATTAACTTTCTTTATTGTAATATTGTTTTAAATTCATTGTTTTAAATATTGTTTTATGTTTAGACAACTTCTAATTTCTTAAACTAATGTTTGATGTGACTATTTGTAATTTATCAGTTGAATACAAAACATAATCACAAAAAAGTAAACCCTCATGAGTTTCTTGTAGTTTCTTCTCATCAGAGGGCGCGTTCCGAAACTACACTTCATAACTAGCTGTAACTCGTTTTTTTAATCATTTAAAAATAATAATAATAATTGAGATTTGAATATTTAAAAATAAAAAGTTGTTGAAGTTAATTTTACGTCACTTTGCCAAGTTGTTTACGCCCCGGTATAAAAAGGGGTGTGAACAAGACTGGAGGGCAGTGTGAAAATTATCGTCGACGAGTCAACATCAACTTGAAGTTTAATTTGGTAGATCCTTACAAATAAGAAGTACCCAACCACAAGAAAGAAATTAAATACAACTAATTAAAGAACCATCTTGACCTAAATTAATAATTATCTAACTGAATAATCAAGTAATCTTACTCAAAAAGACTGAGACTTACTTGGACTAAGAATAATCGACCACCAAAAGACTTAAGATCTAACATCAGAAGTGGGATTAACGACGATGTTGTCGACGAGTCAACATCAACTTGAAGTTTAATTTGGTAGATCCTTACAAATAAGAAGTACCCAACCACAAGAAAGAAATTAAATACAACTAATTAAAGAACCATCTTGACCTAAATTAATAATTATCTAACTGAATAATCAAGTAATCTTACTCAAAAAGACTGAGACTTACTTGGACTAAGAATAATCGACCACCAAAAGACTTAAGATCTAACATGTATGTAATATTATGTATAGTAAATGTGTCGTAGAAATTGTACTATTCATTAAAAAAAAACAAAATAGATTTTTTTAATTGAATGCATAAAACTTACTGAGTCATTTTCATACATGCAATTACGCAATTTTAAGTTAACACTATCCATAAGTAGAGACCCAAAATTGAACAAAAAAAATCTTTTGAAGACAACGGCCATAAACATTGTTTATCTTTTGCAATACCTATTGTCGCTATTGTCGGCAATATTACAAAGGCGGCGCCAAGGTATGTTTGTTTATTTTTCTTCGAGCAATTGGAAGTTGTTTATACTAAATACCTATTTGTATATATTTATACCTATTTATTATTCCGTTATTCCTATGGGAAAAGTGTAACTGCAATTTAAGCTCATTCGCTTACTTCGTCTACGTCTATCCTGAAGAAGAGACCTGGAAAGGTCTCGAAACGTTGAGCGTTGTAACAATGCTAAAAGTAATAAAAACCACGCGATTCAAACCGAAAAATGTCTTTAATTTCAATACAACATCGCGAAAACAGAAGAAGAATCTATATTTATAACTATTTATTATTCCGTTATTCCTATGGGAAAAGTGTAACTGCAATTTAAGCTCATTCGCTTACTTCGGTTTGTTGAGTGCAGTCTATCCGTGTGTTTTATGCTATTGTTTATTCACCCCTGCTCGTTACCTGGATTTTGGATTTCACTGCAAAACTTGACATTTTGGCTACTAAACGGACTACGATTATTGCAATCTTTGACATATTTTATGTCGAACTTTGGGTGAGTAGATTTTTTATATATTGTAATAGTATAAATAACAAAGCCTATAATCAAGAAACTTACACGAATAACTGTAAGTTTCTTGACTATAATTTTGTTGTTAAAAAAAGTGTAGCATTTTTTTTTTTCATTCCTACAAATTTACAACTTACAATAGATATTATGGATTATGGCAGTGAGATGGCAAATTTGGTTTTCTTTTGAGTCTTATTTAAAAATATAATATAAGTTCAAATTCATTAAAATTCTATATCTATAGGGCTCTTTAACTAAGCGTTTCAAATAAACTTACCCTTTTAAGTTTATTGTTATTTTTTTCTTTAGATTAAACCTTACACGGAACTTTTGGCTTGACAATTAACGGACTTCGATTTGCTGCTTTGACTGGATAGTTTACAACACCTTTGTCTAAGGTGAGTAAATTAATACCTAGGTTGTACTTAAATGTTTCCTATTTTCTGTGTCACTTATTCTTCGTCTCATTTTTGTCTGCTCTTATAGTATTTTTTTTAATTTATTTATTTATTTTTGATTAGCTGACGAATTAAATCCTGCAATAAGTAGATCATGGTAAGGCCCAAATTTCAAAATTAGCCTCCAAGTAATTTGTTGTTATATATAGTTGTTAAATTCCGCAATGTCAACTATTCAGCTCGCACACCGAGGTAGATGGTGCGTAGTGCACTTAGCAAAGCTTGAAATAGAACAATTTAAATGTTGAGAAGTACAAAAATCTACTTCCCATTTTAACCAACTCGGTCAATTTGTAAGGAAAGTAGTATTTTTGTATTATTTTCTCAACAATAATTCCATATCGAGGGAACATTTTTGGTTTTAGTAATACATAAATTGTTATATTTCAAGCTTTGCTGGATTGTCTCTACCCTACCGTTGCAAGGAAATTAATACTGGCTGAAAAATAAATGTTTCTAAACAAGTATTTGAAAATGTTTGTTCCACAAACATGCTTTAGGTGTGTTTTCTCTTAATTGTAATAATTATTTATAGAACAGATTTTATCCGTTGTTTGTATATTAATTTTTTATAGAACAGATTTTATCCATTGTTTGTATATTAAATAAAGAAATATAAACATTAAACCCTTTTAATTTATATGTGTGTTTTATTTATTTTTGACGGATAACTCTAACCTGTAAACAGAATTTCATTTAAAATTTTGAAAATTATTTTTTCTTTAAAATATTTCTAGTAAATATGCTTTAAGCAATGAAAACAAATGATGATGATGATGATACTTTAGATAGTGATAGTACTCGTGATTTCGACACCTATCCTTATTCGAAATCCCAATCACGATGAAATTCCAAGATGCGGAAATTTTCTCAGAATTTTTTTTGGTCGTATCCATACTTTTGATGTCGCATTTTTTAAACGGCACCCAAAAATCCGATCTATGGTCATAACACAGGGTGCAGTGTGCAGCTTGCAAAGAGCACCACCCTCCCACTGCTCTTTGCATGCGGCAGAAATAAGCTTTAGTGTTATTGACACCAATCATTAACCATGCTTCGACGCGTTTCGGCTTTAAAAGCCATCATCAGGAATTTAGACTCTGGCCAAACTGTGAGGGCGACAAAAAATAGTAAAGACGCCGTTCCCGCAACACTGTTGACTTGCCGACAGCTGGAACAAGAGTGAGCGAACAAAACAACGCTGTACCCCCACCACTATACGTTGGTGCGGTAAAAAGTAACGCCTAATACAATCAATTAGGTAAGCTAATCTATAGACATACTATGTATTGCAAAGTTACAAGTACCTACTACTTAAATGAGTAGGTAGGTAACAGAATAAAAACTAATGTTATTGTAAAAACTAGTTAGGTAGGTAAGTAAGTAAATTAATTATGTAATCTGCTCATGGGGTTGTGGGCTTGGTCACTGATATTTTGTCTCTGGATGGTGATCGAGTTTGTATACCTCATGTCGACGGGGCCATTGACGCTTGGCGGGCTCTCAACCCGGAAGTTGACCTTCCGTCCTTGCCGGATGTGCAGCGATCGTGGGATGAGATTGGGGCAAAAAGGGTGTATGATGGGCTTTTGGGGGAGGCTCGGGGGGTGGATTTGGCAAGACTCAGGGGCGTGTCAAGGCCGGAGTCGGGAGCGTGG
Organism: Idaea biselata; assembly: GCA_958496205.1. NCBI lineage: Eukaryota > Metazoa > Arthropoda > Insecta > Lepidoptera > Geometridae > Idaea > Idaea biselata. The sequence continues at coordinate 6,503,140 of OY292404.1, forward strand.
TTGCAAGCATTACCATCCCCGGACTTGGGTACCTTCCTCGATGGCGATTCTCTGCAGGTGGCGGTTGCTCTTTGGCTGGGCTGCAATGTATTTGAACCTCATACTTGCATTTGCGGTTCCTGGGTGGAGGCTAACGGTCACCATGCTTTGAGTTGTGGTTGGTGCCTTGGGAGGCTTCCGCGTCACCACGCTCTCAACGATATTGTCCGTCGGGTCTTGGTGTCTGCCAATATTCCATCAGTTTTGGAGCCCCCTGGGCTTAGTCGCACGGACGGCAAAAGGCCTGACGGTCTAACTCTCGTACCTTGGCATAGGGGCAAGTGTCTGATCTGGGACGCGACCTGCGTGAATACCTTTGCTGCAAGTCACTTGCCTCACACGTCGAAGGTTGCTGGGGCGGGGGCGGAGGCGGCTGCTGGGGGAAAGCATGATAAGTATGCTCCTTTTTCCCCGAGCTATATGTTTGTTCCTCTGGCGGTTGAGACAGTGGGGGGTTGGGGATGTGAGGGTGTTGCTTTTGTGCGGGAAATCGGTCGCCGTTTGCGGAATAGGGGGTTGGATAGTCGCTCCGGGGCTTTCCTGGTGCAGAGACTGTCTGTTGCCATCCAGCGTGGCAACGCGGCTAGTTTGCTTGGCAGCTTTGCATCGGGAACGTTGGGGGACGGCTTGTTTGGCTGAGTTTTTCTTGTTCTATTTTTTATTGTTTAGTTTTAGTTAGTTTTAGGATTTTTAATTTTAGCATTGTTTTATTTGTATTGTATATGATTGGATTTAAATAATGTATTATTTTGATTTATTAAGAAATTTTTATTATGTAATTAATAATTTAGGTACATATATTGGCGGATTTAGAGGTGAAATAGTTACTAGGCATTGTAATTTAGAAACACTGTAAATTAGAAATGATTTTGTCATCAAATAAAACAGCTGTTTAGAACTAGGCGTGACGACACAGAACAGCTGATTAGAAAGTGGGTTGGTAAAAAACCACAATAACTAGTCCTAAACACAACAAAACGAATTTACCTTTAATCAGAATCGATTTAAAAAATCCTAATAGTCATTAAAACTGAAATAAAAGGTACAAAGAAAGCAAATTGACGAAATTGCGACGATTACATGAGTACAAAGAAAGGTCATGAAAAATTCAGTACTTACGATCGAATTATTTGCTGTCGTTTCGTTTCTGTAACGTCGTAGTTGATGTAACTTATTCGTTGTTAATTACCGTTAATACAATTATGAGGAATATGCGACTATTCATACTATTTACACGTCCATTATAAATTGTTATGTCGTGTAAATGCGAAATTCGAAACGGATTTATTTTGATTCTTCTCTTCGACAACTTGCCCGACCGACCTGACTGACAGCCGATGAGTGAGTGAAATGGAAAAATACTCACCGAGAAAGAGCGAGATGGTGCCATAAGAAAACGTTCTGAAACTAGTTTTCTTTTGAGATTTGTATTATTATGTAGTATGTATAAGTTCTTTTCAGTTTTTTATAACGTTAAATTAAGTCTGATTTATTATCATTCATTACCTAAGCATTTGTTTTAATCGTTATCTGCACAGGGTAACAATAGTTGCATAAAAATAAGAAAATAAGATTAGTTGGATTTGGTTTAGGGTTGACTTCCGACAAAAGGAAAAATGGTTTTCGAATGCATCTAAAATGACACAGATGTTGTCATTACCTTACCAACAAAGATGTTCATTTTCTGCCGAATATTATCTAGAAACGTGGCAAGTAACGTAAATCACTCCTATGACAAGTAATTAAACGTGTAAATCTCTGTAAACTAAAAATTAGGGATAGTAAAATATAGTGTAGTATATAACAATGTATTGCATCCATGAGGTATCGATGTGTGTAGTTTTTTTTGAGAACATCAAAATGTGATAAAAATGGTAAAAAGTGTGTAAGTAGTGGCAGCACTATGTCTAAGAGTGGATGACGTCAAGTTTGATAATGTTACAAGCAATTCACGAAATAACGATTCTTGTCGTAATTTCCAGATAAAAATCTTAACTTTTTATCTATTAATTATTGATGATGTATGACAAAAGGATCGTTATAATCCTTTCATAATATTAATATTATCGTTCACCTTTTAGACAAAAATACACTATTGTTAATAGTCACGTTCTCTATCCATGTGTCACTCTATTCTAGATCTCTGTTTTTAAACAATTCCAAAATAAATTACCATATCGTTGCTAGCAACACATGCAGTGAAAATGGCGGCCAAAAATCAATTTTGAATTGTGACAGGCGGGGTGCGCTCGTAATTTCGTCGCAGAAATAAAATAATTTTCCTGTTTATTACATTTTACTGTTGTTCTAAACCGGTAAATAATAAAAGTTCAAAACAATTCCTGTTTGTTTTAACTGATTTTCCTTTACAACTTCAGATTTATATCGTCAGACCGCTCTATTTGTATTTAGTCGATGATGTAAGAAATTTGAAGGTCTCTACGTTTTGTGCGCATTGTTTTATTGTTGTCGGAAGTTTTGTAGTTGTATTCGTCAGTGTTTACGATGGAGAGTGAAGAGGGAACTCCGGGCAGTCCGGAGAAAGATGACTTTAGTGCCAGTACTCATTCTACGCCGCAGGAGCATAGATCTTTTGCTGAATTTGCGAAAGATAAATTGGATAGCGGTGAGCAAACTTTCTAAAAAATGTTTTAACTATACTTTAATACTGCTAAATACCTACTTTAATAAAATTAACATGTTCACTAAAGATTTAAAAATGTTTGGTAAAAAATCCTCCCCAATCAATACAAAACTTATATATTATATTACTACTAGCTGAGCCCCGCGGTTTCGCCCGCGTAATATAGGCATAAAAAGTAGCCTAGTGTAAATCCAGATCTTTAGCTATCTGCATACCTACCAAGTTTCATCACAATTGGTTCAGAAGTTTTTGCATGAAGGAGTAACAAAAATATAACTTGTTTATTTACTGATAAACAAAGTTTTACTTATATTATAGTAGGTTTTGCGTCAATGATTTATTTTTGCATAAGTCTGGATCCTGCGGGAATTTCTTGATATTTAGTAGCCTAATGACAATCCTGAACTGCAGCTGTCTACATATCAAGTTTTATCACAATTGTTTCAGTAGTTTTTGTGAAAAATAATAAACATCCTCCCAAACTTTGCTAAACAAGTTTAATGTAACTACGTAGGTAATAGATTTTTTAAACCAAAATAAAATAAGCCCTTATACCTAGCTGTCCATTACATACATTGGTATATAGTTTCCATTTAGTTTAGGAAAAGATTTATTTATTAATAATTCAATGTGTTTAAAATGTTTTGTTCTGACCATGTCCTGACTAAAATGACGCACATCCTTAACTGGTGATAGTAGAGGGCTGAAATTTAGAAGCCTGTTTCTCATCCAATAACAAAGGATTTTTGAAAATTTCAACAAAACCAGGAGCCAAGCAGGTAAAACTGCGGGACGCAGCTATTAGAACTTAAAATATTTTTAATTCTTATTTTTAGATTTTTCATCTATTTTCGTGATGTTGGATTGAACTTAAACTCACTTTTTAACCGACTTCCAAAAAAAGGAGGAGGTTCTCAATTCGTTGGGATATTTTTTTTTTATGTATGTTCCCCGATTACTCGTCTGGTTTTAGTTATGTTGCTTTTATTATATTAAGCATTTTTTTGTGTTAATAGCGGGGCGGGAGCTCCGTCGTCGACTCCCAATGGCTGGGCAGCTCGGAGCTCATCTCATGCATCCTCGACGCCTGCTCCTCCATTCAACACCAACCCAACACACCGATGTTGTGCTGATTTTTCCTAAAGGTAAGTTCTTAAATTAGTTCTAATTAGAAAATAACAACTACCTACTGATTTAATCTTGTAGGTATGTATGTAGTCAGGTAAAATTGGATGCGGAGAAAGACCATATAACTCGAATATCTCCCAAAATTGCAACAACACATTGCGACATTGCAACTGCTGGGTCCAACAGATCAGTGCAGTGTTAATTGCTTTTGTGAATACCGTGGGTAACACTTAAAAATATCACCTATTTTGGGAGATATTTCAATCATAAGGTTTTCCCCCGTACCTTACCTGACTATACTCTACTAATATTAAAAATTGGATGTTTTTTTACACATGGGTATTATTAGATGAGTGTTTGACCTCTCACTGAATGAATAAATAAATGTTTATTTTGGGAAAATTATTAGGTAGGTAGGTACTGCACACACCAAATCGTAGAGTCATGGTCATGGCAGATATAGGTTTTATGGCATAAAAATATTTGCTCTGATGTCTTTATCCAGGGAGGAAACAGTTGACTATGTTTGTGTCTTTGCCTCATAATTGTTTCAGTAGTAGGTACCTATTAATAAACTTGTTGGTAACAATAGTAGCTATGAAATATACAATACTATGATCATTTATTCATTACCTAATCTCCAATTAAGTCATTGCTACCTACTATGACTCAGTCTTTGTTAATCGTGATATCATTTCTCAGTCTTAAGTATAACTAGTTGCACCCATATTTTCATTCTCATGGGCCAAGTAAGGCCAGACGAGAGTACATTTTGAGTTGTGAGTAGCGTCATTTCAGTCGCGTAATTCAGTTTCATGGAAAACCATCGCTGAATAGGGTTTTTGTATAAATGTAGAAGAAATTACGCGACTCGCAACTTAAAAATTTACGCTCGTATGCTCACACCTAAACCCACGCCAGACCATTAAACGCTACCTACTCATAATTTGAGGGCTACAAATTAAACAGCTAACTTTAAATTTAGAAGCTGTTTAATTATTTAAGCAGCCCTCAAATTTTGAGTAGCGTTTCAGAATTTGATCGTAAATCTGATAAATGGTAAAGTAGGTTAGGTTACCCACCATTTTTTTTTTAAATTAATCTGTAGGTAGGTAACTGTCCCACGGCTGGGCAAAAGTTTTTCGCACCTCCCTACATTGGTCGCGGCTTTGGGCTACCTACGGCCAGCCTAAATAAAATCTATATCTATGTATAAGTAAAATGGTTTGTCCTGACCGACTGACTTATCACCGCACAGACAGCCCTCACCGCTGATGATAATAGACAGTTGAAATTTTTGGAGAGTGTGTTCTTTAGTGTTCTTTAATTTTTGAAAATTGCCACTTGATCGGGAGTTATGAGTGTGAAACTGGGGGCCACAGCTAGTTATACAATAAAATTAGGTACCAATATCTTTCAAAACCTTTTTCATAAAATAACAATACAAAGTTAAACTACCATTGTTTATTTAAAAGGTCACTGAACTGTCTAAGTAGCTTGTTTCAACTCGGCATGGTCTATATTTATCTGGCATATGTCCAATGTCTCTGTAATATGGGGATAAAATGAGGATAAAATATCATAATTTTCCTTATAACATGCTTAAATGGGGCTATGTTGTATGAAAGGAAAATCACAATTTCGATAATGTTTATTTAGAAAGATTAGCTCTGAGAATCAGCGGACAAGGATAAATTCCCAACCCATTTATTTATCTGAACGTTATTTCTTAGTGTTTACCACACTAGGTAATAATGCTTTTTGAAAAAATGCTTTCACAAACTTTAGTACCCGGTGTGACTCGAACCCGCGGCTACTACTGGTATTCCGTTCCTGCGCGTTGGTCGCTACGCCACGGGTATGCCTTCCGCCAAGCCGAAATTAAGAACCACTACCATTTATTTATTTCATGAAAATCTATGACCTAAACCTAATCATATATGGATAGAATTTTTTCCGCAAACCCTTCCTTGATTATGCACATGCATATGTCCCACCGTTCCAGGAGCGGCGCGGATGTAGGGCTTCCTTTTGGCCTAGGATGGTGGGTGGCCACAGGTTTACCCGCTAAAACTCCTCGGTGTCCTTCTCTTTACCATATTCAGGGGACTGCTTGCACATACACTATACAATCCCCTGGGGTGATAGATCTTAATCCGTCTTCTCTTCTTCGTCGTGTCGATGTCACATTCCTTAACCATATCAGATCCGCCAACTCCATCATACACCAAGGCTACTGGCCTTGCCGTTGTCTGCCACCAAATTAGCCAGCGTACAGTCGTTAGGGCCAGAGGGGCAGGTCAAAAGATGTTACATGGTTTGCTCGAAAGTTCCGCAGTCGCACTGGCTATCCGTCTTCTGAAACCTCAAAAAGGAACGCCTCACGAGCCGCCTCTCGTGGGACTTATACTAAGCTTAAAACACGTAGCTGTTACGTAAAACTAGCTACATAGCTACATTCTTTAACGGAAATCTTACGATCATAATCCTAATCTTCTTTTTGAATAATATGGCTCCCCTAAAATTAGACGACCTAAAACTTTACACTAGTTTTCAGTTCGTCTAAGATCTCTAACTTTACCTAATCAGAGATAACAACCGAGACCACCTGCTTAACGTACCTTCCGAGGCACGGAGCTTTGGCGCTCGAGAAAATATTTTTACCAACACATTATCTGTCCAAGTATTGACCGCGCCAAGCGTCGCTTAACCAGCACGACTATTCAAGATCGGCTAAGAACTACCTCATCATTTCAGCTGTAAGAAGTCCACTGCTGGACATAAGCCTCCCTCATAGATTTCCAGATGCTTCGGTCATAAGTGGCCTGCATCCATCGTGAACCCGCGGCCTTAACTAAGTCGTCCGTCCATCTCGTTGGTGGACGTCCAACGCTGCGCTTTCCGATCCGCGGTCCTAAGAACTACCTAATAACATTATAAGCCATTGTCTTACGACTTCTTTCATAAAAGGGACTCTATTGACCTAAATTTTAAAAGAAAGAAAGGTATTCGCCTAATGGAACGAAAGCTTCTGAAAATTCAGAATTCTCCTGAGAAAATGAACCGGAAGAAAAGTGATTTGATATAGGAGCTACTAATGCAGACTGTGCTACATTACCATTATGTTGAAAGCAGGTTTTTGTGCTCGCTTCATTAAGAATTTCATATTTGTAAAGGAAAACAAACTCGCTTCGTATCCCATCGGGTCACTTTCCGCGATAAAGGTCACCCCATTTGGGCAACTTTAACTTTCAAGCTTTTTGTTTACTTTGCGTATGTTGTGGTTAGAAAGGTTAAAGGCTTCGATAACAACCTCTGTGGCGACTATGTATAATTATGTATGTATTTACAAAAGAAAAATAATATTTATATTATTATTTCTTTAAAATATATTTTTGTTTTTATTAAAATTTACAAAAGAAAAAATAATATTTATTTTATTTTTTCTTTTATTATATCCGTTGTCTAGTCACCGTAACACAAGCTTAGTCGCTTACCACGGGGCTAGATGGCGCTGTGTCCCTCTCGTCGTGCGTCCACCTTGCCGTGGTGAGAGGGCTCAGTAACCGCCCACCATAGCAATCCAGCTATGTTGGGCGGTGAAGCGAAGAGGCGCACCGGGCGGGTATACTTCGCACACACTCTTTTGGTGTGTGCGGAGTATACCCGCCCGAATTGGAGGTGGGTGCCTTGCCTTCATTAGCCGGGCACGTGGGTGGAGGGCTCCCGCGCAACCCGCGGTGGGTGATGGGGGCCTTGCCTTTGCCGGCCGGGCCCGGCAGAGCACACTGCCTCACCAAAGCGGCAGAGCACACTGCCTGACCAAAGCGGCAGAGCACACTGCCTGAACAAAGCCGAGAGGAGGAACGGGCCCGTGAGTTGCTTCGCGGCACTCATGGGCCCAAAAGTTCCAAAAACGGGCGGGTAACGGAGGTTACCGCCCTAACCCGGCTCTTGGCGGCTGACTCGGGGGGGTCAGTCGCCAACCAATGAGCCCGAGATGGTGGCGGCGTGTCAACGCCGCCTCTCGCGAGGGTTGGCCCTTTTAAGGGCCAGAGAGGAGGCCTGACGAGGCCACCCGCAGTTGGGGCTGACGGACTTTTGCTAACGCAGTTACCGTTGGCCCCGACACTTTGCGGCAGTGATGGACACCCTGGGTTTTTAGTGGGTATACCCCGGCCACCCCCACCTCGGCCGGGGGGACCCCCACTCACCAGGCCGCTCTCCCCCGAGGGCGGCCTGATGGTCTTAATTAGATTTTCCCAGGTAAAAAAAAAAAAAAAAGATGGCGCTGTGTGTTGTTCACAGAATCTATTTTTTTATAACCTAGATCGTGGGTATTCTAACAAGTTCGAATTTTGATCCATCTTTTTTAAAGGGATGTGAGTAATTTCTCAAACAGTTTGACTTTGGAACTGGTGAAGCTCGTGTGTCAGAGACGAGTTTGAAATTGATCACTATCAGGCGACCTTTCTCTTTCTAGTCTCTAACAGAGATCAGTCTAGTTCTATCATTATCAGCATCTCAGGCGCTACAGTCGCGGGTGGGCCTTGGCCTGGTCCTGTATTATTTCCCAGTCGAGTCTTTTTTGGCCTTCTCCCTCCAATTAGCGTTTTCCGTGGGTACACTAGCCTCATAATTTGGCCATTGTACACCTACGTGACTTTAAGACGCCAGTTTCCTCGCGATGCGTTTCTTGACCCGTAAGAGCGATGTTTATAGCGCACATATTTTTTTTGTTAAAGAAAAAAAAAGAAACTCATGGATGTAACACATGGCGCTCCATCTATTAGGTAGGGATAATGTGGATGTTGAAACAAATAAAGTTATCTCCCATACTATACATAAATATATCAGTGATCTTCCATCCAATTTTAAAATTCAATACTTCAAAGGAAGGAATACTGCTATCTGTATTTTAATATTCTCGTAAAATATTTTCCGAACATTACTATCTCTAAACCTTGTAACAACGCTCGAAGCAAAGATTTCGTCGGTCGTAAATTGTGTACAAAGATAAATAAAACCGAAACCGTCGGGTCTAGAAATTACGCACAGCGATCCTTCTAGTGGTAGGTAGGTACGTATAGATAAGTAGATACTGAGAATTTTTGCACAAATCCACTTGGGATCAAATTGTACGTGGGCGATACCCATCTTGAATCTACTTAGGTATTATAGATTCTTCTTCTGTTTTCGCGATGTTGTATTGAAATTAAAGACATTTTTCGGTTTGAATCGCGTGGTTTTTATTACTTTTAGCATTGTTACAACGCTCAACGTTTCGAGACCTAGAGAGATTGTTACAGACCTCAACGTTTCCAGGTCTCTTCTTCAGGATAGACTAAGATGTGATTTGTCATTCTAATGTATTAAAAAGTTACAGTGAGACTACCGTCTTATTTTTTAAAAACTATTAAAATGTTATCAAAAACGTTCCTAGGTATTTTTTAGTTTTAGGATGAGCTTGTTTAAGTATCTGTTTATTGACTAGCTTTTGTCCGCAGCTTTGCCCTTACAGGAAACAGGATTAGGATAGTGTTACAATAGGATTAAGATTATCCCGCCACCTACTGTATGTTTACGTTTTTCATGACTATCATAAAATTGGACCTCTCCGCCCCTTAGGGGTGGAATTTCTAAAAACCCTTCTTTAGTAGTAGTAGATTCCTACACACCGCAAAGAACTGGTCTCTGACGGACGAGCTTCACCAGTTCCAAAGTCAAACTGTTCGGGAAGTTACCCACACACCTCTAATAGACTAGGAGGGGGAAGTTGGTCATCTTACCTCATTAGTACCAAGTGGAGACTTATATGGTGGAAAGAGTAGTAAAAGTTATGCTAAAAAAAGTCGGTCAGCCTCGAGTCAGCCTGGGCCCGTCGGAACTCAGCCCGTTTTTAGGGGATCAATCGGGCCTGGGAACTTACTTCATCAAGTACCAAGTTGGGACTAATATGGTAGAAAGTAGACTAAAAGTTATGCCTAAAAAACTCGGTCAGCCTCGAGTCAGCCTGGGTCCGTCCCTAGTCCCTACCTATAAGAAAGATGGATCAAAATTCGAACGTGTCGTTGTTAGAATACCCACAATCTACGTAACGTAAGGTGTACCTATTTTAAAACAGGTCTATTTCAGCAATTTTCTGTACCTAGGTATTGCCCTCGTATCAAGGTCACATATGTAGACTGTGTATGCAAGGCAAGGCCAATAAATTATGTAATATTGCCTATTTTAAGCAGAAATTTGCCCTTTAAACTTACATTGCTAGCAATAAATTCAAAACCCACTACCTATTTAGGATTTATGGTAGAAATTGGGAATTATGCCAAAATTTTGGTGTCTCTAGCATTGCATTTTCTTGAGCGACGTTACGTATTCCGTGACTTGGCAGCCTTGTTTGAAAGTTTACTCTAGTTTTTTGCAATCTTCTCTAATTTCATGTGAACATACACAAAACACAGGAGTATTTGAGTTTAAGTGCATATGACTTTTTTAAACTAACACGATTGGAACTCATCATTTTGTATTTCCCGGGTCTTAATCGCGTGATCCGGCAAATACAAAATTATGAGCCTATATATAGCCTTCCTCAATAAATGGACTATCCAACACTAAAAGAATTTTTCAAATCGGACCAGCGTTCCTGAGATTAGCGCGTTCAAACAAACAAACTCTTCTTACCTTGACGGTTCAACCATGTTACAATGGTCTTGGTCGCGAGGGAACTGAAAATAAATAATGGTAATACGCGATTAAGAACGTGGCGACTGTTACCATTTACATACAAACTTAATACCAAAATAAATTATGAAAAATTTAGTTTTCTACCTTAATATCGATATTATTCGGATTAAGATTTTACTTTTACCGCAAGGTTTTCCAAAATATTCATTCGAAATGAAATAAAACGGAGAAACATTTTTTTCAATGAAAAAAAAACGGAGAAATAAAACGGGAAATAAAACGGAGAAACATTTTTTCTTAAGACCTGGGAAAATGTTACTATATTTCAGGGTGTTACAAAAGAGATTTGGCAACTTTTGTTTTTTTTACACAGCTGCAAGGAAAGGGTTATGTTTTTCGCGCCTTTTTTTGTATGTCTGTTTTCCTTAGATTTTCTCCAAAAAAAAGCTTGGAAGGGTTTCGAAATATCCTGCCAACAATATATTTCCAGAAATTCCTCCAATATGGAAATCTAAGGCCCGAATTGTACAGAAAAGGCGTTAGGTAAATGCGCGGCGCAGGCATGATGCCGCCTTAAAACATTTTCATACAAAATGTAGGTTCAGCGTGAATTATACTGGAGCGTCGCGCAACTTACATTTTCCAATTTTTAATTTTCCGCCTTCACCTTACGCCTTTTCTGTACGATTCGGGCCTAAAGGGACAACTTTTTTGCCCTAGGTTTACCAGACAGCATGCTTCTATGGCTACTACAGAAGTTACGCGGCAGCCGACCTCGCTTGCGTGTGTGTGTGAGACAACACGCGTCATCAAAATGCTCAGCTTTTTACATCACCGCTGATGATGATGTGTGAGTATTTTTATTGACATAGAAGACTAGAAACGCCCCTCGGTTTCACCTGCGTAAGTCCCAGGAATACCGGGATGAAAAGTATCCTATGTGTTTTTCTAGGTTCTTAGGTGTATAAATTCCAAGTTTCATCGCAATCGGTTCAGTAGTTTTTACCCGACTGCGCAACGCAAAGAAGGGTTATGTGTTTATCAGTCTGTGTATGTATGTTTGCTCCAGAGGCCAAATGGATGGACTGATTTTGACGATTCTTGTTGCGTGAAGTAGTAACAAATTTACATAAATACCTATAATGTAAAGCTGTTTCTTTTAAGCCTATTTAAGCCGCATACTTGCTTATTTTGAGGGTTAGGCACCCAAAAAGTAAAAACGGGACCCTATTACTAAGACTCCTGTCCGTCTGTCCGTCGGTCCGTCCGTCTGTCACCAGGCTGTATCTCATGAACTGTAATAGCTGGACAGTTGCAGTTAATATTCACAGATGATGTATTTCATTTGCCGCTATAACAACAAATACTATAATGTTATTTTATTTAATACAGATTGCTTCAAACAGCGGAAGAGGTGCACCTGCCTAAACAACTGAAGCCTGAATTCGGGGGAGGCTACAAAGAGTTCACAGTTAGAGACATGCACTGCTTTCAAAATGTAAGTAGTTTACTGAAATGCTACTCAAAATTTGAAGGTTACTTATTTATTTTTTAAATTCTAGGGAAATCGACAGCTATTAATAAACTCTAATAATAAAACATGTAGGGATCCCTAAAAATGTTATATTTTTATATTATTGAAGATCTTTAGCGGTATACTTATGCAAAGTTACAGCTTCTAAATACAAACAAGCTCTGAGCTAAGCCGCGGACAGACAGACGGACCCGATCGCGTGGGAATTTCGAAAAACCCTTTCTCATCGGATGCCTCTATCATAATTATAATGAACTAGCTGACCCGACAGACGTTGTCCTGTCGTTTAGTATAAAAAAATAAAATTCATCAAAATCTGTTTAGCATTTTTTCTTTCATAAGAACCTTCTCCTGACAATAGCGCTCACAACAAAAAAAGAATTATCGAAATATGTGTAAAAGTTTAAGTGTGATGCCGTGACCAAGGGAAATAGACGACCTCTGTGGCGCGTCGTGCGAGAGCGCGACTGCAATGCAGGAGGTTGCGGGTTCGATTCCCGCCGGGTGCAAGTATTTATGCTTAAAAATAAATATTTGTGTCTGGTCTGGGTGTCCCTCTATGTATAATATGTATGTATTTACAAAAGAAAAATAAATATAAGTATTATATCCGTTGTCTAGTCACCGTAACACAAGCTTAGTCGCTTACCACGGGGCTAGATGGCGCTGTGTGTTGTTCACAGAATTTATTTATTATTTATTTATTTATAATAGGGATTGATTTTTATATAATAGATATGTGTAAAAGTTGAAGTGTGATGCCGTGACCAAGGGAAATAGGGATTGATTTTTATATAATAGATATGTGTAAAAGTTGAAGTGTGATGCCGTGACCAAGGTAAATAGGGATTGATTTTTATATAATAGATATGTGTAAAAGTTGAAGTGTGATGCCGTGACCAAGGGAAATAGGGATTGATTTTTATATAATAGATATGTGTAAAAGTTGAATTGTGATGCCGTGACCAAGGGAAATAGGGATTGATTTTTATATAATAGATATAAAACAAGATAAGATAAGAAGAAGAAGATGATATATAGATACACCTTCCAAATTTCAGCTCTTTACTATCAGCGGTTTAGGCTATGCGTTGATAGATCAATCAGTCAGTCAGTCTCTCAGGACAATGCATTTTTAACCTACTTCTAAAAAAGGAAGAGGTTCTCAATTCGACGGTATATTACATATATTTTATAGATAAAGATTATCTTTCCTTAGCGTTTCGGAAACGCATGAATAGCCTTAGTCTTCGTTTAAGGCGAAAAACCTCTATGTTTCTTTGACCGTTCTCAAAAACAACTAATTTACCAAATCCACTAATAACTAAACCACCCCCAAACGGAAAAAACTCGAGGATCACCCCTTAAGTTTGCTGTGTATACACTTCAAACTTGTCTGATAACTTGACAACTTCATATAAATAACGGTAGTTAGGTAGGTAGGTAGGAACATAACATTATGGTATCTGAACATGCGAGACCGTGCCACGTGAAATATCATCCTTGTGTATCGTGGATTATTTCGTAATGACTTATGATTGGATGTGGGACCTAAATAAATGTTATACTGTTCAAATATGGGCCTTCTAAAGTAGGGATAGATAGGTATAGCAAAGTCATGAATCATAGAACTATACTGGTCTACTGGTGGACTGGTCTGGTGGTCTGGCTATACTAGTAGTTCGCCCCGAACTGAGACTGATTTTAACTAAATACATCAAATAGTGTACTATCTATTATTGTTATTTATAATATTATTGTCACCGACGTGCGTTACGCTCTTTCATTTGGTACCCCACTCGAGTATATATTTGTTTGCTTCATGATTTTCATCCCTCCTTTTCACCACTATCTCCGTAACCCCCCCACCAATCTCGCTCATCTTCGAACTTAAAAAATCTATTGAACCTAAATACCCATGTATCAAAAATCGTCGAACATACAAGATACAAGCACCCGACCTATCTCACCACTGGACCTCACTCGCTTTGCTCGTTTGGTCTTACGGTCGCCAGCTATCTTTATTCCAAGTTCCATCGCAGTCGGTTCAGTAGTCTTTGCGTGAATTAGTAACAAACATATTCATTTACTTACTTACTCATAAACTTTATAACAGTAATAGGTTTTTTTTGCACCGATTAATGCTTATCATGTCCAATTAAAAACTCAATTTATTCTAGTTTCTTTGAAAGGGTTACCTTATGTGTGTCGTAGGATAATTAGATAAACAGTTTTTTTACGAAATTCCTAGTTTTTTTGCAAAAAACGAATAATTTTATTAGACATTGGCTATGATAAGTATTTCTTAATCTCACTAAAATAAGTTAGGTTTTTTGTGCAAAAAACCTATTGCTCTAGTAACATTGGTTCTCCTTCACTCTGATTGCCTAAATTTTGGTTTACAGACCAACTCTTAGATTGGTTTATAGTTTGACCTTGTAGGTTAGAAGTAGTAGAGTTATAAGCTCTACTACTTCTATAGACGCTGAGTGTAATCATGTTCTAACATTAACCTAACCTATCCTAGTCGGGGTGCTCCGTACATTAATAAAGTTAATTAAAACAAAACATCGCTAACAAAGTATATCACAGAATGAATTGACAAGTTAAACGTCAAGTCATCAACCAATCAGAGAAGATGTTGATAAAGGTGTTCCGATCGAATCAGTGCGCTTAGTTGACAGACAGCCAATGATTATTTTCGCAATGTTACTAGAGCAATGTTTTTTTTTTGCAAAAATCCTAACGTATTTCAGTAAGATTGAGAAATATCATAGCCAATATCTAATTATTCGTGTAAATACCTAGGATTTTCGCAAAAAACCTGTTTATCAAATTATCCTACGACATATGTAACTTTTTAGCCGCTCGGAAGGGTTGTTCAGTCATCAATCTTCCCCTTCTCATAAAGCGGACAGTTATGAATGGGGTAGGTACCTAACTTCCAACCGAAGCGACCTTTATCAAAACCAATATACTTAATAGCAGGCTCCCATATAACTTACCTACATGACTTAACAACTAACACAATAAAACCGCACTTTAGTTTTACGGCTTCCGTAGGCCGCAAATTGTTCAGGGGTTATTCCTGTGTTGGATTTGTCCGAAATTCCATTTCAATATCATTACAATTGGAAGTAAGTAAGTAAGTAAGTAGTTACACTCAAACGACAAAAATTTAAGTTTAAAATTTCCTTTAATGTAGACTGCTACTAGCGCAGAAAAGTATTTTTATATGGGACACATAATTTATAATAAACTATCGATTTCACTTAAAGCACTACCATTTATTGAGTTTAAAAATCAAATATAAGATTTTTTGTAGGCTAATATTCAATTGACGCGTTTTTAAATTTCTACGCCAAATGGCAGATCACAACGGACATCTTTTATTCTTATAATTGTATTTGACATCTGTCTCTATCTACCTGTCATCATTAAAACATATAAAATTCAAAGTCCTGACTAGATGTCGCCTGGGTGTTTTCTTGTATTATGTATTTATTTTAAAATATGTAGTATATCCCTTGTTTAGTACCCATAGTACAAGCCTAGCGCTTAGTTTGGGGCTAGATTGCGCTGTGTGTAACGTCGGGCAATATTTATTTTTTAATTTATAATAATATCAAAGCAGACCCCAAACCGCTGGTCCTAGAGACATGAAATTTCGACAGTGTGTTCTTGTGGTGTGTAGGGAATCCACTAAGAAATCTATTTTGGAAAATCCCGCGGGATCGAGACTTACGCGGGTGAAACTGCGAGACTCTACTAGTGAATGAATAAATTAATTCAATCAAAATGAAACTTTTACTTGTTGAACTGCAATCGAGACTCATAAATTTATTATAAACTGCATTCTTCATAGATTTTTTCGAATAATGTCAAATGTTATTGGACAATCGTCAAATTTGAAATTGAAGATTTACTGCAATGATATTGAAATGATATTTTGGATAATTTTAACACGAGAATAGACCACCAGTTCTGTTTTGTTTTTGCTTACATTCTGAAGGTTTTTGTGA
Source organism: Idaea biselata (assembly GCA_958496205.1). NCBI lineage: Eukaryota > Metazoa > Arthropoda > Insecta > Lepidoptera > Geometridae > Idaea > Idaea biselata. The sequence continues at coordinate 6,519,191 of OY292404.1, forward strand.
ACCTCTGTTGGTGTTAGAAAGTTTCCCTCTTATACCTCTAAACGATGCCGATGATTAACAAATGTATAAACTTTTGTCTTTTACCGCGATACGAAGTTTCAAAGTTGACAGACAGAAACATGTTACCTAAGTTACTGTTGTCCTAAGTGAAACACAAACGCGGCTACGCCACGCGATATAAAAATATTAAATAAATAAATATTGCACGACGTTACACACAGCGCGATCTAGCCCCAAACTAAGCACTAGGCTTGTACTATTCGACGTAGACAACGGAAATACTTTTTTTTTTTATTTTTATTTTTTTTTGTAAATACAAACATAATTATGATGCATAGGAAATCGTAGGTAATAAATAGGTAGTCGTTGATTTTATTTTAAAATGGTTATTTTATTACTATTACACATGGAAAATTAGTTTTTTCTCTAAGTTTTTCAAAAATCTGCACCAGACAGGAGTTGAACCTGCAACGTGCTAACAGTAGCATCGCAGTTCTAAGGATTGCACGTTCTAGTCCCGTCGGGTGTAGAATTTTGGAAAGTATTTTATTAAAAAACTAGCTGTGCCCGCGACTACGTCCACGTTGCTCGAACACCTATCTACCGCTGTGCAAAAAACCACACTTAAACGGTCGCCCATCGAAGTACAGATATCAGCAGCATCAGTGCTTCGCTGGTCTTTCGTTTAAGTGTGTTTTTTTGCACAGCGGTAGGTACGGTGTTCCGTTCACTACTTATCGTATAAAATATATCTATATCTATTAATTAATCCTACTTCCTACTAATATTATAAGCGCGAAAGTTTGTATGTATGTATGTCTTTATGTGACTATGTTACTCCTTCACGCAAAAACTACAAAATCGATAGCGATGAAACTTGTTTTATTAAAAAAAAACGGGGCAAGTGCGACACTCGCGCATAAAGGGTTCCGTACTACTATCACAATTGGATACGGAACCCTAAAATGGTTTACAACAACCAATTTTTAAATTTTATAGGAAAATATGAAATATTTATCTTCGATTCTTACTCCCATCAAACGACCGAATCACTGAAAAAAAAAAAAACCTTGGCACAAAGAAAATCTGAAACATAAAATAAACTCTTTGGTAAGTAAGGCAGACTAGTATATTTGACAGATAGGGCAGCCATTTTGAATTCCATGACCAACTCGATTTGTCCTCCTGTCCTTCCTGTCCTGACTCGACTCCTTGTTATTTTTGAAACACGTTTGTTGTATGAGAGCCCCTTTTAAATAATTGTTTTATTTCGTTTTTAGTATTTGTTGTTGTAGCGGCAACCGAAATACATCTTCTGTGAAAATTTCAACCTTCTAGCTATTACGGTTCATGAGATACAGCCTGGTGACAGACGGACGGACGGACGGACGGACGGACGGACGGACGGACGGACGGACGGACGGACGGACAGACAGACAGACAGACAGACAGACAGACAGACAGCGAAGTCTCAGTAATAGGGTCCCGTTTTTACCTTTAGGTACGGAACCCTAAAAAACTAGGTCAAATACACGTCAAATAGGACAATTACTATTCTATTGACACTCTATTTAGACATGATTGTGAAATCAGATTTGGGACTCAGCTCCAAATTATAGATCCATTTTGAGTGTATAGGTAACAAGCAGATTCCCGCGGTTTCACCCGCGTAAGTCCCGATCCCGTGGGAATATCGAGATTAAAAGCCTGTCAGGGTGAATGTAGCTTTCTAATGGTGAAAGAATTTTTGAAATCGGTCCAGTAGTTTCGGAGATTACCCCCAATATACATACATACATACATACATGTTACCAACGTTACCTCTTTATAATATTAGTATAGATAGGTATATTGTTTGCCATTGCAATTATATTAAAATACTATTTTAGATAATTCTACTACACTACAACAGGAATAACCTCCCAGTAGGTTGACCTGATTTGTCCAAGTTGCTTGTGAATTGGGCCAATTCTGCCTCCATACAAAATCAAACAAATCTGTATCGATAAAATGCTTTGTCCTGAGTAATTGATTGGCTGATTGTTCTATCAACACAGCCTAAACCGCTGTTAGTAGAAAGTTGAAATTTGTAAAGTGTGTTCTTTATATGATGGAGGCATCCGGTAAGAAAGAGTTTTTCGAAATTCTCCCGGGATCGGGACTTACGCAGTTGAAACCGCGGGACACAGCCAGTCGTTACGTAAAACCTCTATCGATAGGAAACCGATCGATCCGGCCATGAATAGTTAATACCTTTTCTCACGGAAGGCCAATAGAAATTTGCGTATTGGTATTACTAAAACAGTAATGGGAAGAGACTTATTTTCTAAGATATACCACGACTACGTTGTTATGATGCTCGGTTTTAGGCGAAAATTTAAATTTGCCTATATCTTTTTATCGTGTTGACTGAGAATCTTAATTTTTATACATCTAAAGCTGGGGTGCCACGGCCCGTATTATCACATACAGGCCAGGCCTCTCTGTAGGATTAATACTCGGTGGCCATTCACTACCCTACGTCATACTAGCTGTGTCCCGCGGTTTTACCTGCGTAGGTTCCGGTCCCGATCCCATGTACTTATTATGTACATTTTCATGCGATTTTTATGAATAGTATTAAATGTATGATTTTAAGTATTTACTATGATAAGTCCCTGTGGCTTATTTTCGCATGTAAAAATCATATCTAAGATCGTCATTTCACAGCACTTGCTCCCTAAACGCAAATCGATTCTGTAATAAAAAAAATTGGTTGTTTTTGAACGTGCGTCTTCTCAATGTGGTTTGACTATAACTGCCAATAATCGAGGCACTTACCCTGAATAGGTTTCCGTCTTTATATAGGCCAAGATTTAACTCTGAAGAATCGTAGACTTATAAGGTTGAAGTTTCACGAGTTTCAAAATGTTTCGAAAAGATGGAAATCAAACTTTACCTAGTTTAGTTTGGGAGTTCTTGCACGCAATGGCACTTGATAACATCTTTAATTATGATTCTTATACTATACTTGAAACTGATATTTTGGGCTGAGTGGTGTGTCCATGGGTTATTATTAGCGTAGGCCATTTTTATTTATGCTGTTTTTAGGGTTCCGTACCTCGAAAGGAACCATTATGCCTTATACTCGTAAGATCACTTTTTTGTCCGTCTGTAAGTCCGTTTGTCTGTTAAGACCCGTTATCTTGGGAACGCGCGAAAGCATCGAGTTGAAATTAATACAAATTAAAAACCAGTTTAAGTAGGCCTCTGGTTCGAATGAGCACCCATACAATGGAAGGGTCATAATTTCTGGTCTTCAATTACAGACCCATATACAGTCGTTCATGAGTACGGAACCCTCGGCGCGCGAGTTTGACTCGCACATGACCGGTTTTTTAATGTTTATTAGCTACGCCCCTTACTTTTGTCCGCGTAAGTTACGAACCCGATTTTACCTTAAGCCTTAAGGTTTGTTAAAATGTATTGTGATATTATTTTATTTCTGTTTCTGTACCAACCTATCTAGTTACTGTGAGCCTATAAACATTAGTTACTAGAACAGAATAGAATAGAACATACAGTTATTAGAAACAGAAACGTGTGGCACTCGGGGACTGCCGCGGTAAAGCTGTTGCATAGCATTTTTATCAACTTATGCAATTATAATTATTTATTTATTTTGTACCATGTTGCCATGGTAGGCGGAGTGGGAGGTGTTAGGTTTTATTTTCGTTACGGAATTTCTTGATTCGGTCGCCGCGCTCAAAGCCCGCAATAAAAGCTATGCAATAGCTTAAAAATAGCTCTTGTAATTTATCAACCTGCAAAATCATAAGTATTAAGAGAAAACCCGTGCATTCATAATTGTAAGGCGCACCGCAGGGTTCTATACTAGGTCCTCTACTATTCCATACATTCATAAATGAAAAACGCTTGTCTTTTCTCAAGGGTACATCAGTAGCTGAGCTATTAAATTCCCAAGAACGAGGTGCTTTAGTGAAGCACGTTTTGGAATCTGCTCGCGCTGAGAAGGGGGACGAGCATGCTTTAGAGCCAGCACTTACGCTTCGACCAGGGCAGAGTATCGGTGAGTTTTATTATAAGACTAGCTGCGTCCCGCGGTTTTACCCGCGTAAGTCCCGATCCTGTGGGAATATCGGGATCAAAAGTATCTAGCTTTCTAATGGTGAAAGAATTTTTGAAATCAGTCCAGTAATTTTTGAGTTTATTCATAACAAACATACAGACGCACACACACAAAAATACAATGCTTTATTGTACTAAAATTACAAAGAATGGAACAGATAAAAAAGCTTAATATGACACCTCTGTTGGCACCGAAACTACTCGGGGACTTACGCGGGTGAAACCAAACGGGACGCAGCTGGTATATGTTAATATTTAAAACACCGTTACAAGGGAAGGAACACACTTACCGTCACCATAATGGGGCTTGTCTGCCACTTCACGTAGACATTACTAATGTGATACGAACAGATCGACAAACTCGCAACAAAAGTTCATGACTTTTGGACCAAATGACCAAAACGCCTTCTCATATATAGTGAGTTGTCTATCCACTAAATACCGCAAACCGAGTAGGGTCGAGTTTTTAGTGTAATCAAATAACACATCTTGCACTAGGTGTTTTTGACGTTTTCTCCTTTGCCGGGTCAGCCATCTGTCTTCGTGCATTTTCGCTAGTTTACTTAGTTCTAGCAGAGCCATTGTTACACTTGTTATTTGTACAATTATTTCGACGTGACTAAATGAAGCGAATAACTGGAGTAACTAGCCCATTTTAATTATTTTCGTTAATTATCTTTAAATAAGTAGGTAGGTATAATAACTCAATATACTTCAGGGAAAAGTATGGATGATTCCATATGCCTCTACTACTTATTATTTGGTGTGATGGCGTTAAGTCACGTTATAGATGTTTTACTAATATTGTTTTTGTTTCTGGTTGTTACAGTACATCTTAATAAACTTATTTTCTTTCTCTTTATATCTATGGGTATAAAAGTAAAGCATAGAGTAAGATCGGATAGATTTCGGTCGTATTCATAAAGTTTTACGAAAACTCATATTTCTCAATATGAGGTCCTCCCCATTAAATAAATAAAACTTCCATAGTTTGAAAACAATGAAACGTTGTTCACTTCTATATTTAAAATTATTCTCTAAGCTCACTAGTTTTTGTTCTATGCGACTTCAAACTTACTAAAAATATCATTTTTCATAATGAATAAATCACCTTCACGGGGTAACATGGAACGTAATTGTAACACGACCTCTATGGCTTGTAAAATAATAGTCGATATTTTTTTTCCAATCTTACACAATGAAAATATAAAAAAATTCGCCACGTCCGAGCGACTGCCGGGTGCCACAGATCAGTGCGGGATGAATTTTGGGAGACATTTGAGTCATACGCATCCGGTCTTACCTGACTATATTCCACCTATATAATTTATGTTATTTTACTCTAATTACCTGACTGGAACTGATCTGTTTGTCACCAGGCTGAATTTCATGAACAGTGATAGTTAGACAGTTGTATATTCACAAATGATCGACTTAAACATACTTTTTTTAGTTGTCTAAGTTAAAATTAAGAACAAACGATGTTTGGCTAATTTTGTTTTTGTGCAAATAAACTTTATTTTATTTATTTTATTTTTTTATTTATTTTGTTGCCGCTATATTAACAAATGCTAAATAAATATTTAAGTAAGTATCTCATAAAACAATCACCTTTTTTTTTTCTAGTACCGGCTTGTGTCACCCGCGGGGTAGTCGCGAGTATGTTTCCACTTCACGATCGAGATGCACTCGACTCCCTCAGGAAGAAATGGGTCAAGACGGTGTTTTCTCCACAACCTTTAGGTATTTATAACCTATTGTTGAGTACCTAGTACATATATCTATAGCTTTGATCCATTCTGTTCTTTCTATTGTTAACCCCCGATGGAAAAGAGGGGTGTTTGAGTTTGAGGTGTCTTTGTGTCTATGTGTGGTATTGTAGTTCACAAACTGATGAAGTGATTTCGATATAGTTTAGGCTAGGTTCGATGAAACTCGAAAACAAGGGACAAGCAATACATACTCTATTTCAAAATAAAGGTAAAAAATATAAACATAAAACTCATACATTTATTTGAAAGCTCTTTATTTACTTTTTAATTTGGTATTGACAGTTCTTTGTTTACATTTTTAACCCCCGACGGAAAAAGAGGGGTGTTATAAGTTTGACCTGTCTGTCTGTCTGTGTATCTGTCTGTGGCATCGTAGCTCACGAACGGGTGAACCGATTTGAATGTAGTTTTTTTGGTTGATAGGTGACTTTTGCGCGAGTGTTCTTAGCTATGTTTGATCAAAATCGGTTTAGTCGTTCATAATATATGTTGGTTGAAGCTCGGAAATAAAAACCGAATGTTTTCAAATATGCCCGAGTGGGGTATCAAATAAAAGAGCATGACTTTTGTGACAAGAATATGCATGTTTAATCACAATCGGCTTAGCCGTTCAAAGTATATGTAGGGACAAACTCGGAAATAAAAACCGAATGTTTTCAAATATACCCGAGTGGGGTATCAAATGAAAGGACATAACTTTTATGACAACATTAAGCATGTTTTATCAAAATCGCTCTTACAAAAAGGGTGAAATAAATAAAATAAATTTAAAATTTAAAAACCCCCCGACTTAAAAAATCTTCCAAGTTAAAACATAACTAAACTTTAAAAAGGCAAAAATAATAAACCGAAAACAAATTTCATGTCTCTGAGTAGGTATGTGGTACCTTACGTTCCCGCGTCGGGGGACGCGGGAATGTGTCACAGAAGTTGATGGTAACCTACCCGTGCTTATAGTACCTATCTTACGTTTCCGCGTCCCCCGACGCGGGAACGTAAGGTACCACATACCTACTCAGAGACATGAAATTTGTTTTCGGTTTATTATTTTTGCCTTTTTAAAGTTTAGTTATGTTTTAACTTGGAAGATTTTTTAAGTTGGGGGTTTTTTAATTTTTAATTTATAATTTTTTAATCTAAGATTCTGAAATAGAGTATATTCTCTTGATATTGTATTCATCCAGACTAATATATAACCTGTAAGTTTGTTTGTATATTTGTTCCCTCTTCACAGTTAAACATTTCGACCGATTTGAAAATAAATAAAAAAATGTAATATTTCCAGATGAAATAAGTGAATATTACGGTGTAAAGATAGCGATGTACTTCGCGTGGCTCGGACATTACACGCAGTCCTTGACTGTGCCGGCGGCTGTGGGCTTCTTTTTCTGGGTGAGTTTCATACTATGTACCTGCAAAAAAGGCTTGACCTCATCTCACCTTGTCTTAGGGAGTATTTCCTATAACAGAATTGTCCAAAATTGCATTTCAACATCATTAATTAAGTAATATATTTTTCGTTGCTTTTATTATTCTTAATTTTGTTGTAGTAGTGTGTCTTACCTAGTGTTAGTGTTGTCAGGTCACCCCAAGACCTTTAACTTGAGCTAAGGATAATAACCGGGATCAACTGCTTAACGTGCCGAGCGTGCTCCGAGCTCCTCCGAAGCACGGAGGAGCTTGAGAAAGTGTTTTTTTGCCACACAAATTATCAGTAACCAATCTGAGTAGTGACCGCGCCAAGCGTGGCTTAAGCCGCACGACTAATCAAGATAAAACATGCTTAATACCCCGTTTTTAGGGTTAAATACCCAAAGGGTAAAAACGGGACCCCAATACTGAGACTCCGCTGTGTCACCAGGCTGTATCTCATGAACCGCGATAGCACAGAAGTCGTCAAAATGAATTTTATCCAATTTCCCTTCTAGATATGGCTAGGTACGGCCAACGACAACTGGAAAGATCTGGCCTACGTTTTGTTTTCGCTATTCAACGTGCTATGGGCGTGTGTGTACCTCGAGACTTGGAAGAGATATTCCAACGTGCTAGCCTATAAGTGGGGCACTTTGGACCAGAGAGACGAACTTTTGGTAGAACCGAGGCCGCTGTTTCAGGTAAAATTATATTATACTAGCTGACCCGACAGACGTTGTCCTGTCGCTTAGTATAAAAAAATGGCTATCTATCTTCATACCAAAATTCATCAAAATCGGTTCAGCATTTTTTCTTTCATAAGAACCTTCTCCTGACAATAGCAAACACAACAAAAAAAGAATTATCGAAATCGGTTTGTGCGTTCTGGAGTTATAGCGTCAGGAAGGAAAACCCGACTTATTTTTATATAGTAGACTAGCTGACCCGACAGACGTTGTCCTGTCGCTTAGTATAAAATAATGGCTATCTATCTTCATACCAAAATTCATCAAAATCGGTTCAGCATTTTTTCTTTCATAAGAACCTTCTCCTGACAATAGCAAACACAACAAAAAAAGAATTATCGAAATCGGTTTGTGCGTTCTGGAGTTATAGCGTCAGGAAGGAAAACCCGACTTATTTTTATATAGTAGACTAGCTGACCCGACAGACGTTGTCCTGTCGCTTAGTATAAAATAATGGCTATCTATCTTCATACCAAAATTCATCAAAATCGGTTCAGCATTTTTTCTTTCATAAGAACCTTCTCCTGACAATAGCAAACACAACAAAAAAAGAATTATCGAAATCGGTTCGTGCGTTCTGGAGTTATAGCGTCAGGAAGGAAAACCCGACTTATTTTTATATAGTAGACTAGCTGACCCGGCAAACGTTGTTTTGCCTTATAAATTATAGATAATTAATTTTTTCCTGAATTTTCTTTGCTATAAACCTCACGGAGCCCGAGACCTTTCCAACGAATGCAAAACCGTGGAAATCGGTTCGTGCGTTCTGGAGTTATAGCGTCAGGAAGGAAAACCCGACTTATTTTTATATAGTAGATTAGGTTTTTATTCTCGTTAGTCCCGATTCCGCGGGAATATCGGGATAAAAAGTAATCTATGTGTTACTCCACGTTACGTTCCGGTTTTTTATTATTAAAGCAGAGCGACAGCAAGACAGAATGACTAGTGACTGTTCGGCGATCAAGTTCTCATTTTTACGTCACGTCTTCAAAGTCACCATTTCCGTGGAACATGTTTTCAAATGATTAAGACTTCCATATACAAGGTGGATAGGATAATACAACATTTTTTTTAACTGGACATACCTACACACGTCTAAAGTCCACCTACCAAATTTCAACAGAATCAGTTGAGTAGTTCAGACACAGGACACTATTTTCCATTTTTTAAATTTGCTACACGATGTATCTAAAAACAAAACTGTCACCAGCGCCAGGCGGCCGCGGCACCGAGTAATAATCTTACAGAGAAACAGCTTGATACAAGCCCGCGGCGTAGGTACTTCACTACATGCGCAGTTATGTGTGCGTGACCTCTCTCACCGACAGTGTGCCGACGGGTTCACGTACGTGAGCCGAGTAGGCTCTTCGGGCGGTCTCGGCAAACCCGAGCGGAAAGCGGTGAGTGACTTTTCACAGCTTTGCGCACACATAGCTGTTCATGTAGTGGAGTACCTACCACCGCGGGCTTGTATGAAGCTGTTGCTCTGTAGGATTAATACTCGGTGGCCGCGGCACGTACTTACACTGTGCACATGGGTACATGGTGTTCGTATTGGTTTTAATTGTTTAGGATATTTAGTTTGTTTGAAAATTTTACTTTTTTAATTTCAGTTCTCTGATTAATTATACAATTCCAAACTATTCAAACATATTTTAACAACCCAGGGTTTTGTTTAATGTCGTATCGTCCTATCCACCTTGTATATTCTGAGTCTGTTGAGTATAGTGCTTTTTTTTTAATTTCCGACTATATAATCTGTCATTTTGTTTCTTTGTAATTGTCATTTACTAAGAAACCAATGACAGATTATCATTATCATTATGAAGGCACAGACAAACCTTTAGACATACAAAAATACATACATAGTAGTCGGGTAAAAAAATACGACCGTGACGTGACTTGATTCGAACTCACGCCTCCTGCTTGCCATTGAGAATCTACCACTGAATCACGAGATGCAAACGCCAAATACTCACCAGTACTGTTTTTTTTTTAGGGAGAAATGGGTATAAGTCAAGTGACAGGCCGCCCCGAACCGCAATACCCAGCTTGGAAGCGTCGAGTGTGGAGGCATTGTGTGTCTTTCCCACTAATGTCTGTGTGTTTGTGTGTCGCTACCGGCGCTACGTTCGTGTTGTTGAGGGCCCAGGTCAGCTATCATATGTATCGCAATAGTTATAGTAATATGGGTATATGTCAAGTGATATGGGTTTAAGTCAAGTGAAATGGGTATAAGTTAAGTGAGGAGACGACCCAAGTCTCAGTACCCAGCTTGGAAGCGTCTAGTGTGGAGGCATTGGGTGTCTTTCCCACTAATGTCTGTGTGTTTGTGTGTCGCTACCGGCGCTACGTTCGTGTTATTGAGGGCACAGGTCAGCTATCATATGTATCGCAATAGTTATAGTCATATGGGTATATGTCAAATGATATGGGTTTAAGTCAAGTGAAACGGGTTTAAGTCAAGTGAAATGGGTATAAGTTAAGTGAGGAGACGACCCAAGTCTCAGTACCCAGCTTGGAAGCGTCTAATGTGGAGGCATTGTGTGTCTTTCCCACTAATGTCTGTGTGTTTGTGTGTCGCTACCGGCGCTACGTTCGTGTTGTTGAGGGCACAGGTCAGCTATCATATGTATCGCATTAGTTATATATATATATTTATTTATTTCCAAAAAACAACTACAGTTAGTATTACAGGATCCCCCAATGCAATAGAGTAGGTAACAAGAGTTAAAGTAACATAAACAGGTATTTTTCATTTTATAGCAGATTGTCCACAGTGCTACTTTACAAAATTCATTCTTTCCGCATGTTATAACGTCAAGTGTTTGAGTCAAGTGATATGGGTATAAGTCAAGTGATATGGGTATAAGTTAAATGAAATGAGTATAAGTCAAGCAACCATACAAAGGCATAAGTCAAAGCGCTTTGAGTCAGTCAAATCTAGCACCACTTGTCTTGTACCAACCTATGAAATTGTTTAATTGATTTAACATAGATGGGTAAGTATAAGATTAGTAAAAAAAATACGTTCGTCTTTATCTGAATTGTTAACTTGGAATAGTACAGTCAGATTACCAATTAAGTATAATAATTGTGCGGGCTGTATACTTATTGGTTAAACTTAATAAACTTAGCTATCGTTTGTGTAAAACTTAGCTATCGTTGTGGGGGTAAATGTCGATTACTTCAATTATTAAGTTATGGGTTTATGTCAAGTGACAGGACAATTATTGTGCGTGCTGTATACTTAATTGGTAATCTGACTGTACATGAAACCTACAAATATTATTCGTCACAAAAGAAAGAATGTTTGTTAGTCTTAATGTCTAACAATTTTTTTATCTCCCTAGGACTGGTGGGAATTACATATTGTATTCTTCACTTGGATCCCGCGGGCTTTCCTAGCTATAGTTATAGCTATCGAAGAGGAAATTATAGCCAGAATAGCACGGTGGCTTAACGATAAAGGTAAGATTGTCGGTCTGTCCGTTTCTCTTTTTGGTTTGGTTTGATTTTTTGTTTGTTTGTTTGTCGATAGTTCTCAATATTTTGGTCGTTTAGTCATACTTGGTACGTAGTTACAAACTTGAAAAAATAGCATAATAGGAAGTTGATTTTAATTTATTAGTGATGTACTTACCCACTATTGATAGTAGTCTAGTCATCCAATGGATTTAAGAGGATAGTCTCCATTCTCTTTCTCCATACAAACGTAGTTTACATTATCCTTCCTGGATAAAGACATTAGAGCAAATATGTTTATGCCATAAAACTTATATCTGTCATGACTATGCATCTATCTTTTTGTTTTTTTTTCATTTTATAATTTTTTTATTTTTTATTATTATTTTAATTAGAAAATAAAAAATAAAAAAAGTTAGATGCATTGTCATGACAGATATAGGTTTTATGGCATAAACATATTTGCTCTAATGTCTTTATCCAGGGAGGAAAATTTAAACTACGTTTGTATGGAGAAAGAGAATGGAGACTATCCTCTTAAATGAACTCGAGATATGACCAACTAGCAATATTTGCAAGGAAAAATATATCTTTAAAAATTGTCTCGCGGCGAGCCTTGAACTTGCGTTTCTGGGTTATCGTCGCAGCGTGTTAACCACATGAGTATTACACATTACCTACCCCACCACAGTGGATATCTCTGGAGCATCAAAAATAAAGTTACGAAAAACATTCAAGTTTCTATGTTTTTGTAGCTCAAGTACTTGTACTATTTATGTATTCTGTGGCTCAAGTAATTTTTTTTTTCATAGATTTTTTAAAATATTGAGAACCATCGACAATTTTCTATAATTATTTTGTTCCTTAGTATCTGTATCTGTTTGAATTAACACTGTTTCTCCTTGAGACCTTAGTAAAAACTTTCGAAAATTATCCAAAATCTTTGCATGTCACTTAGTGTTCCTTCTATAGTTCCCTTTAGTCCCTAATTTAAAAACAACCAATAGAATTTGAATAAAAAAACGAATATTTTCTAAATAGTTTCAAAAAAATAGTCAATAGATTAAGTAGAAACACTGAGTAGTGTACGGAACTATAGTGCATATTTTTTGTCTCTTTTCTGCTTACCAAACCGGACTGGACTACACAATAAAAAAAAAACAAAAAAAAATAACCTCAAAAAACTCTTTTGCAACAACAGAAAACTACAGACTTGAGACAAAGTATGAAAACCATCTGATCGTCAAAATTGCATTGGTTTGTATTAAGAAATAAAAACAAAAAAAAATGCTAAGAAGCTAAGCTAATATCACGCTTTGCTTAACATAGTCTAATAATAATAAAATTTAAAAAAAAATCAGCAAAAAAGACAGCATATGCACGCACGTTTTATTTCGCATGCATGGTTCGCATGAATTAGGTACCTACCTATATTTATTTATGTTATTATCAATATATCACATTCGACTTTTCTTGTAGTACCTACTTACCTCTAACTTATTTAAGCTGAAAATACACGACGACACTTACAGTTTACCTAAAACAGACCACACCTACAGCACACATGCACTAATTTCTTTAAATGTGTGCTGTCGGTGTGGGCCGTTTTAGGTAAAGTGTCAGTGTCATCGTGTATTTTGAGCTTAAGGGGTAGATAAGAACTAAACTTAAAAACCCTTGTCGGATTCATCAAAAAAATGTTGATTATTTCCTGAACAATATTTTTGTTTGTAGCGTTTGTAGGGGATTTTGTTTCCTACACTGTGGTGTAGATTTTAAACAAAATGTCAAATAGCTTTAAGCTAAGGCATGTACACCTTCTGCTTCAGGAAATAATCAAGAATTTCCGATGAATCTGACATGGTTTTTGAGTTTAGGTCTTATATACCCTTTAAGAGAACATTCTACTTGAATCACGCCTTTTCTCAATACTAATGAGTAGTACCTATTTACACTAGAATTATGCACAAATAGTGTATCTACATTCACGAAATTACTAAAATACATGACATTTAGTTATATTTTTAGCCGCCCGCCCTAGCAGATCAAAAATATTACACACATATTACGAAATTACTTGTCATATTGTATTGAAACGAACTCCTAAGAGGACTGAATACCTCTTTCTCATTCACACTATTTTGTCGACGAATTTGATTCAGAACACAATCTTATCCTACGATAGAGAGAGTTAAAAGTCGACTACATTCCATTTTGATACAATTATTTCGGGCCCTTCCTGTTATCTACCTCTAAAACATTTTCTCATTTAGTTAGATCTACGTTAGATCTATTTAATGCTCAAAATATACGACAACACTGACACTTTACTAAAACAGACCACACGTACAGCACACATATAAAGAAATTCGTACAGTGTCTCAGTGTCGTCGTGTATTTGAAGCTGAACTTGAGTCTGGTTCATGTTTTGCTTTTTAATTTTCTAAATTTACATCATAATATCACTTTTTTACTTATTTCTTTTTATAAAAATAATAAAGTTTACTGAATCTAATGAGACTAAAATTGTCTAATTCCTTTATAGTTTAGAGGTGGATAACTGTATCGGCTCGAAATCATTCTACCACAAAGCGACTGTAATAATGAATGTAGGCGACTTATCTCTCTTTCTATCGCATGATAGCGTTGAATTCTGAATTGAATTCCTGCCCGTGTTGGATGGAGTTCTCTCAGTCATTACTATTTAAAAAATCATCATATTACTTATACATACCATCATTTTATTAAAACAATATAAAGCGTAGTATGCTTTCGATGTAGCCGAACATGCATCAAATGTTACCTGTATAGTTGCTAATGATGTTTTCATTTCAGTTTCAGTTTGTGAACTCGTTCATAAGTTTGTTCTACATTGCGTTTTATGTTCAAGACATGGATAAATTGAAAGAGGTATGTATGACGTACTGAAACGACACATTTTTTAAACTACTCGCGACCACGGCCGGTGTGACCCGTTTGCCGAAACGTCAGGGTAATTAATAACAATGATTATCTACAACGCGATCTAGACCCGGGTTTCTAATAATGATGTACTGAAACAAGTTGCTATCGCATATTCGCCATTATAATACTTATACATATAGGCACCCTTGAAACCTGTAAAATAAATATTATTTCGTTTATTTTCTAGCAACTGGCAGTATTACTAATAACCCGACAAGTGATTGGTAATCTGAAAGAGTCCGCTCTCCCGTATTTGATTGAAAACCTGCGATTGGCCAAAATATGTGTTGACGTATTTGGCGCACTAAGCCCCAGTAAAAGTAAGTTTTTTCGATAATAATCCTTAAATATCATATATTTAAAGGCAATGGAAATTTCTGAGTACCCCTATAAAGTTACTGAGTAAGGCTAGGCAAGTTCTGAATACGGCTATAAAGTTACTAAGTAACGCTAGGCTAGTTCTGAGTACATTTATAAAGTTACTAAGTAAAGCTAAGCAAGTACAGAGTACGGCTATAAAGTTACTGAGTAGGGCTAGGCAAAAACTGAGTCAGGTTATGCAAGTTCTGAGTTAGACTACGGCTAGGCAAATTCTGAGTCAGGCTAGGCAAGTTCTGAGTACGGCTATAAAATTACTCAACAAGGTTAGGCAAGTTCTGAGTACGGCTATAGAATTACTGATCAAGGCTAGGCAAGTTCTGAGTACGGCTATAAAATTACTGAGCAAGGCTAGGCAAGTTCTGAGTACGGCTATAAAATTACTGAGCAAGGCTAGGCAAGTTCTGAGTACGGCTATAAAATTACTCAACAAGGTTAGGCAAGTTCTGAGTACGGCTATAAAATTACTGAGCAAGGCTAGGCAAGTTCTGAGTACGGCTATAAAATTACTCAACAAGGTTAGGCAAGTTCTGAGTACGGCTATAAAATTACTGATCAAGGCTAGGCAAGTTCTGAGTACGGCTATAAAATTACTCAACAAGGTTAGGCAAGTTCTGAGTACGGCTATAATATTACTGATCAAGGCTAGGCAAGTTCTGAGTACGGCTATAAAATTACTCAACAAGGTTAGGCAAGTTCTGAGTACGGCTATAAAATTACTGAGCAAGGCTAGGCAAGTTCTGAGTACGGCTATAAAATTACTCAACAAGGTTAGGCAAGTTCTGAGTACGGCTATAAAATTACTGAGCAAGGCTAGGCAAGTTCTGAGTACGGCAATAAAATTACTCAACAAGGTTAGGCAAGTTCTGAGTACGGCTATAAAATTACTGATCAAGGCTAGGCAAGTTCTGAGTACGGCTATAAAATTACTCAACAAGGTTAGGCAAGTTCTGAGTACGGCTATAAAATTACTGAGCAAGGCTAGGCAAGTTCTGAGTACGGCTATAAAATTACTCAACAAGGTTAGGCAAGTTCTGAGTACGGCTATAAAATTACTGATCAAGGCTAGGCAAGTTCTGAGTACGGCTATAAAATTACTCAACAAGGTTAGGCAAGTTCTGAGTACGGCTATAAAATTACTGATCAAGGCTAGGCAAGTTCTGAGTACGGCTATAAAATTACTCAACAAGGTTAGGCAAGTTCTGAGTACGGCTATAAAATTACTGAGCAAGGCTAGGCAAGTTCTGAGTACGGCTATAAAATTACTCAACAAGGTTAGGCAAGTTCTGAGTACGGCTATAAAATTACTGATCAAGGCTAGGCAAGTTCTGAGTACGGCTATAAAATTACTCAACAAGGTTAGGCAAGTTCTGAGTACGGCTATAAAATTACTGATCAAGGCTAGGCAAGTTCTGAGTACGGCTATAAAATTACTCAACAAGGTTAGGCAAGTTCTGAGTACGGCTATAAAATTACTGAGCAAGGCTAGGCAAGTTCTGAGTACGGCTATAAAATTACTGAGCAAGGCTAGGCAAGTTCTGAGTACGGCTATAAAATTACTCAACAAGGTTAGGCAAGTTCTGAGTACGGCTATAAAATTACTGATCAAGGCTAGGCAAGTTCTGAGTACGGCTATAAAATTACTGATCAAGGCTAGGCAAGTTCTGAGTACGGCTATAAAATTACTGATCAAGGCTAGGCAAGTTCTGAGTACGGCTATAAAATTACTCAACAAGGTTAGGCAAGTTCTGAGTACGGCTATAAAATTACTGAGCAAGGCTAGGCAAGTTCTGAGTACGGCTATAAAATTACTGAGCAAGGCTAGGCAAGTTCTGAGTACGGCTATAAAATTACTGATCAAGGCTAGGCAAGTTCTGAGTACGGCTATAAAAGAAACAAAGCAGCTACGGTCATTGCTGTGTATTTCTACATAAGAACCCTGTATTTTAACTATATTTTCAGTGCCAACATCGACCGAAATAAACGAATTATTCGAAAAACGTACGAACTCGACTGGTGACACGCCCAGTAATCTAGTGAACGGTACATCGGACAGCAATGAGAGTGAAACCGCGGGGCAGAAGGTGGTACATCAAGCTGAATTGGAGTCGCAACTCTTTAAGGTAATTACAGTATGCAAAAATTACTCTCCACAACCCCCGTTTGCGTAAATTGTTTAATTCCATGTGGCTTATTAATTAATTTCATTTTATGAAAGTGTAGTGAAAATGAAACCAGTGCACTTTTCTCGTTGCTTCCAAATCGCGTAAATAGTTAAGTAAACTTAGTAAAATTAAAAAGAAGTCAAGTCGCAAATATCTTGCAAATAGACTTATGGCTATTTATAGTATTTATGAATAAACTCAGTCAATTAACTCCAATTAATGTACTATTTAATTGGAGTTAATTGACTGAGTTTATTCATTAATAGCCATAAGTCTATTAAGTATATTTTAAAACTTAATTGTAACTACGGAGAATGACAAACGAAAATTGTATAACTACATACATACCTACGCTCTAAAAACATAACTCCCCTTCGGCAGTCGGATAAATTTTCCAATATTTCCATCAACAGTACGAAGGAACATTCACCGAGTACCTAGAAATGCTGACACAACTCGGGCACGTAGTTCTGTTTTCGTCCGCGTTCCCCCTGGCGGCGCTGTGTGCGCTGCTCAATAACGCGGCCGAAGTGCGCGCGGACGCGTTCAAGCTGTGCCACGTGGCGCAGAGACCTTTCGGGGAACGGGTCAAGAGTATTGGGAGTTGGCAGGTTAGTTGTTACCACATTGTTGTATCAATGACCACGTAATTGTACCACTGACCACATGGTTATACCACTAACCACGTAATTGTACCACTGACCACGTGATTGTACCACTGACCATATCGTTATTGAACCACACACGACATAATTGTACCGCCGACCACATAATTGTATAATGACCACATAATTACATTACTAATCATATAATTGTATAACTGACTACATAATTGTACCGCTGACCACATAATTCAACCACATACTAAAGTTAGCAGAATTAGGTAGATCAAAATGTTCCGATAAGGTAATAGCGAGGTTTCACGAAAAAACGAAGTAATAAATCTCTCGGTAGAGAATTTAAGCCTTATTAACTATTCTAAAACTTTTCTCTCGTTGCACACCGCAGGTCGTAAAACGTGGGAGCTGTGCAGCGAATATTTTAATCTTTCTTCCACTTATTAGGTCTCATGCTTCTCATTATTGTAATCGATAAGCGATATCGATATTGCAACATGGTCACCGCTCTAACCTACGTATGACTTCTATATGACCCGATGTGCAACGAGTGAAAATTTGTCCTACAATACAATAACTTATATTCCAGCACGCAATGGAAGCAATGGTCGGCGTAGCGGTACTAGTAAACTGCGCTCTGATCGGTCTCTCGGGACCGGTGCACCGTCTGATACCCGACGCGACGCCCGCGCAGACGGTCCTACTTATTGTGGCTTTAGAGGTAAGGATCACACGCGCAACAAGCGCAACAAGCGCAATGGTAGACGTAGCGGTACTAGTAAACTGCGCTCTGATCGGTCTCTCGGGACCGGTGCACCGTCTGATACCCGACGCGACGCCCGCGCAGACGGTCCTACTTATTGTGGCTTTAGAGGTAAGGATCACACGCGCAACAAGCGCAACAAGCGCAATGGTAGACGTAGCGGTACTAGTAAACTGCGCTCTGATCGGTCTCTCGGGACCGGTGCACCGTCTGATACCCGACGCGACGCCCGCGCAGACGGTCCTACTTATTGTGGCTTTAGAGGTAAGGATCACACGCGCAACAAGCGCAACAAGCGCAATGGTAGACGTAGCGGTACTAGTAAACTGCGCTCTGATCGGTCTCTCGGGACCGGTGCACCGTCTGATACCCGACGCGACGCCCGCGCAGACGGTCCTACTTATTGTGGCTTTAGAGGTAAGGATCACACGCGCAACAAGCGCAATGGTAGACGTAGCGGTACTAGTAAACTGCGCTCTGATCGGTCTCTCGGGACCGGTGCACCGTCTGATACCCGACGCGACGCCCGCGCAGACGGTCCTACTTATTGTGGCTTTAGAGGTAAGGATCACACGCGCAACAAGCGCAATGGTAGACGTAGCGGTACTAGTAAACTGCGCTCTGATCGGTCTCTCGGGACCGGTGCACCGTCTGATACCCGACGCGACGCCCGCGCAGACGGTCCTACTTATTGTGGCTTTAGAGGTAAGGATCACACGCGCAACAAGCGCAATGGTAGACGTAGCGGTACTAGTAAACTGCGCTCTGATCGGTCTCTCGGGACCGGTGCACCGTCTGATACCCGACGCGACGCCCGCGCAGACGGTCCTACTTATTGTGGCTTTAGAGGTAAGGATCACACGCGCAACAAGCGCAATGGTAGACGTAGCGGTACTAGTAAACTGCGCTCTGATCGGTCTCTCGGGACCGGTGCACCGTCTGATACCCGACGCGACGCCCGCGCAGACGGTCCTACTTATTGTGGCTTTAGAGGTAAGGATCACACGCGCAACAAGCGCAATGGTAGACTAAGCGCGATTTATTTTTACCACTGGCACAATCTATTGATAAACTAGCGTCAGTGGTAAAGATTGCAAACGTGGGTCATAACGTCGTTACGTACTCGGATTTCGCTTGGTTCAGAATTTATATTTGGGTTCCGTACCCAATTGTGTTAAGGGTACGGAACCCTGCGTGCGCGAGTCCGACTCGCATTTGTTTTATTTGTTGGTCTTTTATGCCCGACGTTTCGTGGTCTTTCTAGACGGTTTATTCCACTTTGATCACCTGGGTGATATCACCCAGGTGATCAAAGTGGAATAAACCTTTCTAGACCCCCCTGTTCCCGGTTTAAAATCTTATTTCTTTCTATTTCAGCACGTAATCCTAATAATAGTGGTGGCATTGCGTCTAGCTATACCCGAGATCCCGGCTTGGCTCGCCACGGAGATGGCTAAAGTTGAGTTCCAGAGGAGGGAAGCCATTAAGAATGCGCACGCGCCGCTTTTGGTAAGACTAGCAGCTACTTTTACTGGCGTAAGTCCCGGAATATCGGGATTTAAAATATACCCGGAACTCAAGACCCGGGAAAATGTAACTATGTTAACAAATCGTGTGAATTTAAAAAGTTTATTAAAAATATACCGTCGAATTGAGAACCTCAGAATTGAAGTCGGTTAAAAAGTAGCCTACGGCTTTACTCTATCTATTTATCTATCATATGTGTTAGGTCAGATCTTCAGCTATCTACCAGCCAAGTTTCGTCGCAATGGGTTTAGTAGTTTTGCGTGAAGAAGCAACAAATATACTCATCATTTATTCACTTACTTACACACAAACTTTCACATTTATAATATTACTTAGCTGCGTGCTTCGGTTTCACCCGCGTAAGTCCCGATCCCGTGGGAATATCGGGATCTAAGGTAGCCTATGTAACTAAGGATGTAGCTATCTTTTGGTGAAAGGTTTCTGAAATCGGTCCAGTTGTTTTTGAGTTTATTCATTACGTTATTACAGACACACACACACATACTCACAAATACAAATCTTTTCTCTTTATAATCTTATATATAAAATTTCCATGTCACAGTGTTAGTTACCGTACTCCTCCGAAACGGCTTCACCGATCTTCACCAAACTTCACATACGCATTCAGTAGGTCTGAGAATCGGCTACTATCTATAATTTATAAGTCAAAACAACGTTTGCCGGGTCAGCTAGTATTAGTGTAGATTAGGACATCCGTAGTCTAGTACCCATAGCACAATCCTAGTTGATTAATTCGAGCTCTAGAATACGCTGTAAACAACTTCCTGCATTATTTTGTGCGGAGAGCGGTGTTGGTCTAGTGGTAGATACCCCGGCTTTCATTCTGAGAGTCGTGGGTTCGAATCCAGACCGACCGCGCACCAATGTCTTTTTCTTTAAGAAAAAGGTATGTGCGCTAATAACATCGCTCTTACGGTGAAGGAAAAACATCGTGAGGAAACCAACATGTCCTAGGACTCACCACGGTCCGAAGACATGGGATATTCAGTGTTTTCTATGTATCTTAGGTATGTATTTACAAAAAAAAAGTATTATATCTAGTATATCCATTGTCTAGTACCCATAGTACAAGCCTAGTGCTTAGTTTGGGGCTAGATTGCGCTGTGTGTAACGTCGTGCAATATTTTTTTATTTATATTAATTATTTTCTTCCAGTCAGAAAACCCAAGCCCCCGAGATGACTTCCGCCCTTCCCGCTCCACCCCGCGAACTGCGACCCCCACAACCCCAAAAGCCGTTTCCGTTTCCGCTGCGAAACCCCTCACCCCTGAGAAAATAGACAAGAAGAAGATCAACATTGGGAAAATACCGGAGATACCGCCTTTTAGGTAAGTAGGAAAACCAGTGTAAGTAGGCCTCTGTATCGTATGAGTGCCCATACGATAGTAGGGTCTTTGATGTCATCGCATGAACATCGTTCAGATGAGAAGAATTGTTTAAGAGGATAGTCTTCATTCTCTTTCTCCATACAAACGTAGTTTACATTTTCCTCCCTAGACAAAGACATTAGAGCAAATATGTTTATGCCATAAAACTTATATCTGTCATGACTATGCATCTACCTTTTTATTTTTTTCTTTTTATTATTTTTTATTATTATTTTAATTAGAAAAAAAAAGGTAGATGCATTGTCATGACAGATATAAGTTTTATGGCATAAACATATTTGCTCTAATGTCTTTATCCAGGGAGGAAAATTTAAACTACGTTTGTATGGAGAAAGAGAATGGAGACTATCCTCTTAATACGCCCTTTAATTTTGAGTAGCGTTAGTTTAGTTAAAGTAGTTTGAATCAATGTTTTAATATGTTTTATTTATTTTTATTTCAGTTAATTTGAAACAGTAATGCCTGGATCGGTGTGTAGGAAATACATTATTTAAGTTTTTTTTCTTCAATTTTTACTAAATAAGTACTCATGCTTTTGTATTTTTTTGCAATAAAGTAGTGATGTTTTTATTTGATGTTTTTTATTCATTTTCTACTCGTTGCACACTGGTCAAATAATAGTCAGGTTAGGTTAGATCAATGCAATTTCGGTACCGGTTATCGATAGCAAGAATGCGCAGCACGGCGACCGCCCATAAGATCCATGAGTGTGAGAGACAGTGAAATAATCTCTGCACGCACTCCGTGTGTGCACCGAGTAAAAACTGTACTATAGTCCAAATAACCACGGCCAATATAGCAGATGTTTAACAGATGCATTGTTTAGTATTTCTTATTTTTGTTGCTCAAGCCATTTACTAGAAATATTATCAAGAAAAAGTGTATCATCAAAATTCCAGCCTTGACGGGGTTCGAACCCGTGCCCCTGGCTTACCGGACCACTGTTCTAATCAACACGTAACAAGCAAGGTGACACGGTGAATTCATGACTATGTATCTTCCCCTGTTTTTTCATGGCTCAATTTGTGGGTTCCCATGTTGCTAGGTGGTTAGTTAAAGCACTCGCCCGGTAAGTGAGTGGCACGGGTTCGAATCCCGTCATGGGAGGTTTTTGATGATACAATTATTTTACTGATAATTTTCTAGATACAAATCTGTTAATCATCTGTATGTAAGGTTTTGTTGTAGCCTTTTCTTTTTTTTATTTTAGTTTTTAATAGACAATCCAAGGTAATTATATTTTATTATTTCTATCTCTATTCTCTATGGAATACTATCTATAGAAATTTATCTAATAGAACTGTAGGAATTTTGGCGAAAAAACGTTTAAGAATAGGAATTTTCTTAATAAGAATAGGAAAGAAGTGTTGTTAAAATGCGTGTACCTAAATAGTATAATTTTGGTAGTGACCTAATTAATTTAGGATCGTGAATTTCTACAAGTGAAAATGAAAATCCGTGCCGAACATGAATTTTCCGTTGCTTTCAAACCTCGTAAAGAGTACCTATTGTATAGATTAGCGCTTAGTTGACCACGCCAACCCATACACAATAGTAATAGTTAGTTGGTTAAGGATAGTTTGCGAAGTGTCAAAGGAAAGTTCCGATAACTTGATATTAAGTAGATATATTCAAAGTAGTTGTTAGTAATACAGTTGGATCGACACTTAAGAAATAATGTTAGTACAAATCTATATAAATTGGAATGAGCGAGGTTGCGTAATTAATGTAGGTAAAACAAAGTACATTGAACTGAATGCTGAATGTGCGCGGTGTAACCCGTACATCTTCCCAACCCGCTAAAGAAATAAAGTAATTCAATAACTACAGTAAAGTTTTAAAATAATAATTATGAAGTTACAATAAAAACTTAAAGTATTACTTGAATCAATAAAAGAAACATAATTATTATAGCAATTAGTTTTACAACTTGAAGATTGGGTTCTCGGATGCTGTTCCTTTCCCTTTGTCCTTGCGTGAGGGGGACGAGGTCGACGGCGTCGCTCTCGGTGTCCCTGTAGCTATAGTCCTCTTCTTCGCCTTCGAAGTTTTTCCGTATATATTCTTGACCTCTTTAAGTTCTATGTCTTCGTAGTGCGGATCAGAGACATCTACGGTAAGTTTGGGTGAGCCGCACCGAGATTGGCATCGTGTCCTCCATAGCCAAAATAAAATAGCTGCTACTACTACAGCCACCAAAATGTAGCACACGATGTACTGATGTAGATCATCTTGAGTGATGGATTTGAGCGATTGTCTTTCATGTTCCATCATAGTTTTTATCCTGCGGTCGACTTCTGCAGTATCTGAATGGTCTGTCAGAAATATGTTGTCCGACCTTTTCAGTGTCAAGTTGACGAATTTATTAACAGATGATCTCAATTCTGGAATTTGTATGTCTGGTTCTATTTCCAAATTGCTTTTGTAAATGTTATGTGCATATATCGTCAGTTCCTTTGATTGCATAATACAGCCTTGACCGAGTGTAATAAGGTTGGATCCCGTTACAATGTGTACATTAACTTCCTTATCGCAAATGATACGAGTTGTACATTCAGCGGAACAGCACGTCATCAACCAGCTGTTTGTTGTATGTAGTTTGATCCATGCGTCCTTGCAAGGTGCGCTGTATGTGTGACAGTTTGTTATAGGTCGTTGGCTTATTAAATTTGCTTCGCACAGCGCATTGGTGTCGAGTAAATTAAATACCGGTAAGGCCGCGTTGCATAACAAGCTATTGCTATCTTGTAAACATAGCTTTAAGTCTTCATTGTTGAGAGTTATATATGTATTCTTCCTGAGATTGACGGCAATATGCGAAGATGTTAGTTGTAACCATTTAGTGCTGCTGTTGTATGTTATTGGTAATGGAATAATCTTGTAAAGCGTAAAATCTTCTTCAGATAAAAGAGGCACACGCAGTTCGTATAGTCCGTAGCTTTCAGTGGTCAGTGCCTTTGCTGTGACCAATTTATAGATTTGTTTCAAGTCCGTTAAGCTATCCGTTGGTAGAGATAATCCTTTAGGAAGCTGCCCGGCGATCTTGATTAGCTGTTTTTCGAGGATACTTGGCGTCAAAAGATGAACGTCGATGTGTCCTTGATAGATTTGCGTCATCGAGTTGAAAATTATTTCTTGTATACTCTTCAAGTTGTTCATCAGCAAATAGACAGTTAGTGAAGATGAGCTAAAATAGTTTACTGCCATTAACGCTTGCATTTCATTTTCTATTGTTAACAAGCTGGCGTTGGTTTGATTTATGTAGTTGTTGAGTATTTGGAATTGTTTATTCAGATTGTCTTCATTTTTCTTAAGTGACTCATTCTCTACTTCGATGATTGATGTTTGATTTTTTATAAGTTCGTGTAGGTAATTTTCGTTGTATTGTATGTTCATGATGTCTTTTTGATATTTTTCAGCGAAGCGTTGATCTAATACACCGAACATGGTATTGGCTAAATAACCTACTCCGTTTATCCATCCTCGTTTTTTACGGAGAGACAGGTGCTTGCTAGGTGTCAGTAGGAGTTGATTGTAGTGATTAAGTACATCTCTTTCATGGGTCAATTGAGTAAGAGTACTTCGGCAGTATCGAGGTTCAAGTTGGTCGCATACTTCTTCCATATTACGGAGATACATTTCGATTTGTTGAGTCGCTTGCCAATATGATGTTAAATTGTAGTACATCACTAGTATCCATTCATCATGCATCAAATGTAATCTTCCGATTTCGTTGTAGTACACTGGGCGATCGGTTTCTAATTTCGTTATTTGAGTACAAGTAGGTATTGTGCAGTTAATTCCATTTACCATACATGTAAACATCAATGATAATATAGTTAAGAATGAAAGCAATGCCCCTTTCGAGTTTCTTTTCGTGGGTGGTTCAGTTATTTGTTCGGAACGTGGCATTTTGGTTGTGGTTTTTTCGTCATTTTCTTCCAGTGGTAGTGGTGAAAGTTTGATGACGGGGCGTTTGAGTATTCCCGTTTTCGTTTTCAGGGTTACGACTCTGACCAGTCCATCGTTACCTGGATGAACCTGGATCACTCGTCCCATAGCCCATTTCCCAGGCGGCATGTTATTTTCCTTTATTAGAACGATGTCATCAGGTTTTAAGTTTTCTTTTTTCCTTTGCCATTTGCAGCGAGATTGAAGTGTTGTTAGATAATCGTTGGCCCATGACTTCCAAAATTGTTCCAGCATGTGCTCAGTTAATTGCCACCGTTTTCTGTAATCCATTTGTCGGTCATCTGGGTGCGGTTGAGGCAATTGCAGTGTAGGCCCCCCAGTTAGGAAATGTCCAGGCGTGAGATAATTATAGAATTCTTCAGGATCTTCCGTGAGGGGGCATAGTGGTCGTGAGTTTAGACACGCCTCTATTTTCGCGAGGAGAGTTGTAAATTCTTCCCACGTCAGTTTTTGTTCCCCCAGGACACGACGTAGGTGGTGCTTCATAGACTTCACAGCTGCTTCAAACAGTCCACCAGCGCTTGGCCACGAAGGTGCGTTGAAGTGCCACTGTACTTCCAATTTCTCGATTTCATTGAAAAAGTCAATTGAAAAAAGTCTTTCAAATATTTTGAATTCGGACTTCAATGCTTTCGCGGCACCCACAAAGTTAGTGCCGTTGTCCGAGTAGACATGTTCGGGTGTTCCCCGTCTGGCACACATTCTTTGGAACGCTGCAATGAAAGCTTCGGTGCTTAGTTCGGACACCAACTCGATATGTACCGCTTTAGTTGCCATACAGACGAAAATGGCGATATAAGCTTTGGTTGTTTTCACTCCTCTTCCTTTATTTAATTTAATGTCAACGCTCCCGGTGAAATCTACCCCGGTATGCGTGAATGGTCGACTCGGAGTTACTCTTGCTGCAGGGAGGTCGGCCATCAGTTGAGAGTTGGTGTTCGCTTTGAATCGGTGACACGTGACGCAGCGACGTAATCTGGCCTTTACCGTGCGATTCCCGGCAATTATCCAATAGCGTTGTCGTAAGTAAGCTAATGTTAGCCGGGCTCCACCATGAAGTGTAGTTGAATGGGCGTGGTCTATTATTAGTTCGGTGTAGCGACCGTTGCTGGGTAGTATTGCTGGATTCTTCATGTTAGTTGGTAAGGTAGAATTTTTCAGTCGTCCACCGACGCGAACGATACCCTTGTTGTCTATGTAAGGGTTCAGTTTGTAAATGTTGCTTTTAAGTGAAATCATTTTATTTTGTTGTAGTTGCTTGTAATCTTGCGTAAACTCTATTTGCTGAACGTGTTTTAATACCTGGTAAGCAGAATTATTGAGTTCCGATGTTGTTAGGTACATGTTATTATTGCAGCGTTGTGTTTTATGTTGTAGACATGAAGTGAATCGTATGACCCAAGCTACAATTCTGTGTATGTGAGTCAATGAACTCTTGTCATTTAATAATTTTGTTAAAAAGTGATTGTTTTTATGCTTCAGTAGGTTATGATCGATATTCTCT
The DNA here is from genome assembly GCA_958496205.1 of Idaea biselata. Classification (NCBI taxonomy): domain Eukaryota; kingdom Metazoa; phylum Arthropoda; class Insecta; order Lepidoptera; family Geometridae; genus Idaea; species Idaea biselata. The sequence goes on from OY292404.1 coordinate 6,546,014, forward strand.
GTGTCTTTTAGGTGAGCTTCAGTTGTAGTGAACAAACAATTCGAATTTTTCTGGACGTCTTGTTCCTTGAATGTCTTAAGGAATGCCGGTCCGTCAAACCATAAACTGTAATCTATCGTTTTGCTTGGTAGTAAGCCTCTTGAGGCACAGTCTGCCGGATTTGATTCCGATTTTACGTAAAACCAAAGTTCAGGTTTTATGATTGTTGTAATTTTTTCCACTCTGTTGGCGACGTAGCGTTCCCACCTTTTTGTTCCTCCTTGTAACCACGCTAGTACCACCTTAGAGTCAGTCCACGCAAAAGTTGTGACGTCATGTTCTGGTAGGGACTTCTTAACTTTATCCATCAGTTGAGATAAAAGTAGCGCCCCGCACAATTCTAATCTGGGTAGCGATGTTTTTTGCGATAAAGGTACGACTTTAGTTCTAGCCGCTAGTAACGTCACTCTTGTTACGTCATATTCATCAGTGGCGCGACTGTATATGACGCATGCGTATGCTTTTTCGCTTGCGTCGCAGAATCCGAGTAGTTGTATGGTTTTGTTTATACTTCCGAGCCATCGATTTATTTTAATATCCTTTATAAGTTGTAGTTCATTATTTAATTTAGCCCATTTATGTTTTATTTCATGTGGTAAATCTTCATCCCAGCCAGTCTTGCTTAACCACACAGTTTGAAAAAGTAGTTTGGCTAATATAGTTATTGGAGAGAGCCATCCCAGTGGGTCGTACAATTTTGAAATTTGAGACAATAGACTTCGTTTAGTAATTTTATCCTTGATCGTTTCTAACTCCCAGTTAAATGTGAAGACGTCGTCTCTTGGATTCCATCTCAATCCTAAAGTTTTCATAGTTTCTTCGCTTTTGAAGTCAAATGTGTTTTGTGATATTTGATCTTTAGTTAGATTGCGCAATAGTTCCGAGTTATTGCTACACCATTTTCTAAGGTTCATGCCCCCTTTTCTCAGTAGAGTGATAAGTGATTCTTGTAGTTGTTTGGCCGATTCTATAGAGTTTTCTCCAGTTATGACGTCATCGACGTAACATTGTTTTCTCAGTACCTCAGCAGCCTTTGGGTACCTATAACTTTCATCGGTTGCTAATTGTTGAATTGTTCGCATTGCCAGCCACGGTGCACTCTTAGTTCCGTACGTTACTGTGCAGAGTTGAAATTCTTGTAGTCTTTGATCTGGGTGGAATCTCCATATTATCTTTAACAATGGTTGTTGGTCTTCGTGTAGTTTTATACATCGATACATCTTTTCTACATCAGCTGTAAAAACATACTTGTACGACCGCCACTGCAACACCAGTGACTGTATGTCCTTTTGTAGGTTAGGTCCTTTTTCCATGACGTCATTTAGGCTACAGCCGCCGAGTGTTTTTTGAGATGCGTTGAATACAGTTCTCAACTTCGTTGTGGTAGAATGCTCTCTCAGAACACCATGATGTGGAACATAGTTCTGCATATTACGATAGTTATCCATGGTTGCTGGTTTCATATGTCCCATACTAATGTACTCTTGTATGAATTCCTTGTACATAGATGCTAGTTTAGGCTTTCGTTCAAACTTGCGTTCCAACTGTAAAAATTGCGACACCGCAATCGATCTGGAATGCCCTAATTGTTCCGCATAGTCAGGAAGTAATGGCATTTTGACTATGTAACTTCCATCGGAATCTCTTTCTGTGTTTTCTTGATAGTGATTTTCACACCAGTTGTCCTTGGAGATGTCATTATTTTGATTGATTATGTCTTCAGTTTCCCAAAACTTAGATAATTCTTGTATGTTCACTAATGTCACGTGACAGTTGAATGTTCGCAGCTTTCCACATAGTATCCAGCCTAGATGAGTTTGTTGAGCTACAGGTGCTTCAACATCCCCTCTTAAAACTCCATCCAATAATACTTGAGAATAGACGTCGGCTCCTAGCAATAGGTCGACGCTTCTTGATAGGTTATAATGTGGGTCGGCTAGAGTTAGCCCTTCCATATGGGTCCAGGCATTTTTCTCGAAAGTAGTACTAGGTAGTTTGTTAGTGATTTGTTTAATGATCATGACGTCAGTTTTAAACATAAAATTTGTGCAGTGAGATTTGCATTCTATTTCGAGGAGTCCTTTGCAATTTCCAGAGGCTGATCCTACTCCAGAGATGGTGGCGTTGAGCTTCTTTCTAGTTAGTTTTAATTGTTGGGCCGCATTTTCTGTTATTAAGTTCACTTGAGAGCCTTGGTCAAGTAGTGCTCGCAATGTAACGAAACTTCCAGATGAATTCTTAATCTGAAGTTCGACGGTAGTTAGTAGTACTTCACTGTCATTGTTAGATAGATGATTGGAACTTTGAATGATACCGTGTGATGAAGTTGATGGTCGTGTATCTGTACTGAAAGGACGTTGACCTGAATTCTGTACATTCCACTTTGTTTCGTTATTTACTCGATGTAATAACGTGTGGTGCGGTTCATTGCACTCTTTACATTTTTTGCTTGAAGTGCATGATATTTTATTGCCGTGATTGTAGAGACAATTTTTGCAGACTTGTAGTTTTGCTACTATGTTGTTTCTAGCTTTTATATTCATGTCAATGAACTTATGGCATTGCATCAGTACATGATTTCCATTACATAGAGGGCAGTTACTATATGTAGTAAAGTATGTTTTTGCTTGATCATTCTTGAGCTCAGTGTGAGGTTTCGTAAATCTTGGAAATTGTTTCATCATTGGTCTGGGATTCTTGAAAAACTTAAAGTTGTCATGTTTTCTTTCATTCATAGTTATAGTTCCTTCCTGGGTAATAAAAGAGTATTCCAAAAATTGAACAAATTCTCCAATATCCGGTACCGCTCGAGGATTCTGCATCTCCTTTATGAATCTGTTGTATGTGTCACCATCCAATTTTTTAGCCATAAAGTACACGATTATAGGTCCGCTGGCTGTCGTGTCTATACCTACACCAGATAGGCCATTCAAACATTCTACCATGACGTCATGCATGGCTTTCATGTTGTGTTTGTTTGGATGTTGGATTGTAGGCAGTTGGATCATGGATTCGACATATGACGAAAATATGAGACGATCGTTATCGTACCGATGTGTAAGTATGGCCCAGCATCTGTCGTAGTTTTCATTCGTAATCTTGAGATGTTGAACGATTCGCCCAGCTTCACCACGCAGTTTTCCTTTTAGGTGCTGTAACTTTTGGGCTTTCGTAAGTGTTGGATTCTTATCGATGACATCCAAGAAAAGATCTTTGAATGTGACCCAGTGATTGTAATCTCCTGAAAATTCCGGTACGTTTATGGCAGGAGCTGACTTTTCGTAATGTATGTTCGTATTTAGTCGGTTATTAATTTCCTTTATCAAAGTATCATATTTCAGTTCGATCGCCGTGTAGTATTTAATGTATTCTTGATTTGATTCTTTTAGTTGCTTCTGTAGTTTCCAGTGAAGGTTATCAATTTTTTCCCATTTTCTTTTTAACGAAGTTAGATGTTCTTGCAGTTCCCAATTTTCCTGAACGGTGTCAAAATCTATTTTTGACATCGCATGCTTGATAGCGCTGAAATGGCACTCTTGCTCTTCTAATAATTCTTTGTTTTTAATGTTGGATTCGTCTTCACTAAGTTCACGTTCCGGAATCGCTTCCTGTGTCGTTGTATCCAGCATCAGCCGCAAGATGTCCGTTTTCATGTAGTTGTACATTTCTCTTGTTTTTTCGTATATTTTGTCAGTAAAGTAATGGTGACTCTTGTCATCTTGTACCGACAAAATATTATGGTTTTCTTCAAATTCTCTCCATTGGTCTTCTAATGAGATCAGTTTCTTAGTTAGGTAGTCTTGAGTTTTTCTAGTTTTGCTGTCCTTTTTATAGTTGCTGTGTAGCTTCTTGATAGCTTCGAAGATTACTGCTTGAGAGTTGAGTTCTTCCATGTTTATTGTTCTTAAAAGTCTCTTTGTTGAGTTAAGTTAAGTTTATGTTGTTAAGTTAGGTTCCGTGGTTTCCACAGTGTTGGTTCAGCGGACGCGAAGAATGGAGTTTCCAATCTTCTACTTCAATGTGTCTTCGTCGTATTCCGTTGTAAGCGGTGACTATGAACACTCGAAGGGTCCTTACACCAAGTATACCTGTGGTCGCTACTGCGAAATACGCAACTTCTCAATCGACCTGGGGGATCCCGCTTGTGGGAAGCCAAGCCAACCGATCTGCTATCACAGTTTAAACACACCAGATACACTTAGTGCTATTGTCGAAGGACCATATTATGTATAGATTAGCGCTTAGTTGACCACGCCAACCCATACACAATAGTAATAGTTAGTTGGTTAAGGATAGTTTGCGAAGTGTCAAAGGAAAGTTCCGATAACTTGATATTAAGTAGATATATTCAAAGTAGTTGTTAGTAATACAGTTGGATCGACACTTAAGAAATAATGTTAGTACAAATCTATATAAATTGGAATGAGCGAGGTTGCGTAATTAATGTAGGTAAAACAAAGTACATTGAACTGAATGCTGAATGTGCGCGGTGTAACCCGTACACCTATAATGCGTTTTATCTTTATTTACCTATGCCGTCATGTTGGTAGCAAAACAAAAAAGTCTTGCTTAATATCTTGAATGTGCTATACCCTAAACCTTGAATACAGGAAGATTCGTTCATTCATTCTTTATATACAAATCCCCCTAAATTCAAGGTAGCACATTTTGTTTTTTGTATTTTGCACTTTTTTGTTTTGCTACCAACATGACGGCATAGTTAAATATAGATGAAACGCACTCTAGTAAATTATCCGCCATTTACAAAGACTTCCTCAACTTGACTCTTGCATACTCTTTTTTTGTATCTGCAAATAATTTCCAATATCATAAAATACTTGACACTGGCTATTCTGAAATGGCCATAAAAAGACTGAGAAGAATTAAAAAGTTAAATTCAAAATGTCGATTGGGTACGGTTGAAATAAAGAGCGGTAGAAACTTCTTCGAACTTTCGTTTCATTCCTTTAAAAAGCACACGACAAAGAGTAAGCTAATACTATAATTAATATACGTATAATCAAATATCAACTCTATCTGCTTTCAATTAAGGTTCAACTCCCGTTTACAGGTCTAAAGCGGATTCGATGACAGAAACAGTCATCAATACTGGATCTTTGCAGTTGCTACAGGATGTTAGCCCGACCAAGCCTATACGAAGGAAGGTAAGATTTTTTCTTCGGAACTAAATAAATATTGTAGGACATTGCACACAGCGCCATCTAGCTCAAGGCGAAGAAACTAGGCTTGTACAGGATACTAGATAACGGACACATGTAATAGTTTTTGTAAATACAGTGACAAAACTCAAAACTAGCCATTTGGAGTGCGTACCTAAATACTTATACCCGACAAGAATCGAACCTGCAACTTTCTGCATCTCAGCCGGATTCGTTTGAAGCGCTCCAGAGGCCGTCACACAAAATTCGAAGAAATTACTGAATTTTGAATTTCTGTTGGAGTTCCAGAAATAACACCTAATTATATAACAAAGTCTTTTTGGCAAACATTTCAATAAATTTAAAAAAAAATCTTTAAAATAGAGGTAATTGTTACAGGAAGCAACCCCGGGCGCACCGTTATCCTTGCTCGGTGTCCGCGGGCTAAGAGACGAGCCTCTACACCGCTCGGCGCATTGCATACCGCATCCCACCCAACACAGACCGCTGGTTAACCCCACTTTACAGGTAATCTAGTTATTACGCCCTGAGTCCACAAGCACCTTACTTCACTATCACAAACTCAACATCTTAGCCAAATATGTTGCTTGGCCGTTTCGCAACCTTGCCTAGGTTTTCTATTACACAATACCTAAGTTCTTGCGGTGATAAAACGGCCAAGCAACATTTTTGGCTAAGATGTTGAGTTTGTGATAGTGAAGTAAGGTGCTTGTGGACTCAGGGCGTGTGGAATTATAAGCTTGGCTCTTTAGGACATCTGATAACTTTTTGATAGTGCACATCATAAGGTCTCGCTCTCGTCTTGGCTACATTTTACATGAAAATGTTTTTGTGGAGGATTTCACCTCTTTTTGTAGGTTGCTTATTTATTTTATTATTAAATTTTTTTCCAATAACACAAACTTTTAGCTTCCTAAAATTATTAGTAAATTTATTTACTAATAATTTCGTTCGTAAGTTCGTTCAAGTCGAGTATTTCTAATGTCCACCACACGTTTGGCCACCACTGGTGGATAACGAAACATCTTTTAAAAAGCATCCTCGTTGTCCACCACTGGAGACAACGGTACATCTTTCTAATTATTAATCAAACTTAGACTTCTAGTACCTCAAATAACATATTAAGTGTTTTGCGTGCGCTTAATTCCATCCCCTAATTAAAGGGTAAGGGGTGAATTATTAAAAAATCTGGAATTATGTATTTTATTATTTATAACAAGGCGTGCCTATACAAAGCATTCCTATCCTTAGCATCAAAATTTGAGGAAGTTTCATACAAATTGCCATCCCATAATTTTAGGGGTTGGGGATGAAAGTTTTCAACTTTTAGGGTTTTTTTGTTGTTTGTGTACTAATACCAGCTTACATACCAAATTTCAGCTTTCTAGGACTTCGGGAAGTATCTTATGAATTTTGATTACTATCAGTGAGTGAGTGAGTGAGTGAGTCAGTGACGAAATCGGAGGTTTTTAGATATCAATAAAATCTAAACTATAGGAGCTATGTAATTGAAACATTGTATTTTTATTAAGTACCCTATAGACATTATACCCCGTGAATTACCTTTCTCTGGTATATTCCAAACCAAAGTTATGAGGGTTCAAAAAACCGACGAAACGTTTCGAGAAAAGGTGGGCAGTGCCCGTACGCTTCGCTGGCTCGTCTTGGCGGGGGCACTACCGTGCCCCCAGATTTATCAACTCAGAGCCGAAACCTAACAATTTCAATTTTGGAATAAAAATTTTGGGGTGGTATGTAATGGATGGATGGAACCCATACCACCTTAAGAGGATAGTCTCCATTCTCTTTCTCCATACAAACGTAGTTTAAATTTTCCTCCCGTGATTCCTCCCATTTCAGCAAATATGTTTATGCCATAAAACTTATATCTGTCATGACTATGCATCTACAAAAAAAAAAAAGGTTGATGCATTGTCATGACAGATATGAGTTTTATGGCATAAACATATTTGCTCTAATGTCTTTGTCCAGGAAAGAAAATTTAAACTACGTTTTATGGAGAAAGAGAATGGAGACTATCCTCTCAAAGTTTTTATCACCCAAAGGGAAACCTGGTAAGTAATGAAACCCGATTGCCACTCAACTTCTTTCCATTCTCTTCCAGGAGTTGTCAGGTAGCGTAAGCGCGGGCGGGTCGGAGCCGGACCTCAACGCGGTACCTTCCACCGCACCCTCCATCGACGCTAGCGCCACCTCCAGTGAAGACGACAAACCTAAGGATAAGAGCAGTAAGGACTCTTCAATTCTTCTATTTTCCCTCTAGCTGTGTCCCACAGTTCCACCCTCGTTTTGTCGTTAGCACCTTTGGGAACTGAGGAGGACTGAGTGGTGAGCGGCTTCATTGCTCCAGTCTGGACAATCTGGTAGTGCCATTTTGGCATGTGGTAGCTCTCCTCATAAAGAACCGAATACTAGCGTTACGGGACACGATCTGTCTAAAACTGACCCCGGACGGTTGCTCCTGGCCTAGTACAGCTGACCCCGCCTGGATGCCTAAAGGTTGGATGTCATTGGGGACGCTAAAACATAATATATTGTTACATCGATTGTTGCATTGGTTTCACCCGTCCGATTTCGCAAGAATATCGAAATAAAAAGTAGCAATCTACTTACCAATTTTCATCGCAATCGGTTCAGTTGTTTTTGCGTGGAGAAGTAACAAACATACTCGTTTACTTACTTTATTGTATTAGTTGGATTCTAACCCTCTGATAATCATGAAGCAGCATTAGAGATGTTCATGACCTTCCGTTACATTTCTTTCGCTTAAAAGGAACATGGATTATGTTTGAGACATCACTTCTAGTACTAATACATAATATCTCAAATGTTTTTGGTAAATCTATCTATGTATGTATGTATATCGTAGGTCGTTCCCGTGCTAAAGCAGCTCTAGTGAAGCGCGTCCGTTCGGTCGCCGTCTTCTCACTCGGACTGCGGAAGGCGCGCGAGGCCGCCGCCGCAGGGAACACTGACAAGACTCCCACCAGACAGGAACCCACCACCCCTGTGAGTATAAAGAAAGAAAGAAAGAAAATTGATTTATTCAGACAAGCACACAACTACATAACAATAAAAAACACACACACACACTAGAACTATGTGTTCTCACGAGTCATATTCCCGTAAATAATTACATACCAGTTCGATGACAGAAACGGTGCAGACCGATGACAGACGCAGTGCAGACGCAATGCAGACACAACACAATTACATAGAAAACTCAAAATATACTCTCACCGTATTCATATGGTAGTTAAGAGTATATTTTGAATTTTCTTTGTAATTGTGTTGCGTCTGCACTGCGTCTGTCATCGAACTGGCATTTTCGAAAACTATTTCAAATTTCCATAAGTCGAATAACAAAAGTTGTTTGCCTGAACGTTTAGTACAACTTATACAAGCATCTGTTCCATTATATATCTATTTATTTATTTATGATATTACAATTCCAGGCCCCAGCTCCGATGCTAGGCGGGGAACTGTCCCTAATACCAATCGAACAACTGATACAAGTCGACGACGTAAAGCCGAGGCCCTAATACTAACACTTATTATTTATACTTACTACAATTTAAGATCAGTGTTGCTAGGCGAAACTACGAAAATATACTAAAAATAATTACATTTTATGACTAGATTTTACTTTTCAAGACTTAACATACCTATCTTAGAAAAAAATATAGGATTGACGAAATGGTTGGTTTTGAACTTATGCCAAGCACCTCTTTCTTAACCTTCTTTAGTTAGGAATGGACAAGTGTATTTTAATACAGCAGATTCCCGCGGTTTCACCCGCGTAAGTCCCGATCCCGTGGGAACATCGGGATCAAAAGTATGCGTCAAAAGCCTATGTTACTCAGGGTGAATGTAGCTTTCTAATGGTGAAAGAATTTTTGAAATCGGTCCAGTAGTTTCGGAGATTACCCCCAATATACATACATACATACATGTTACCAACGTTACCTCTTTATAATATTAGTATAGATTTGAGAAGACGGTCGTTTTTCTGTAACTTTTTAATACTTACAATAGAATGACAAATCGCACATCTCAGTCAATCCTGAAAAAGAGACCTGTAAAGAAACGTTGAGCATTGACACAATGCTAAAGGTTAAAACCCAAACACGCGATTAAAACCGAAAAATGAGTTTAATTTTTATCCAACATCGCGAAAAAAGAAGAAAAATCTATAATTAACTTCTATAAATAAATACGCGACGAATTTAGAACCAGAACGGTTTAAATACAATGTTTGATTAAAGAAGGTTTTATTAAAAACAACAAAGATCTTTCCTTTTTCAAAAGTTATAACCTGGCAGCACTGAATCTGAAACAATGAAACAAAAGGAGTACAATCGTTAATTAGCTAGCAACACCATCGCATAGTTAACGCCTGTTAGACCATAGACTTATTAGATTTAGTACCTACGTAAATGTAACTATCAAGTATTATAGGATAATATTGTTATTTATTAAGAATTCGATTACATTTTTCTCTATTCATAATCACAATTAAAATTGAAAGTCCTATCTGACTGACACTCGGTTTCTCGAAATTTTACACGATCTTAATATCTACATCTAAAACATGTATGGAAAAATCAATTAAGTATCTATTTCTGCTTAAAATTAAATAAGTATTTGTTTCTGGTCTGGGTGTCTCTATGTATAATATTTATAATGTATTCACAAAAAAAAAAGTATTATATCCGTTGTCTAGTCACCGTAACACAAGCTTAGTAGCTTGCCATGGGGCTAGATGGTGCTGTGATGTTCACAGAATTTATTTAACGACCGTCAATTTAAAGTCAGTATACCTAAGATGATTTCGCTTTCTTATGAAATAGTTTAAAACTTTTTGGATAGATGGCACTGTAAAACTATGTCAGGGTGTTACATAACGCCTACCTTTTTTAGGTCTCTTTTGGGTTTTTGGGTCACTATATCAAAGGTGTTACATAACGCCGAAATTACATAACGCCTACCTTTTTTTGGGTCTCTTACCTACCGCCCCGTTTAAGCCTGTAGCGCCCACAAGGGGGCGTTATCACCCACTTTGGGAACCCCTGACTCTATATAAAACTTAAATAAATAGAGAAAAATGAAATCGGCATAATCTAGACTTTAGCTAGTCGCAATAATTGTTTTAGTGATTTTGAATGGATATTCGAAGTTGTTGTTAAAAAACCCACTCTTTTTTAAAATAAGGATTTATTAAAAACGAACAAAAAAGTATTAGGTATCGTAAACAACAAACAATGATAATCGTGAACAAAAAACAACAAGTATTATCATAAAAACACCAGCACACTTATTACGAAACAAAGTTTAAGCATAAACCATTTTTTCTTAGAACTATTTTACAAGGAGAAATGCATCATTAAAAATTCTCCCGTGACATGATTCGAACCTGTGCTTCTCACTTACAGTGCCAGTGCGCTAACCACTTGGCCACACGAGAACCCACGTGACACGGTGAATTAATGATTATGCCTTACTCTCCCTGTTTTGTTTTCCGATTAATCCTCGGTTTGAACGTCATCTACCAGAACAGTTTTACAACTATAGTAAAACTGTTCTGTTAAAGTTAACGCCTCTGACATGAGATGTCGTTCTTTCCCCTGTTTAATATGTTTTAATGTTTATTTCTCAAGGCATTAAACAAAAAGAAATAATGTTGTAAAGCTATTGTTTTTTTTAGGTTAAAACCTTTTTTGAAGGATTCTGGTATCGAAAAAAACACATTAAATACGAACAAGTTAACTGAGGTTTAAGTTGACCAAATTTAACATACTTCCCATCTATGAGAATCCTTCCGTATTCTAACTTTAAACTAGGTTTATCCTTAGACTTCGTTTTGTAACAAGGATGTAACAATTTAATCAGAAGATAACTATAAAAAAAAAGATCAATTAACTTTTAACCTATGAAATATCTTGGGAAAGTAAAAAGTGATTGAAGGAGCACTTTTAGAAAAAAAAAACTTTAAAATAAGAAAGCTTTTGAAACATTTTTGACGCATTTTGACGTATTTTTCAATGTTGTTCTGTTAAAAAACCAGTGTAATTTGTAAATTAATAAAAACTATAATTACTAAAAAGGCCTATTCAAATCGGAGCGTTTTTAGCTACCGTTGTGGGTACCGCGGATGTATCGTCGCTTTCAACGGACAGTCGACTCGCTGTCATCATCTTCTATCTTTTTCTTCTCTCTTCTTCTTATATATAAAAACGGGGCAAGTGCGACACTCGCGCACAAAGGGTTCCGTACCACTATCACAATTGGATACGGAACCCTAAAATGGTTTACAACAACCAATTTTTAAATTTTACAGGAAAATATGAAATATTTATCTTCGATTCTTACTTACATCAAACGACCGAATCACTCAAAAAAAAAAACCTTGGCACAAAGAAAATCTGAAACTTATAAGAAACTCTTTGGTAGGTAAGGCAGACTGGTTTATTTGACAGATAGGGCAGCCATTTTGAATTCCATGACCAACTCGATTTGTCCTGACCAATCAGAAGCGACCTCACATTGTACCAAACTCCTTGTTATTTTTGAAACACGTTTGTTGTATGGGAGCCCCTTTTAAATAATTGTTTTATTTTGTTTTTAGTATTTGTTGTTGTAGCGGCAACCGAAATACATCTTCTATGAAAATTTCAACCTTCTAGCTATTACGGTTCATGAGATACAGCCTGGTGACAGACGGACAGACGGACGGACGGACGGACGGACGGACAGACAGACAGACAGACAGACAGACAGACAGACAGACAGACAGACAGACAGACAGACAGCGAAGTCTCAGTAATAGGGTCCCGTTTTTACCTTTAGGTACGGAACCCTAAAAATGAAACTTTTCCGTTGTCACGACATCACGCGTGAACGGCTGGACCGATTTCGATAATTCTTTTTTTGTTGTGTTTGCTATTGTCAGGAGAAGGTTCTAATGAAAGAAAAAATGCTAAACCGATTTTGATGAATTTTATTTTTATATACTAAACGACAGGACAACGTCTGTCGGGTCAGCTAGTCTATCTTCTAGAATATATTTCATTATATTCATTAAATATCAGTAAATAAGTGTCTCGAAACTAAGTGTGAAACGGAACGCTTTTGACCAGCTGTTTGCTGTCAACTGTCATTTTGACAGCGAGTCGACTGTCGAGTTGAAGCGACGATACATCCGCGGTAGTCTCGCTGGTCCGTAGGTGACACTCGGGTTCCGATAGGTTTTTTGGATCTCCCGGTGTTGGTCTAGCTAGTGGTAAATGCTCCAAGTTATTATATGTCATTCAAATTGTCGTGGTTTCGAATCCCGATTTTCCGCGCACCAATGTCTTTTTTATAAGAAAATTATGTAAAAATACTTTTAAAATACCTATAATAAAAAATGGAAAAAATTTCGAGGAATCCCACGTTTTAGTCACGTACAACGGCCCCATTATGAGACTTCGCGCAGAAAAAAACTCCAGCGAAAGTTATACCAGTTAAACGATTTTTTGACATAGTTACTACTTTTTACCAGATGTTTAATTGCGTATTATTATTTAAGTATGTTCTTATTTCGACGTTTCAACTATGTTACAATAGTCTTGGTCGCGAGGAGACCCGCGACCATATAATAATAAGGCTCGATTCGACAAAACTGGAATAAGCAACGAAAAGCAATTCTTCGCAGTAATCGTGTTTTGTTCGAGAGATTCTCGAGCGAAAAAAAAATACGATTAATGTTGAGAAATGTTATTCGTTGCTTATTCTAGTTTGGTCGAATCAAGCCTAAGGCCCGGTATAATGTAAGTAAGTTAAGACCAGGATTAAGTAAGCTCGGTTTACTCTACCGAAGTCAGTAGCGAATAACGTTCAGCTCTGAGTAGGCCTTAACTACGTTTTTTTTAAATGGTTTAAGCAATTTTGCTGACAATAATTTAAAATTGTTGATTAATTATTTCGCAATGAAATTCAATGTTGAAGGTTGTTGTTTAGTAGGTATTTCATTAATTGATATTTTATTGTAAAAGTTGATGAAAATGTTTAAAATGTTGACTTTTATTACATTTTTTACTTCAACCGGTTAAAAAACTTTTGAGAATACTTAAAAAAAAATTGAAACGCTTTTAATGACCTAATTTATGATTAATTATGGGTTCCGTACCTGCTTATCGAGGATGATTACCAGTTTTTGCATCTTGTTTTATGGCGGAACCTTAAAACAAGATGCGAAACAAAGTTAAGTTACAATGAACATTTTTAGTACAATTGCGTCTTCCATTATTTTCTACTATTTTTGTGAGGTTTTTTTTACTCTGCGGCTGTCTAAAATATTAGGTAACATGTACCTACTCTATTTATTAATTTTTAAGTATAGGTATTAGTTGTAACTCGATTCAATTTGTAGATTTTTGTTTTAATTAGTTTTATAACTAAAAGCTGTCTTTTAAGCAAGCATGCTACGTCTTAGACCACAATGTAATTTATTTTCTAATATAACATTGGGAAAAATAATCAGAAATCTACATTTTTGGGTTCAAAGTGCTTGACTGTCAATTATCACAATACAGGGTTATTGGTAATTAAAAGTACTTGAAATTCACAAAATTTTTAAGAAATCCAATTAAATAAAACTGTTTTTTTTGGAAAATTTTGTGAATATGTATCTAATTGTGAATAACCCTGTTTAACTTGTACTTAGTTGTAATTATTTCTATGTATATAACTATTTATCTGTTTACCTATAAAAACTAAGAGAGAAAATAGATTTTAGCTTCAATAAGGGTCTACGCATATTTATAAAATACCTAACAAAAGTAATCACAGTACCTACTATTTAATTCGTCCATCGTAATTGAGTGTAATGTTTAAGTAGCTTTAAGTTGTTTCCACTAAATTAGTTGAAATATGTTGCCTTAGAAATCTTGACACATTCTCATTAAGACAGACATAGGAACGAAGTTTTTTGTGAACCAATGAACATAGGTAAAATAGAAAAGGCAGGTTTAATTTCATATCAGCGCGAAAACCGAAGAAAAGTCAACAAATATAAACTTGAAATATTTTACCCGGAGAAAATACATCATCAAAAGTTCTTCAATGACAGGATTCGAACCTTTACCCCTCGCTTCCCGGGCGAGAGCGCTACCACTGCGCAGGTTTGAATCCTGTCATGGGAGCATTTTTGATGATGCTGTTTCTCCTTGTAAAATATTTATAGTAAAAATATAAACACAAGATAAACTTATTTAAACTTTGTTTTCTGTTTCAGTCGTTCGTCTGTCTCAATGAAAATGTGTCAAAATTTTATATCATTTATAAAGTCTGTTTTGTATGGTTAGCTGGTTATTTAGGGCTTCTTGTAGCGTTAGCAAATTGATTCATTGTTGTAATTATTTTTATACGAAGTGTATTGATAATGTTGCATTTAGTTAGAATAAAAACGTAAGTTTGCAAAATTATGAGGTTTTTTATTCAGTACGTTATAATATCTATCCTACATACTTCTTAAGACTATTTATAAATAGGTACTACTTATGGATTTAATGAATAGTAAAATAGGTACATAAAACGAAAATTCTTAACAATTTAAAGCAGTTACATTACATAAACGGACTGGTTTCTTTACAAATAATAATCAATAACCCTGTTTGTGTTGCCTTGGGACTTAGCAATTTTCGGGAATTTGTCAGAGTAATTCCCGATCTCGCGGGAACATCGGGATAAAAAATAGTATTATTTGTATTATTTCAGGTCTTTAGCTATCTACATACTTACCGAGTTTCATCGCAATCTGTTCAGAGGTTTTTGTGTGAAGGAGCAATAAATACACACACAAACTCACAAACTTTAACCCGTGTAAAATATTACAAATTAGTAAATAAACAATGTTTTATAGAGAAAAATAAGAAGTCATATAAACTGAGGTTCTATAGACAAACTTATGATCTATGTATTGCTGTATTTCATCGTCTTTAATACTTTTAAGTGTATTTAAAACATCGTTGTATTCATCTTTATAATAATCATTATTATAAACATCCAAAAGATTAACAACTAATAGGGTAAGTTTACGATTATCATGTTCCAATAAGTGCTTACAAAATACTATCATGGCCTCACTTCTATAGAATTTCAATTGAGGACTGGGTACAATGTTTGTGTTCCAATAATGAGTTAAAGTATCTATCATTTCATTTATCTTATAATCGATACTTTGTGTCATACGTTCATGGAACAAACTGTAATATTTACCTTGATCAATATATTCTTTGATAAGTTTAACAAATTCTACCGCTAACTTCCCTACCGCTTTTTTGGATGATGCTTCTAACTCCGTTTCATTTCTCGGTTGGTATGTTTCTAAACTTTCTGCGATTATTCTCACATTAATGATTGTAAGACGTAAATGCCAGACGAATAAAAATACTTCTTTATCTTGTAAAGAAATCATTGTTCGCTTCAATATTTCTTCAAAGATAGAGTTCACTCCACGCATATATTCCGCGCCGAGACGTTGTGATGTCAAATTGGAAACAGTCTGCGCACCAATAAAACTTACGAATCGATAAAAAAAGTGTTTAACTATTAACTCATCTTTTAATTTTTTATCCCATAATTTGAAACAACTGTCCAAAATACGGATGATTATTTGAATTCGCTTTTCCAACTGTTCGCTATTTCTAAAAAACACAACGTAATTTCTCATTAAAGTTTGTAATTCTTCTCTTAGTTCTATCAACTCGTAAGGTTTTTCAGGCAGTTCTTCGAATTTGAGAAATTCATCGAGATGAGGGTTCAGTATAAGATCGATTATTTCGTCAGGTGTAATTTCGATTTTGAGTCCTATACCGCGGACTACTGAAGTCAATCGATGTATATTCTTTGCTTTCTGTTTAAAATTGCTTACCGTATTCCAACCGATTGTAAGTAGTTCAACATCCAACTGTTGCGGTAATTTTGAAGACCACATCAAATTGAAAATTTCATCATCATCGTCGTCATTCAAATCATTTGTCAGATTTTTAAGTAAATCAAATAACACTGTTTGATTTACACCTGATTCAGCCACGATTTTCGCAAATAGAGTTTCGTAAATGACTTTTCTCATGGAAACGTTTTTAGTTTTTCGCCAAGCTTTGTTAACGACTTGTACCAAATTTTCTGTGTTAAAACATTTGAAAGCTAGTTTTATTCCGTGTTTTTGTATTGATACCGGTTTGTCTAACATTGATTGTATGAATTCAGTTAGTTTAGGCGTTGGTAGTCTCATGTGATAAGAATTTACAACCGGTAAACAAAAGTGAATGTAATCTCCAATCATAAATGGCAAAAAATAGTGCAATGCTATGTGAGGACGCGAATGAATTACTTGTCCACAAATTGCCTTTTTAATATTAAGTTCGTTAACGGGAATATTAACATGATCTATTTTTTCTTCGACCGGCACATGCTTTTCTATGAAGTTTAGTTTGTATGACTCCTCGCCTAAAACGTAAATAGCGTGTACTACAGTTTTTGCTAAACGCAGCAGTACTTCTTCATCAGAAAGACATTCGACTAAAAGTGTTAAAAATTGTTGTGATAAGCCGGTTGTGAAGTATGTTCCTAATTTACGTAATACCCAGGTGATAGGTGCCCGTTTTCGATTTATGGCTTGTTTAATTTTTGGGAATTCATTCACTAGTAAATTGGCATCTTGTTTCAAATAGTGTTTGATGTCATTCACAGTCAACTCTTTCTCATTTTCCTCTTCTTTTAGAATTCCAAAATGAAGAAGTATATATTTAAAACTTTCAGAATCCACTTCTGCATAGTGGTGAATTATTTCTGGAACGTCGTTTTTCGTTTTGTCATAAGTATCAAGTAATTGAAATAGATTATAAGCTTTGCTATTTACTTCTTCTTTTACGTCGATATATGATTTTAATTTCAAATCTTCCAATTTTTTTACATAGAACTTTAATAGATAATCGTATATTGATTGGTTTCGCTGTGGTGTTTTTGCTAAATGCTTTAACCAATATAATTCATAATGATTTAAATCAATATATTCAATTAGAGTATCCGGTACTTGGTCCTTGTGAATGACATAATACAAAAGTGCTAAATGTCTGTAATCCCTGTTGGTGTCATACATATCTTGTTTATTAAAAACATCTAAACTGTAAAATATTTTTTCCAAAGCCTTCCAACAATCCATGTTGAATTCCAGAATATCGTGTTTAGATATTAATGTATCCAAAAAATCTTCTTTACAATGTTTCATTTCGTTAACATGTCTGGCGTAAAAATGGTCTAAAAGATCTTCGATTTCTTTATGAGACTTAGCCGAATCAATCAAAACTTTTAAAATATTCAATCTCTTATCTCTATCCGGCATCAACTCTATAAATTTTTTGATAGGAACAAAAGCTTTTTCAAAACTGACAAATTGATACCAAAGATAGTCATTATCTATACCAAGAATTTCATCACCGCTTTGTATATGACGGAACGCCCAGTCTTCTCTTTCAATATTTGACATCATTTCGTAAAGTTGTAAATCATAGAACATTCTGTCCATTTCAAAAGGTTCTTTGGGATATCTAACGTGAAAGATGTCTTTCATATACAGAAATCTCTCTCCATGAGGAATTATGTCAATTACATATTTATACTTTTGATAATAGTTATAGAATTCGTAAGATTCATACTTTTCAAACAAAGCAATCAAGTATGTTTTCGCATCTGTGACGGAACTATGCTTTATTGTTAAAGATTCATTGAGACTATTTAAGTATATTTCTGGATAACGCAATATCCTTATCTTATATTTCTTTAAAATGTCTTTTGAGGTTCTTTTCCCAAGATTTGGAGTTACTTTGTAGGTTTCCATCAAATATAAGTACTTTAATTCCGATTTTGAATAATTATGTCTAAACGATGTTAAGGCCGCGCGGGCTTGCTCGTGATTTTCTTTGTTTTCGTAAACACTTACAATTTTGACATATTTTTCTAGCAGCGTGTAGGAATCTTTTAAGAAATCTTTCATGTAATCTCGACCTACAGTGTGTCCACCGAAGTCAGGCAGACCATTATGTTTCTTAATTACTTGTAGCTTAAACGATTCTTGTGTTAGTAGAAGAAATTTGGACGCTTCATTGAATAATTTATATTCAAAGCAGAAGTTGTAAAAATCTTTTATAATATCATCGTTTTTTAAGTAAAATTGTAAACTGACGAGAAGTTTTTTCTTCATCCTAAGAGACATAATAGGAAATACATTTTGCTTGAGATAAGCAACGTTTATAAACTCTTCAAATTCCTTGTCACCGAGCCATTTACACTTTTTAAGTGCTCTAGAAATATACAGTTCATCGCCGCATTTCAGTGTTTCTAAGAAGTAATCGATATTTTTAGTTTTAGCCGCTAAATCGATCTTAAATAACACATCTGCGTCGAGTTCTTTCGCATCTGGTTGCAGTTCTTTGACGTCTACATTGCTTTTGGCTGCTTCATTGACTTTCAGATTTAAATCTTTTTGTCTTTGTCCCAAATTCTCGCCGTTTAGTATCAACATTTTATTTACCTGAAAACAAAGATAGGTATATTTAATTTTATTCAGGTAGAGAAAAAACAATACATAAACCTATTTTTTAAACCATTAAAAAAAAAGATTTATTTATAACAAAATACAATTGGTAAGAACTAGAGATGGGCCGACTAGTCGGCAACTAACAATTATACAATAAGACCAATATTTATTCAATTACTTAGTAGTACAGTTTAGAAGGTGGGTAGTCAGAAAATCGTAAACAAACACTTCATAGCTTACATACATCATCTAAACATCTAAAATGTCTTAACTATGCCTCAGCTCCATTTTTTTTTCCATTTTTATTTTTATTTTAACCATTTTTTCGAAGTTTCACTGCAGCTTTCGAAGTGCAAACTTATCCAAAAATAGCAACAATCGCCGAGTGATCATGATTAACCCAAATATCTCGGAATGATAATGATCTGCATTGCCGACTAGTCGGCCGACTAGTCGGCTAGTCTGCTAGTCGGCCCATCTCTAGTAAGAACATTAAAGATCAAATAGTAAAAATAATTAAAAAAAATACAATTAGAAGATACAATTAAACTTATCACAAATAAACAAAGCAAAAAAAAACCTAACCTAAAATAAACCATCCCCAAGCGTTCCCGATGCAAAGCTTCCCAAAATGCTAGCGGCATTCCCGCGTTGAACCGCAATGGACAACCTTTGCAGCAGCGCTCCGGAACGGACATCATGCCCCCCATCATCATTTAACCATTTCATTGTTTTATTTTAGTTGCTACCCCAAGTAATCAATTTGACTTTATTCCTTAGTTCTACGCCTATAACTCTTTCATCAATGTTTTCTTCCAAGACTTTGATAAAACCCTTGCTTGTTAGGTATAGGTACCTTGTTGAATAGCTAAAGTTGATATTTTAAGTAGGTAGGTACATCTGCCGAATATCTTTCATAGCTTTTTTTCAGTAGGTATGTTAGCGAGAAAAATAATTTTATTACGGTTTTATTTAAATTTATTACAATCAGTCGCCTATACAGTCGGTTTGTGTACCTATCTGAAATTTTAGTATTGTTAATAATAAAACTACTAGTCCCTTACACAAAAATAGTAAATACACGTAAATCAAATAATAGAAACCCAACAAAACTTAGCTTAGGCCAATAGAAACAAACATACAAACAAACAAACATACATACATAGACTGATAAACACATAACCCTTCTTTGCGTCGCGCAGTCGGGTAAAAAAGAAGAGATTTAAAAAATAAATCCAGTAAGTATCTCAAACACGGTAAGCTTGGGGTGGTGTTTCATAGTTAAATTAGTCAGAAATTATGGTAACTACAACCTCCTAAAATATCTAGGTCGACTTAAGGGCCCTCTTCTGAAAAACTGAAAATCCATGTCGGGCGCATCGAAAATTGTTGATTATTTCATGACGGAATGTCGTAGAACTTTTTTTTGTGTACAGATTGTAGGCGACATTGTTTCCGATATTTTAGTGCAGTTTCCATACAAATATGTCTAAACGTATTGAAGCCTATCGACATTTTAGCCAAATCAGACATTTTTTGTCTAAAATTTGGATAGGCTTTGCACCAATAGGAGGTTCTTGTCTTATAACTACACCAAAATGTAGGAAACAATGTCACCTACAATCTGTGCACAAAAAAAAGTTCTACGACATTCCGTCATGAAATAATCAACAATTTTCGATGAGCCCGACAGGGATTTTCAGTTTCAAGGTCGTTGGCGTATACATATACTCCTCTTAACCTGTAACCCTGTATATCTGTGAAAGTACTACATCGTACGTAGACCTCACTTCTTAGACAGTGGTCATACGCTAACTACCTATCTATACTAATATACTTAAACAAATCTATATTATCTGTACTAATATAAGCTGAAGAGTTTGTTTCTTTGTTTGAACGCTCTAATCTCAGGAATCTCTGGTCCGATTTGAAAAAATCTTTCAGTGTTTTATTGGGGAAGGTATAGGGTCGTATAGGCTAGGTATATTATATTTTCAAAAAACTAGGCGGATAAAGTCGCGGGCATTGCTAGTTGAAAAAAAAATAAAGCAGGCATGTACCTACAAAAATAAAACTAATAATAATTACCTACCTACAAAAATACCTAAGTCAAATCATTAAAGTAATTAGCTGTTCGTTTTGAAGTGTAGGTACCTAGTTAGGTGTACATAACATTGTGCAATGCTATCGAAAGATAACAATTAGTCATTCATACAATGTTGATACCTACCTAGTTTAAAAATAATACCTACAAGAGGTCATGAATCATGATAATGTGGTAAACCCGAACTGATTCAATTACGCTCTGGATAAAAATAATGCGTTAGTTAACAGTGCAATAAACGAAAACATGTGAACAAAATAAATAACAATGAATATTGGACGACGTTTTACACAGCTAAAATTAAAAATACTAAAACTAAACAATAAAAAAAAGGTATAATAATAGATAGGTAGATAAAGAAGATAATGAGAACAATATCTGAACAAAACTTACGAGAATTCTGTCTTGAAGTTACAAACACGGAGATATTTTGTTATTCAGGAAAAACGACCGCGTCCTCTCCCTTCGACATCAGTCGATAAACTGATTGTCTAGACTAGACCTTTGGTTAATCTATATCTTTATTCTAGTCTATATCTATAACATGCTTTGTTCTGACTGCCTGACTGGTGGAAATGCACAGCCTAAACAGCTGATAGTAGAGATCTGATATTTGGAGAATGTGTTCTTTCTTCCACACTAATATTATAAAGAAGAAAGATTTGTATTTGTGTGTGTGTGTGTGTGTGTATGCTTGTTATGAATAAATTCAAAAATTACTGGACCGATTTTAAAAAATTCTTTCACCAAAAGATAGCTAGGTACACTATCGAGGAGTAACATAGGCTACTTTTGATTCCGATATTCCTACGGGATCGGGACTTACGCGGGTGAAACCGCGGGACGCAGCTAGTGTGTTATAAAGAGGAAATAGGTACTTTATTACCCGACTGCGCGACGCAAAGAAGGGTTATGTGTTTATCAGTCTAAGTATGTATGTATGTATGTATGTTTGTTTGTATGTTTGTTCCTATGTGGCGCTCCAGAGGCCAAACGGATGGACCGATTTTGATGATTCGCGCGTCAATCGATTCGTCTTAATCCTGGGAGTGTCACTAAAGACATGACAGTTATCAAAATTCAAAATGGCGACCACCAGACGCTATATTGTAAAAAAAAAAAAAAAAAAAAAAAAAAAAAAAAAAAAAAAAAAAAAAAAAAAATGACTGACTATATCGAGTGTTTTTTTTAAACGGATAGATTTATTCTGAAAGTAGAATAATAGCACGCGTTTGAAACACGGCAGGTGTTTCTTGTTTACAAAGAATAATTTTATCATCGCCTAACCTTAATAATATTTGCATACCTACTATTCTATTTTAAGTGCTTTAGCCTGCACTGGGCTTTCATAAAAATATTTTAAAGAAACAATACTTCTGTAAAAACACAACGCACGATAGAGGCAGGGCTGGATCTTCCTCAACTAACTAAACTAATTAACTAACTAGACTACCTAATTGGTTCAAGTCGTGCTCCCGGTTTGAGTAAGTTGCGGGTTCGAATCTAGCCCTGGGTCTATCGTGCGTAGTGTTTTTGCAGAAGTACCTATTGTTTCTTTAAAATATTTCTACATACCTACTTACATAATAAATATTGATCTTAATTTTTTGTTGTTATTGTATACTCATACTCATACTCATTTATTCAGACCATAGGAACACTACAATAATTAGTTATTATTTCTGGAACACTTAGTCACGTCAAAATTAATAAAATAGAGATATAACATAAATTGATACATCATTGGTACATAATTGAATCCCGTAGTGTCATTTGCACCATTGACCAGCACCATTGATGGTGCAAATGATACTATGATGTACCGTTTGCACCATTGCTCCATTGCTACCATTATTGATGGGGCAAACATATCCAATGGTGCAATTGGCAATTGGCACTTATATTTATTTTAATAACAGAGTCAAGTTTTCAACTACTTTAGAGAGTTAAAAGCACTTGAACAATATAAGTATATTAATATATCCTCCCTCCTTTCTTGAAGTGTTAGAAATTATTTGAAAATTCATTCTAATGACTGACATTCATTGCATTTGTTTCTTGTGTCGTTCATATGATTTGATTGTCATAAAAAGCAGAAAAATGTGCGAATCCGATTTAATTTTTCTGAAACAGAGCCGGGGCCGACTTTTATTACACAATGGGTATCAATACCATTTTCACACAAAGTATAAAAATTTAAACAGTGTATGGAGGTGCCGCTATTACAAGAAAACAAAATGTAAGGGGACGATTACTATATCACAGGTATGTGTAACTGTCTTTTTGCCCGCAGTGCCACTAGCATCAAATTCTTATTTATTTTTCCATTTATTTAGCTGTATATTGTGTATAAGTATATATATAGTATAAATATTTTTAAAGTTCGTATCTTATGTTTTGTTTCTTTTTTAGGAGGAATCAAAGGTGGTTAAAAAAATTAAGCATTCTGATAACTGCAAGCCAGATGAAAATAAAAACACGGTTTGTGAAATAATAGGGTCCTTCATAGAAAAGGCTACTACTTCAGAAGAAACAGTTCCAGCCGTTTATAAAAAGACTGTAGCCTCAATCAAAAATAAAGGACTTGACATTGTTCAAAAAATACCATCTTATGAAAAATTCAAATCTGTGGCATACAGAAGAATAAGAAAAATTAATGCTGTTAAAAAAATGGCCTATAAAGATGTTACAGAACTTGAAATTCCTCTTGACCATAAGGATTTTTGTTTAGCTGATTATAGTCATGAAGACGAAAGAATTTTAGTCTTTGCATCGGAAGAAGCAAGAGAACTGCTGAAAATTGGTAAAATCTTTTTTTGCGACGGCACTTTCAAGAAATGTCCGAAGCCATTTACTCAGCTCTACGTATTTTTCTGTGACTTAGGAAGCACTGATGACAAAAACTTTGTTGTCCCTGTTGTATATGTGCTTTTGACCAATAAAAAAAAAGAAACATATATTCTCATGATGAATCTCATCAAATCTCAAATCCCAGAATGGGGTCCTTCGAAAATTATATCTGATTTTGAACAATCTTTCATTAGTGCAGCCAAAGTAGTGTTTCCTATGGTTGAAAATCACGGTTGTTTTTACCATTTTCAAAACCAATTGCGGAGAAAAGCTAAAAATTGTTTCTCTTTGCACCATCTTACCTCTTCTGCCAGAATCAAAAATTGAAGATGGATTCAGATACATCATAGCAGAGAGTGATGCTAACGGAAGTAATAAAAATTTGCAGCAATTTATTAATTATGTGGCTAGATTTTGGATGCCGAAAAAAAAAATCTGGTGTTGTTTTGGTGAGAGGCATAGAACAAATAATGTATGCGAAGGATGGAATGGACATATTAATAACTGCTTTAAAAGAAGACCCGCGACAGTGAGTCACTGCTTAAAAGTGCTTAAGGAGGACGCTGCATTTCATGCAGTGAATGCTCTTACACAAGACCCGTACAAAAAGCGATCAAAGGAGGTTAGGGATCGGAATAATTATATACACTACGTACAGATGCAATTAATTAATAGTGAAATAGATATTCCACTATTCTTGGAAAAATTAAGATACAATAATTAAGCATTATTTGTCATTGATTAGCTGTCATTGATTCTTTGTTATTAATAAGTAATAAAAATACTTTATATTAATAATAAGCGATTCATTCTTCCATTATCATTAGTAAAGTTTTAGGGGATACAGTATTTGTTCATGGGGAGAAAAATTCTGTAAAAAAAAATAAAAAATAAAAATATCTCTTCCCTGAGGGTCTCGGGGCGGGGCGGATGGCCATTAAACAGAGCGATAGCTCGAGGAAAGCCTTGAGGCAAAATAAATATATTTTTAATAGTGTCATTTGCACCATTTGCCCCATCGACGGTGTAAACGGTACATGACAGTGTCGTTTGCCCAATTAATGGTGCTGGTCAATGGTGCAAATGACACTACGGGAATTGAATTAAAAAAAAAAGATATAAACTGAGTATCGGTGTTGCTGCTGTAAACGGGCATTGTCAGAATAATAATATTAATTAACTAGCTGTGCCCGCGACTTCGTCAGCGTTTTTTGAACACCTACTTATCGCTGTGCAAAAGTCTAGACTTAAAGGACAATCAGGTAAGTATACTGTTGCTGAGCAGAAGAGAATCATGGTAGTGTGTTTAAATATGCGTTAATGAAATTTGTTTCTTTCCAGTACCTTCCTTCCAATAACAGACATCTTTTATTTACAATTTTATTACAATAAATAGCTGTGCCCGCGACTTTGTTCGTGTAGGTACACTTCTTTAAATAAAAAAAAACTAATATTTTAAATAAACAACAAAACAAACATAAACTACTTAAACAAAAAATCGATAATCAAACCATAAATAAATTGTCAACATAAGCCAGCATCCTAATTTACTTAGGTACTTGTATAACACTATTATAGTGTTGTGGAAGATATCATTCAAAGTGATTATAA
The DNA here is from genome assembly GCA_958496205.1 of Idaea biselata. Classification (NCBI taxonomy): domain Eukaryota; kingdom Metazoa; phylum Arthropoda; class Insecta; order Lepidoptera; family Geometridae; genus Idaea; species Idaea biselata. Next base: position 6,571,398 of record OY292404.1, read on the forward strand.
GTTTTAAAAAAAAGTTTTTTTATGATTTTTATTTTATATTTTTTTTGGATTTATAAAATTATTTTTTATTAAATTATTTTATTAAATTATTTTTTATCTAGAGCAATGCTTCTCTATAAACGACATTACGTGTCCGTCCGTCAGGAATTAAAGCACAGAGAGTCCTGGGATTGCTAACACGTGACAAAGCGACATACAGTTGACCGTGCGAAAAACAACTAACACTTAGATCAACACCAGCAACTTTCAGCGTCTGACCCTGTGCTTTGTTAATGGTCATAGCGTAACATAAGCTCACTGGAAATTGAACTCGTTTAAAACTAAACGGAAAGTTGTTTGGAATGAGGGGGATGCGAGGTATAAAAACACTCTCACCTGCACCGCAACCTGTTAAAATTTCAGCTTCTATCACGTTCTGTTGTAAATTCGTCACTTTTAATCTGGTTCCATTACATAATTTCGGTGGGCTTAGATTCCTTAGTAACATAATGGGTACGCCGACTTTTAAATTTATTTTATGAGCAGGCAAACCAGGGGTGCTCAGCGATTCTAAAAATTCAACGGGGTAGTTAGTAGAGTCATCTTGATCCGTAACTCTGTTGATCGAGATGTACTCTACGTTGTCCCCCGGAAAAGCACTTAGAATATGAGCGTTTATTACTGCTGCCTGATCATTGCGTGGGGTCAAAATAGATCTTTCGCAAAGCCAGGAGTTTCCATAATTTGCTATTTGGTTAGCCTCCCCGTAAACAAAAGATATGAGGTCTTGTATAGATGTCACTGTACAACACAGGTTATTACGTAGAACTACCGTTTCATGTTCATGTGGATAAGTACCGTTGCCTATCTCGAGAAGTTTATCAGAAAACTCCTGTGCATCATTATTGCCTCCGATATGGACGCGCATATTCACTGTCAAATGGATAGGGGTGATATAGCGCCACAGACTGGAACTTTTTAAGCATGCTCTAACTTCGTCAGCTCTTGTTCCACGTGAGATAACAGGTAAGGTCTGGCGAAAATCACCACAAAATAGTATTGTTATCCCATCCATAGGTTGTTCGTTTCGTTTGATATCTCTTAACGTTCTGTCTACTGCTTCTATAGCTTTACGGTTGGCCATTGTGCATTCGTCCCATATAATAAGGCTACAATCAAATAAAACCTTGGCTTTATCACTGTTTCTAGATATGTTACACACAGGGGCTTCTGTAGTTTCGATGTTGAGTGGGATCTTAAACATTGTGTGAGCTGTCTTTCCTCCTGGTAATAAAGTAGCTGCTATGCCAGATGAGGCAACAGCGAGAGCTATTTTGTTCTGACTTCGTACTTTAGCCAAAATGGCTTTGGTAAGAAAAGTCTTTCCCGTGCCACCAGGAGCATCTAAAAACAGCATTTCTCCCAAACCGTTTTCAACGCTGTGGCACACACGTTCAAATATTATATTTTGTTCATCAGTTAATCTCGACACATCGTTTTGCAAAGTTTCAGCCAGTTCCAAAGGATCATAGTTTATTTCTCTTGAGTAATCTCTGTTAATGCGTTCACCTTCGGATGATGGTTCTGGCAAGCCATATTGAGAGATTGGATTACCTCCAATCGATATTACTATATCTTGAATGGTCAGTAAGCAGCGATTGAAACAACTTTCACGAAATATATTAATAATTTCATTATTATTAGCTAAATGTGTGTGCCGGAAAAAATCCTCAGCCAATTTATTTTGATATTTGTGCCAAAGTTGAGCAGCATCAGAAAGAGCACAAAAAACCAGCATGACTGCAAATAAATGACGCAACCTACGTGGACTTTCGCTAATACATGCTTCGGACAAAGCGTCATCCCAATGTTGATCACTATCAAGTAGGTGACGCGCTCGGCAAGCTGCTTGGTAAGTATTATGCACAATGTTATCAACTCTTCGGAGCTCGGCAAAAGAAGTAGGTCCTCGAACAGTGTGCAGAAGTAAACGCAAATAAAAGCATTCAGAGTTATTCGGATGCACAGTATATACTCTACCGATCACATGTTCCTTAAAAATACCTGATTCGCCATCAACAGCTGTTCCACGTCTTCTGCGATTAAAAACACCCTGTTGTTTATTATAAGTATAATATGATGGAACTTCGTGATACAGAAGTGTTTTAGCAAAAGGTTCTCTCTCACAAAGTTGAAAAAACGCAAGCAATGTGGTTTGTCTCGGGTTACTTAAACGTTCCGTCAAATTATCTGGATTAAAGTAGATCCTTTGCCCACCTTCAAGATGGACGTCAAGATGGATTACGGGCGGATATCTTTCATGAATTGGGAAGCTGAAAATACGCCAAGCAGCTTCGGAAGAGCTAATATAGCGACCCGACTGAAACTTTGTAACTTCATCGTTACTATTTGTTAATCCCACTGTGGCCTGGTCACTGCCCTTATTTACATATTTACATATATATTTTATAGCTTCGACGCTGTTACATACTTCTACATTTATGTGTGCTTTGAATGTTCTAGATAGCACGGGTGAATAAGGTACCACCCATTTATTATCTATATCAATTTCTTGACCGCGTAATCTAATTTTAGCTGAAAAGCCACCGTGTTGGGTCGATTTCCGACGATACAATGGATATCCGTTTTCTCCCGAAACAGTTTGTTCTGAGAGTGCTCGTGGATATTTTTTAGAGCAGCGACCTTCTTGCATACATGGAGAGTTGCTGTTCAAAGCCCCGCATGGCCCATGAACCATGTGAGTCTTAACAATCTCATGTAAAATGGGATCCTGGTTCTGATCGGGAAATTCGGCACTTATAATAGTATCGATAGCATCGGGCCTAATTTTTTCTTCCAGCCACAGTAGTATATGGGCATGCGGCAAGCCTCTTTTCTGCCACTCTACGCTATACATATAACATAGTGATGACCCGAAAACTTTTTGTTTAGTTATTAGGTCAATCATCAGTGTGAAACACCCGAGCTATAATGTCATGCCTATCGTAAGATGCCTGGTTTGAAAACAGTGCTTGTGTAACTTCAATCCACTTTGGATTGGTCGTAAAAGTGATGAAAAGGTCGGGCCGGCCGAATCTACGAACATAACAAAAGGCGTCTTGCGTACGCTCGTGCATGTACCGCGGCCCGCCGGTAAAACTTGATGGTAAGATTACTAATTGACCCATGTTTTCAACGTTATCATCTTGTTGCATTGCGTCTCGTAAATGCACGTAATCTTCAGCACGCAGACGTGTCTGGTTAGTGCGTATGTAAACTAACCTCTCCGTTTCTATTTTTGCGTACATGTCTACAATGAATTGGCTAAACAAACCTCTAAATCTCTGTAAGTAAATAAAACTATTTCGGCGTATTTGCATTTGGTAGGAGTAAAATTGTAAGGCAGATATTTTTTTGTTATAATTTGTTAGCCTAGTAGTTGGATCAACTTGGTAAAGTCCAAAATTATACCCATCTTCACCATGACAATAAATCAATGGATACTGTAGGGCATCGTATGCTCGGTGTGTTTCATAAATACGTTGCAAGCGACCGTCGTAAGTTCGCAGAACAATGTCACGTCTGTCACATTCTTGGTCCACTAAGATCACAGCCACTTCGTCAGTAACGGGAGCATTGTGCCTGCCGCGATGTTCCGACGGAGGACGTCTGTCAGCCTTAATAATGACTTTGTACTCATTATTTTGGCCCTGTGGAAAAGAGGCCAAGGCTGCTTTGAAGCTTGTCACGTATGGATTAATTTGATGTAATATTTCCTGAAGTTGAGATATAAGATTGATTTCTAATCGAGGAAAAATTCTATTTCGAATATTACCTTGTTCGTTGTAATTAGATACAAAATAAATTTGTAGATATTTTGGCTCATTTTGAGGAAGTAAAGATCCAATAAGATGGTAAACTTGGCCCTGCACTTTAAAGGTTGGCATGAATGGCCCCTCTGTAATTTGTTTTGCCCCAAAAGATGTCATTTGAAATGCACTATTATATGATCGGACATTATCTAAGAAATGTTTCGACTGTGGATGCTCACCATTAAGTAGTCCTTTAACAAAGTCTGGGGGATCGTGGAAATTTGCAATGAGAACTTTTCCACCCGAACAGCAGATACCATTTGGTTCTCTTCTCCATTTTAGAGCATCACAAAAATTGCAGCTTACAGTCATCCCACCTATTGATGCGAATCCAGCGTAATTTATTCTAGGCGAGTACAAATAGCCTGAATGCTCCTTGTTGATCCACGGAAGAATGCTAGTTGCAGCCCCACTCTCAGAATCTTCCGACGAAATAGACATCCTATCTATTACACTATCAAAGCGAGATTGATGTTGGTCAACAGTTTCTTCGCGCCAAATTTCACGCGATACTGCGTGACCATCGCGATCAGCACGTACACGCGCTTCTCGTTCATGAGGAGTCTCCTGAGACCGAGCTTCTGCCGTCCGAGATCTTTGAGAAGTCAAGCGACATTGTCTATCAATTAAAGTCTCAGACTCACGTGACAGTATATGAGCCTCACGATCGGCTGTCAAACGCGCTTCACGCTGTTCAGAAGTCTCCTGAGATCGAGCTTCTTCCGTCCGAGATCTTTGAGAACTTAAGCGGTATTCCCATTCAGTGTAAGTCTCAGACTCACGTGACAGTATATGAGCCTCACGATCGGCTGTCAAACGCGCTTCACGCTGTTCAGAAGTCTCCTGAGATCGAGCTTCTTCCGTTCGCGATCTTTGGGAACTTAAGCGATATTCCCATTCAGTGTAAGTCTCAGACTCACGTGACAATATATGAGCCTCACGATCGGCTGTTAAACGTGCGTTACGTTGTTCAGGAGTCTCCTGAGACCGAGCTTCTGCCGTTCGAGATCTCTGAGAACTCAAGCGATATTCTTCATCTGTGAAAGTCTCAGACTCACGTGACAGTGCATGAGCCTCGCGATCGGCTGTTAAACGCACATTACGTGCTTCAAGGGACTCCTGAGATCTAGCATTCGCTGATCGGGTTCTCTGAAAGCTCAAGCGGGATGCTCTATTAGTAGATGTCTCACACTCACGGGACAGGGCTTGACGTTCCCGATTGGCGGATAAACGTGCCTCACGTTGATCGCTGGTCTCTCGAGATCTAGAAGCCTGCATTCGAGAACTATGTAAACTCAGCCGAGAATCACGCTGAGCCGAAGTCTCCGCAGCGTAAATACTGGCCTGACGGGCCCGAGATTCCTCAAGTCTCACATTACGATCTTCTTCAGATTCCTGTGATCGCATTTGACTCAGTCTTTTAGCACGTGTGCTATATTGGGACAGGGTCGATTTTCTCCTAGGCATTTTTATTATCCAATTTTATGCTTGTATAGTTTAAATAATACAAATAATAAAACCTCTATCGACGTAATTCTACTACCGTATAATAATTATTTATGTAGAATTATTATAAGCTACTTTAATACAGAAACTACTAAAACCATATCAAGGTACTTACTATCTACAAACTTATACAAATAACTACTTACTAATTTACACTAAAAATGACGAAAGAAAATCAGACCAAAAGAAATTGAACAACTATTTTACAATAACAATCAAAGAAAACTAAATGAAAATAACAACCGAGGCAATAATAAGAAAAAGAAAACAATCAAATCGCAAGAAATCGCTAATATCGCCAAAAAATCACATTGGCATACGAAATTTCGATGAAAAAAATGCTAAAAACTGCAGGGCTTAAGAAGACTTTCTAGCAGGTAGTGAATTCCATTTTTGAATTCAAGTTACTTTCTAAAATTTAGAAATCGATTCAAACCTCTTTGATTGTTTCTTTTTTTTTTGCTGGTGGGGATATCAGTTTCTAATTTCAAATTACTTGACTTTTTAGGTAAAGAGAATCTGAGAAATAAAGATAAAAATAAGATGATAATACGTTTATTTCGCAGGTTTTATAAGTCTTTTAATGATAAATGATACTGGTAGGTAGGTATGTGATAGGTATCATTTCCCTATAAACTTTAATATTCTCAAAGTAGGTTATTGATTGCGGGAATATTGTTGGGAATACCGTTTTTGAAACCAGACCTATGATATTTTTTAACACCCGACGGAAAAAGAGAGATGTTATAAGTTTGACGTGTCTGTGTGTGGGTCTGTATGTGGTATCGTAGCTCACGAACGGATGAACCGATTTCAATGAATTTTTTTTTGGTTGATATGTGATTATGCTATGCGCGAGTGTTCTTAGCTAAGATTGATCGAAATTGGCTTAGCCGTTCAAAATATATGTAGAGTCTGACCAGTGAGTCGTGGCAGTGAAAAAAAGCGGCAATTTAAAAAAATCTTTATGTGTTAGTAATAATTAGATAGTTAATTATAGATTTGATACTTTTTATTAAAAGTAAAATAATAAAAAGTATCAAATCTATTTTTTCTATGTATCGTCATGACATCACAGTGTTGACACATGAAGATTTTTTAAAATTGCCGCTTTTTTCAATTGCCACGACTCACTGGTCAGACTCTAGGATTTAGCTCGGAAATAAAAACCGATGTTTTTAAATAAGTAGGGTAAGTAGGGCGTGAGTAGGGTAGGGTATCAAATGAAAGAGTATAACTTTTGTGACAACAATATGCTACCATGGAACTGATCTGATGATGGAACAGGAAGAACTCAACAGGACTTCATCATTTAAATACATTTTTTTTTCTGAATTTGGGTTTGTTAAAATCGTTTTGAATAGTTGACACTAAAATTGATCATATTCATGGTTTAGTGATGAAGCCTAATAGTGATAGGAACTAATATTTTAACCTTGGATTAAGGAATGTGTAAAGATAATTAAAAGATAAGTAGCTGTTACAAAAAGGGTCACATAAAAAAGTAATTATTATATGTAGTAAGTACCTAGGTATAGCTAAAAAACCCCCGACTTAAAAAATCAACCAAATTAAAACAGAAAGAACTTTAAAAAGGTACCACCTACCTACTCAGAGACATGAAATTTGCCTTCGGCACCTTAACTTCGGAAACTTAAATCATTGAGGAGTTTTCTGATGAGAAGGTTGTCTTAGGTGGTCCATCAATTTGTACCTAGTTCTTTATAGGCCGATTCTATTGATGGAAGTCCATAATTTAGTAATTTACAGCATTGTGGGATGCTATTCTGCTCATCATTTCGACGGTTCTCATCAGATCTTCACCAAGGTTTTATGGGACCAGCTCGGGAGTCTCACCTTCCAAATAAAATGATCGAAATCGAACTTCACATGCCGGAGTACAGCGTGAACATATCCACATACATACCAACATACAAACAATATACCTACCTTTAAGGTAGACCCGTAATACGGGTCGAATTGAAAACCTCCTCTTTTAAAGTCGGTTAAAACAGCATCATAAAGAATATCCGTATGCCCAGACGGATCCGGATATATGGAGAGACAAAAAGTGTACCTATACGTTATTTTAGGAATTGCCGGATATCCGGTTTTTTTAATTACCTGCCGGATATCCGGTTAATCATGTATTGATTCCACACAACATACTTCTTCAATACAACATTCAAACTAACTAAGTAAAAGCAGAAAAATCACTTTATCCGGATAACCGGACAAAATATCCGGATAAAAAATAGCCTATATGTTAATCGGGGTCTAAAGCTATCTGCATACCAAATTTGGTTAAAATCGGATAAGCCGTTTCTGAGATTAGCGGGCACAAAGGCACACACAAACAGACAAACAGACAAACAGACAAACAGACAAACAGAAAAACAGAAAAATAGGTTCTACTGCGTTCATAGATACCCATACAATTTATATTTTTTTTATATCTTCCAAAAACAGACACCGCTGAGTTACGATTTTATTATATGTATAGATAGATAATAATATACAAGTCCAAAGAATAAAAATAAAGTTTACAAATGAAAAATAATGTCAGTAAATGAAGTTATTTGCAGCTGTACAAGGGCTGAGGTCAAATTAACACTAAGATTACATTAAATAGAACAACACAAAAATTGAGAACACAATTAGTATACTTCGAAATATGACTTTCAATATGTTTTTTTTAGTAAACCCACACTAGAAATATTCAACGACGTTTTAACGAAATTAGCCACGAGAATGGAAACCATTGCGTTTCAGAAAAGAGAATAGATTCATAGTTAAATAAATAAATAAATATTGCACGACTTTACACAGCGCAATCTAGCCCCAAACTAAGCACTAGGTGCGTACTATGGGTACTAGACAACGGATATACTACATAATATACTTTTTTTTTGTAAATACATACATATGATACATAGAAAACACTGAATATCCCATGTCTTCAGACCGTGGTGAGTCCTAGGACATGTTGGTTTCCTCACGATGTTTTTCCTTCACCGTAAGAGCGATGTTATTAGCGCACATACCTTTTTCTTAAAGAAAAAGACATTGGTGAGCGGTCGGTCTGGATTCGAACCCACGACTCTCAGAATGAAAGCCGGGGTATCTACCACTAGACCAACACCGCTCAGTTGCAGATACAATAATCCTCCTGTGGCAGTCAGGTAAAAATAGTCAAGTCGTAGGTATTTTAATAAGTCAAGTCAAAGGACTCAATGAAGGCATATAAATTGCGGCTATTTATAATGATTAGACGAGATTTGGAACGCAAAAGTCCATATTTGGCTCTAATTTTCATTTTCATTAGGTACACTTGCACACTTTCACTAAAACTGAATTGATTAATATGCACCCGAAATAAAACAATTTTCACGCATTTTAACTAAGTTTCACGAAAATGAAAATTCGTCAATACGTTTCCTCAACGCAGTCCCGCCAAAACTCCGAAACATTGATTTATTAATCCTACTATCCATGGACGGAAGTAGAACTTACAAAAAATTAAAGAGAGCAATACCTCTCAGAAACCCCAAATATTCAATTTCACCAATCCTCCTCTAATAATAGACTCGATACTGTAAAACGCAACAACCCCTACCTAAGGGTAAAACGCAACGATAGCGCGATTCAGGGTGCCATCTAGCGGCAGGTGAAGTAAACTAATCTACCTACATGTAAAATAAATTTAATACTGCAAGACGTTGCACGTATCATCATCTAGCCCTATAAAAAGCACTAGGCTTGTGCTATGGGTACTAGACAACGGATATCTATTATTATGTAAAATTGACTCAAAAATCAAAAAAAATCTAAAATCAAAGTACGTTTATTCATTCGGATATTAGCAAGATATCTCTTTGACATGTCATTTTTTTTTATTTAATCTACTCTACTATGTCTTCGGATCGCGACCTCCATGACATGAGAAGAAGACACAAGAAACTCATGGGGTTTTTTTTTGTATATTTTATTTTTTGCAGTAATAATATAATAATAATAAATAAGTATTTGTTTTTATGACATATATTTATAAAACCTATAAGTTAGATCTATGACCTAAGTCATGAAGTTTAAATATCAGTACTTTATCTATTTTTGTTCTAATGACGATGTTTCAAAACTAAAATTTTCGTTAAGGTGGCCAAAACCGGGGCTCTTGCCCTACTGTTTGGAATTGTAATGATGTTGAAATGAAATTTCAGTCAATTTCAATACAGGAATCAGGACGGGAAATTTCGCAGACCTAAATTGAATCATTTTAGTCTTGAAATTAAAGATATTTTTTGGTTTTAATAGCGTGGTGTTTATTAGAACTTTTTTCTTCCTTCTTGATCCATTGAATTGTTACATTTTTTTGGGCTCCGCGTGCATTTGTCAGAGGACGCAATTTTATTTTTTAGATATCAAGGGGGGGTTACTTTAAAGTTAAATAATAGTTTGTGGGGTTGTTGCTCTTGTCCCACAGCCGCCATCTTGGAAAAACGGGTTCAAATGGTTTATTTGACGAACTATAGGTCTCACAAAAAAAATAGGATTTTGTATTGTTAATAAGATTATCTACAACTTTCGTAAAGTAACTTTTAGTTGTAGAACTAAAAATAAAAAGTTATAAGCGAAAATCCATGACAATTTGAGAAATAAATTCTATTGGTTATTTATAAACCGATTTTGATGATTATTTTTTTATTCGGAAGGTAGAAGTCCCAAGGTGGCTCCATAAAAAATGATATGAATCGGACGAGGATCTTCGGAGTGATGAGCAGAATAGTTCCTCAGAAAGTAGTAAATTGCTTATTTTTGGACTTTTACCAGTAGAATCAGACCGTGTGCTACTGGTTAGGGATTGATGAAGCACCTGTAACCACCTTCTCAACAGAGAACTCCTCAATGATTAAAGCTATGGTTACAATTTTATTGAATAGATATAGGTACCATGAGCTAGAATTTAGGTAGTCAATGGGTCCCGACTCCCGACTGTTAAAGTCGCTATGTTCTGTGACTACTGGACTTGTTTTATTTGCTTTTCAGTTTTTATTATGTATATGTTTTTATTTAAAGTTTTTTACGCAGGCGGGTTTTTAAATATTTATTAAAATAAGTGTAGAAGTAAAAAGTAAAAAAAAAAGTATAAAGTATAATATAATATAATTTAGGTAATAGGTAGGTATAGGTAGGTAATACTAAATACCTATAAATATACCTACTCGTCCTATAGAAGTATAGATAACAAATCGCACGGTGACTTAATCATAATAATCAGAGCAACATGGTAACATACATAGGTATTTATTAAAAGACTTCAAAAACGGGGCGGTTGTCATTTTTAGGGTTCCGTACCCAAAGGGTAAAAACGGGTCCCTATTACTGAGACTTCGCTGTCTGTCCGTCCGGCCGTCCGTCTGTCCGTCTGTCACCACTCACCAGGCTGTATCTCATGAACCGTAATAGCTAGAAGGTTGAAATTTTCACAGAAGATGTATTTCGGTTGCCGCTACAACAAAAAATACTAAAAACAAAATAAAACAATTATTTAAAAGGGGCTCCCATACAACAATCGTGTTTCAAAAACTACAAGGGAATTCTAGTACGATGTGAGGTCGCTTCTGATTGGTCGAGTTAAATCGAGTTGGTCATGGAATTCAAAATGGCTGCCCTATCAGTCAAATATACTTCACTGCCTTCACTGACCAAGGAGTTTCTTATAAGTTTAAGATTTTCTTTGAATCAAAGTTGTTGTAAACCATTTTAGGGTTCCGTACCCAATTGTGATAGTGGTACGGAACCCTTCGTGCGCGAGTTTCGGACTTGGCCGGGTTTTTTATTTTTGGTGATAGTTAGTAGGTACTTAACTAAAATTCATATCGCTTTTTGTTAGAGTAGGTATTATAGGTACTATAGAAAAGAGAAAACAGTTATAGCTGCTAAGACTATTTATTATATAAAATATGTATAGGTATGTACTATATCACTAAATCTAAAATTTTAAAATTTAAATCAATATAGTAGGTTTACATTAAAACATTAAAATAACATTGTTCTGACATGATGGCATAGGTAGGATAGATTTTAAGTGGATGTTTATTTATTAGCAGAGGGAGCATACAACCAGGAGAACCATTTTGTCGATCGAAAGAAAACGAGTTTCTTTTCAAAACAAAAAAGGGACTCAAACGACGAGAAAAAGAAATGAAAGTTTTTTGTCGACCGAGAAAATGTTTCTCTTGCTCTTGCTAGCACTGCAGACTTGAAGAGATAAAATAAAGCCCTGCAGTTTGAATATTTTAATTTTCTCTATAAAATTCGTATATGTACCTACCTACTTATTTTATTTTATTTTTGGCTTCATATCTCCATAAAAATAAGTAAATAATAAAAAAGATTATTTACTAAAAATCTTAACAGTGTTAACCTTAGATTTGGTCCCCTTCGCACACACATAATATGGCACAAGGAAAATCCCGAATCGCGGGAGGCCTCTACCTATACAATTTTGATTTCAAATAATTGTTCAATAAGTATATTACAAATGTATTCTGAGTATGCTGCGGCTGACAAATGACTGATCTTCATCAGAAAGACTATCAAATTCATCCTTTTTATCTTTATTATTGAATAAAGATAATAAGGATTTGGTGTACTGTCTATGTAGCGTACCATCGATTTGGTGTACTGTCGATGTAGCGTACCATCGATTTGGGGTACTTTCGATACATTAATCTGTCGATGGAACGTTTTCGATACAACGACCGTCGATGTAGTGATCGTCGACATTATGAACTAGACCCGTCAGAAATAGGGTGCCTGCAAAAAACTATACGTGTCTCATTGAAATCAAATTGTATCTTACAACGAATAAGGTTGTCAGAGTCTTTCCAATAATCGTTAATAGCAGCTATAGAAGTTTTCACCGTATCGTCTATACTACGCTCTATTTTATTTTGAAAATGTTTGATGAAATATTCGTCTTCTGATTCGTATTCTTTAATTAAATCTGTAAACTCTGTTGTAAGTCGTTCTACTGCATTTCTGGTAATTGTAGCTAATTCATCAAAGCTGCCTGGTTTTTCTTTTTCTAACGTGTCAGCAATCAATTTGGTTTTAATTATATTTAAACGTAAATTAAAAATTAAAATAAATATTTTATATTTAGGTCGGGACACAAGTAAATTATTTAATATGGCTGTAAACATTGAATTCATATCATTCATATATTGTCCACCAAGCCGTTGGCTTTGTAACTGTTCATAACACTTACGCTGTATGTCATTAAGAAAATTGGGATTAAATTGTTTTAACCAATATTTTTTTTTGTCAAGATATTCCCAAGTACTAAAACTACTTTGTGTGACGAGTATCACTAAGTTAGTTTTTTTTTGTAATTGTTTATTATTTTTGAACAAAGTTACATAGGACGTTAACAATTCTTGTTTTTCTCTCCTAAGATCTACCATTGCCTTTGGTTTATCCGGAAGTTTCTCAAACTTAAGTAATTCACCGACATAACTATTAACGATACGACCCAAAAAATGATCAGGAATAATTTCTAATCTCGAGCGCATGTGTCGAATTATCGAGGCTAAACGTTGATATTTTTTTGCTTTTACTGGAAACCTGTTAATAGTATGCCAGGCGATGATAATCAGTTTAGGTCCAAGATACCGTGGCATTCTACAAGTGCATAGTAAACGAAAAACAGCGTCGTCGTCATCTTCGTTTAAACTGCTAGTTAGTTTTAGAAGCTGCTCGAATAATTTATTTTGTTCGTAATGATTGTCTTCAACTATAGTATTGTTAAGTAAAGCCTTATAAATAACTTTTCTCACAGAAACGTTCTTTCTTTTACCCCAGGCTTTGTCGATTATCTTTATCAAATTTTCTAGAGGGAAGCAAGTGAAAGCGAACCTGATACCATGTTTATGTACAGACACATGCTTATTTAGTATAACTTCTACAAAATTTTGACATTGAGACATTGGTAACTTCGTCCGATAGGCGTTAAATATTGGTAGGCAGAAATGAATATAATCTTCAATCATGTATGGTAAAAACTTTTGTAATGGTATCTGAGGACGTGAATAGTGGACAAGTCTACAAAGTGCTTCTTGGACGTACAACTGATCCTTTGGTATGTTAACATAATCAATTTTACCATCGTTTGGTTGATATTTCGCTAAGAATTCTAGTTTACTGGATTCGTCAGCTAAAGTATAAATGCCAAATACTGAAACTTTTGCTAAGTTAGAGTTTAGGTCTGAGTCATAGAGGCACTGAATCAATATTTTTAAGAACTGTTGGCCAATGTCAGCTGGAAAATATATCCTTAGTTTATGTAAGGTCCAGTTGATAGTCGAATCGAATCTGCTTTTTCTGATAAACTCCTTAATTTTGCCAAATTCAGTGATGAGTAAACTACAATCTTGTTTTAAGTAACGCTTAATATTATCTTCATCGAACCGTTCTTTAACCTCCAAGTTACGAAGGTAGTGTTCAAAATCAATAGTTATAAAGTTGTTTACTATTTCTGGGATATCAGCTTTTGTTTTTCTATAAGACACTAAAAGATCTAAGATCTGTGTAACGTATCCATTAATCTCCTTCTTGACCTTCTTGTAGTTTTTTATTCCCTTCTTCGTGTTTGTGCACGGAATTTTACTTACAATTTCCAACTTTCCAATATAAAATTGAAATAAATAATCGTACAATAATTGTTTTTGTTCCGTGGTTTTGCAACAATCTTTCAATGTACGTAAAGGCATAGCGTTAGGCTCTATAAGTTTGATCAGAAAATCTGGTACTGTAATATTGTTTACGATGTAGTATAAAAGCGCAATACATCTGTAATCTCTGACACTATAGTAATATTTATGTGTGTCGAAAACGTCTAAATTGAAAAATATTTTTTCTAACGCTGACCAACAGTCTTTGTTGAAATTTAAAACATTGTTTTTGGAAATTAATTCCTTTAAAAAGTCCTCTTTCTCATTTCGCATACCGTACATATGCATCGACATGCCGTAAAAGTAATTAAGTAAAAGTAGCATATCGTTCTGGTTTCTAATAGAGTGGAACAGAACTTTCAAAATGGTTAACTTTTTCCCTCTCTCATGTGTAAGCATGATTATTTTTTTAATATGTTCAAAAGCTTTATCAAAACTCAAGAATTGATACCAAAGGTAATCATTACCGATACCCAATATTTCTTCTTTACTTTCTATATGGCATTTAGCCCATGATTCTATTTCATCTTCCGACATTATTTCATAAAACCCTCTATGATAAAAGTTTTTGTCCGTTTCAAAAAGACAGTGTGGGTATTTTCTGTGGAACATATTTTTTAAGAAACTATATCTTTGGCCTTTTGGAATTATATCAAAAATATATTTGTTTGTTACGTAGAAACTGCAAAATTCGGATACGCCATAGTTTTCACGGTGTAGTTCAGCTTCAAACAGAACAGTAGCAAATGTCTTAGCGTCTACAACGTTACTGTACTTTGCTAAAACTGATTTGCTGATACTTTTTAAATAAAACACTGGATCGCGTAGAACTCTGTGTTTATGTTCTTTCATTAAATGTTTAGAATGTCTGTTGCTCATAATTGGACTGATTCCGTATGTTTCCAACAAATTTAGATAATTCTCATCCGATTTTAGAAACATATGTCTCATGGCATGCAAAACGCGGGCCATATAATATTTTTTATATTTATCTGTGCTTAAAATACCGAGATACACCTCTAGTAAAGGATATGAATCATTTAGAAAATCCCTAACATAGTTATCTCGATTTCCAATAATAGCCCGAGGTAGTTCTTTATGTTTCTTGATAACTTCATATTTAAATTCTTCATTCGCTATCAGAAGAAACTTGGATGCTTCGTTAAACAACTTATTTTCATAACAGTAGGTGTAAAAGTCTATAATAATGTTATTATTTTTCAAATAAAATTGAAGAGTACAAATGAGTTTTTTCTTCATCCGTTTAGACATATGAGGAAAAACATTGAGTTTGAGGTATTCAATGTTTATAACTTCTTCGAATTCCTTGTCACCGAGCCATTTACACTTTTTAAGTGCTCTAGAGATATACAATTCGTCAGCACATTTAAGTATATCTATAATGTAGTCAATATTTTTATTTTTTGCTGCTACATCGATTTTAAATAAAACATCTGCATCGAGTTCTTTTGCGTCTGAATTCAGTTGTTTGACATCAACATTGCTTTTGATTGCTTCATTGACTTTTAGATTTAAATCTTTTTGCCTTTGGCCTAAATTCTCGCCGTTTAGTATCAACATTTTTTACGTCCAACGACAACTAGCAAGAAAAAATTAGTAGTAGATATCTCGTACCTAACTAAGATTGTGATTCATCTGTAACAAAGTATAAAATATATTATTTCAAGTTTTGTTTCTAATCGGATAAAATCACTGTGCGCTGTGTTATACTTTTAAGTTATTAAGCCTTCATAGATGTCAGCACGATCGATATTTTATTTTTTTATTATTTGTGGAACATTCACAGCAACTTAATAAAGTGAATATAAATATATAGAAAACAGAAAGGCAATGAGGAGGAACACTAACTTTTTATCCCGGCAGAGGGCGTTAGTCGGATGATCTTTGGTTTGAATTAAGAACTGTCAAACAGGTGTTTTTTACAACTCTTGGCGCCAAATTGGCCATATCGGTCTCAGACCGAAAGAAAAAAAAACTTGGCGTTTTCATTGGGGGGTGGGGGACCATCATCAAAAAAAAAAAGATCATCCGACGCCAGCGCCATCTGCTTTTAGCTTTGCGTGTGGCACCCCATTACGAACATTCACAATAGGAATAGAATATAGGAAATACATAAAGACTTATTGTAGTAAAACACTGGATGGTGAACCTATGACCTTATGACTAGTAGTAGTTACCTACTGCGGGTTTGACATATTGACACAGCCTGAAAACCACAAATCCTAGATTCTAGGTCAACCAACTGTCATCAGTCAAAAGACATCTATGGGTTTCTAGGATGTAGTCTAGATGGCGCTGAAAGCCCTATCTATTATCTATGACGACCTCTGTGGCGCGTCGTGCGAGAGCGCGACTGCAATGCAGGAGGTTGCGGGTTCGATTCCCGCCGGGTGCAAGTATTTATGCTTAAAAATAAATATTTGTGTCTGGTCTGGGTGTCCTTCTATGTATAATATGTATGTATTTACAAAAGAAAAATAAATATAAGTATTATATCCGTTGTCTAGTCACCGTAACACAAGCTTAGTCGCTTACCACGGGGCTAGATGGCGCTGTGTGTTGTTCACAGAATTTATTTATTTATTTATGTACAGTTTTGAAGTCATAAAAAAATATAAAGTAAATGTAACACCGGCACCGTTTTTATCAGCAACCTACTGATTATTTTTATCATATTTTCTCCAAAATACTTATTTATTTACGTAATTGATTATTTTGATGACTAACCAGCAACTTAATGATGCATTCGAAAAAAGTAGGCACGCTAGCCTGTATTTACCTGCTTAGTGATACTGTAAGTTATCATTACTATATGTAAGCATAAATAGAATGAAAATAATGAAAAAAAAAATCTGAAACATCTTACCGGAATTTCAGTTTTAAATCCACAGAAGTATTTTGTTATTTAGGAAGAACGTCCGCGTCTTTTCCCTTCGACATTAGTCGATAAACTGATTGATAGACTTCTCGATAATCTATATCTATAAAACGCTTTGTCGTGTAACTGACTATCAACGCATAGCCTAAACCGATGATAATAGACAGCTGAAATTTGTAGCGTGTGTTATTTATTATGATGTGGTCTAGTTGGTACAGACGTTGGATTACAGACAGACCCAGAGACGCAAGTTCTAGCCTCGCCGCGAGTGAATTTTTGAATTTCTTTACTGATTTCCAAAACAGGATGAGGTCTTCAATTCGGTTAAGGTTAATTTTGTTTGGTAGGTATTTTGCTGGAACCTATCTTTGGGAATTACCCGAAGTTGGTAATGTATTTTCAGGCCATCACCCAAAGAGCATATAATCACTACGTTTTAGTGAACTTTTGTGTTCAATGCGCCCACACTGGTCACTAATGATCACAAAATCTTACTACTATTCTGTGCAGTAGTACAGTGTAGTGTAGTAGTAGGCCACATTTAAGTAGATTAATTCGAGAAAAAAGAAAACAGTTATTAAGAAATTATTTATTATAAAAAACATGTGTAGGTATGTATCTATATCACTTACATGAAATTTACATTAACTTATAATTAAATTAAATCTAAAAGTACCTTATATTAAAATAACATTGATTTGACGTCATAGCATAGGTAGGATATCTTTAGGGGACGTTAATCAGATTTGAAGAGAAGATGTTTCAACTATGTTATAGGATAACGAGAAATATATTGTTGACAGACACAAATGATAAGTCTCTTCGTCGTTTTTAAGAATAAATTATGTCGTTTCAGAAAAGAGAGTTTTTTATGGCGATCAATGTTTTTCGTGCTTGTATGCTACCGCTGGATTAAACTCACTATTTACCTATCACTAAACTAACTTTCGCCTTTATAATATTAGTAGGTAGGTAGGTATGATCCTATTCCTAATTAATGTACTTATCTAACATTAAATATGATTGATTATTATGTTTTGATAATTAAATTATTGATAGATTCTTGCATTATAATAACCATTAAATAAGGATGTAGGTAGGTATTATATACTAATACATAAGAGATAAATGTGGTTTAAACTATGAATCCTCCATGGCTCTCCTTCTACAGTCTAAATTACACTTTGTTATAGGTACCTATATACCTATATTTAAAATATTACAAGCTATAAAATGTGCGTAAAAAAGGGGGTACATATTTGAATCTCGAAAGTTAAAATGCTAACTTACATTTAAAATATCAAAAGTTATTCGAAACATCGAAAATTAATAAAGGTTTTCTGTCACAGAAACGACGTCGGGGTGGTAGGTGCGAGAAGGTTAAAGTAAAAGCTACGAAATTTAAATATGTACAAGGCCTTACAACGGTTCATAATTGTAAGAAACAAATTTGTGAAATATAAAACTTTGCAATTTATCATCTTGAATATTTTTGATTTTATCTATAATATGCGAGTAACTTTTTGAATTACGAAGTAACTGTTGATTAACGAGACTTAAAGCTAATTCTTTAGTATCTTCATCAGAAAGACTTTCAAATGTATCCTTATTATCTTTATTGTTGAAGTCTAATAGGTGTTCGCAAAAGGCGATATGTGCGTCATTGGAATCAAATTGTACCTTACAACGAATAAGGTTATCAGAATTTTTCCAATAATCGTTAATAGCGGATATAGAAGTTTTCACCGTATCGTCTATACTACGCTCCATTTTACTTTGGAAAAGTTTATTATATTTGCCTCTTGATTTGTATTCTTTAATTAAATTTGTAAACTCTGTTGCAAGTCTTAATACTGCATTTCTGGCCATTGTAGCTAAGTCATGAATGTTGCCTGGTTTTCCGTTTTCTAACGTATCAGCAATCAATTTAGTTTTGATTATATTTAAACGTAAATCCCAAATTAATGTAAACGTTTCACTTTCAGGTAAGGATCTTAGTACATTGTTTAATATGGCTGTAAACATTGAATTAATATCATTCATATATTGTCCATCAAGTGTGTGGCTTTGTAACTGTTCATAACACTTACGTTGTATGTCATTAAGAAAATTGGGAACGAATTGTTTCACGACATATTTATTTTCCAGAAGTTTACTCCAAGCACTAAAACTACTTTCTGTGATGAGTTTCACTAATTTCGATCTTTTTTGTAATTGTTCATTATTTTTAAACAAAATAACATAGGACGTTAACAAGTCTTGTATTTCTGACCTAAGAATTACCATTTCGTGTGGTTTATCCGGAAGTTTCTCAAACTTGAGTAATTCATTGACATGACTATCAACGATAGGATCCAAAACTTCATCAGGAATCAATTCTAATTTCGAGCCCATGTGTCGAATAATCGAAGCTAAACGTTGATATTTTTTTGCTTTTACCGGAAACGTGTTAATAGTATTCCAGCCGGTAATAATCAGTTTAGAATCGAGATACCGTGGCAATCTACAAGTGCATAGTAAACCAAAAACAGCGTCGTCGTCATCTTCATTTAAACTGCTTGTTAGTTTTAGAAGCTGTTCGAACAATGCATTTTGCTCGTAATGATTGTATTCAGCTGTAGTCTTGTTAAATAAGGCCTCATAAATAACTTTTCTTACAGAAACATTCTTTGTTTTACCCCATGCTCTGTCAATCATCTTTATCAAATTTTCCAGAGAGAAGCAAGTGAAAGCGATCCTGATACCATGTTTTTGTATGGACACAGGCTTGTTTAGTACAGCTTCTACAAAATCTAGACATTGAGGCATTGGTAACTTCGTACGATAGGCGTTAAATATTGGTAGACAGAAATGAATATAATCTCCAATCATGTACGGTAAAAACTTTTGTAATGGTATATGAGGACGTGAATAATGGACAAGTCTACAGAGTGCCTCTTGGACGTACAACTGGTCTCTTGGTATGTTAACATGATCAATTTTACCTTCTTTTGGTTGATATTTTGCTAGAAATTCTAATTTACTGGATTCGTCAGCTAAAGTATAAATGCCGAATACCGAAACTTTTGCTAAGTTAGAGTTAAGTTTTGGGTCAGAGAGGCATTTAACCAATATTTTTAAGAATTGTTGGCCAATGTCAACTGGAAAATATATCTTTAGTTTACGTAAAGTCCAGTTGATAGTCCACTCGTACCGGCAGTGATCGTTCCTGATAAACTCCTTAATTTTATCAAATTCAGTGATGAGTAAGTTACAATCTTGTTTTAAGTAACGCTTAATATTATCTTCATCGAAATGTTCTGCGACCACCAACAAACGATGGTATTGAAAATGTTCGGGATCAAGACTTATGAAGTTGCTAACTATTTCTGGGATGTCATCTTTAGTTTTTGTATAAGACTCTAAAAGATCCAAGACGAGTTTAGCATACGCATTAATCTCTTTCTTGACATTTATATACGGATTTTCACGTAGAATTTGCAATTTACCAATATAAAATTGTAATAAATAATCGTACAATATCTGTTTTTGTTCTGCAGTTTTGCAAAAACCTTTCAATGTACGTAAAGACATAGCGTCCAGCTCTAGAAGTTCGTTCAGGAAATCTGGTACTGTAATATTGTTTACGATGTAATATAAAAGGGCAATATTTCTATAATCACTGTTAGTTGTATTATATTTCTGTGTGTCGAAAACGTATAAACTATAAAATATTTTTTCTAACGCTGTCCAACAGTCTTTGGTGAAATTAAGAACATCGTGGTTAGAAATTAATGCGTTCAAAAAGTCCTCTTTATGATGTTTCATTTCGTTGACATGCCTCGCGTAAAAGTGATCAAGTAAAACTTGCATGTCATTCGGGGTTCTAACAGAGTGGATCAGAATTTTCAAAATGGTTAATCTTTTCTCTCTCTCAGGTGTAAGCATGATGAATTTCTTAATAGGTTCAAAAGCTTTATTAAAACTCAAGAATTGATACCAAAGATAATCATTACCGATACCCAATATTTCTTCTTTACTTTCTATATGGCACATGGCCCATGATTCTTTTTCATCTTCCGTCATTATTTCATAAAGCCCTCTATGGTAAAAGTTTTTGTCCATTTCAAAAAGACAGTGTGGGTATCTTCTGTGGAACATATTTTTTAAGAAACTATATCTTAGACCTTTTGGAATTATATCAATAATATGTTTGTTTGTTATGTAGAAACTGTGAAATTCGTAAACCCCATAATTTTGATGGTGTGGTTCAGCTTGGAACAGAACAGTAGCAAATGTCTTAGCGTCTTCAACGTTACTGTACTTTACTAAAACTGATTTGCTAATACTTTTCAAATATACCAATGGATTCCGTAGGACTCTGTGTTTATATTTCTCCATTAAATGTTTAGAATGTCTGTTGCCTAAATTTGGACTGATTCCGTAAGTTTCCATCAAATTTAGATATCTCTCATCCGATTTTAGAAACATATGTCTCATGGCATGTAAAACGCGGGTCATAGAATATTTTTTGTGTTCGTCCGTGATCAAAATACCGAGGTACATCTCTAGTAAAGGATATGAATCTTTTAGAAAATCCCTTACGTAGTTATCTCGGTCACCAGTAATAGCACGAGGTAGATCTTTATGTTCCACGATAACTTGATATTTAAATTCTTCATTCGCTATCAGAAGAAACTTGGATGCTTCGTTAAACAACTTATTTTCATAACAGTATGTGTAAAAGTCGATAATAATGTTATTATTTTTCAAATAAAATTGAAGAGTACAAATGAGTTTTTTCTTCATTCGATTAGACATATGAGGAAAAACATTGAGTTTGAGGTATTCAATGTTTATAACTTCTTCAAATTCCTTGTCACCGAGCCATTTACACTTTTTAAGTGCTCTCGAGATATACAATTCGTCGCCACATTTTAGTATATCTATAATGTAATCAATATTTTTAATTTTTGCTGCTACATCAATTTTAAATAAAACATCTGCATCGAGTTCTTTTGCATCTGATTTCAGATGTTTGACATTAACTTTGCTTTTGACTGCTTCATTGACTTTTAGATTTAAATCTTTTTGCCTTTGGCCTAAACTCTCGCCGTTTAGTATCAACATTTTTTTTTTCTACGTACCTACAACGACAACTAGCATGAAAAAGGCTGAGAATATTTAGTTCTAATCGCAGAGCCAGCCGGTTAAGTAGCGGTAGATGAGTAGGTAAGTAGTATCTCGTACCTTCCTAAAATTGTGGATTCACCTGTAACCAAGCAGAAATATATTTTAAGTTTTATCTCTAATTCAATAAATAAAAAATACTGTAGCGCGGCGGCGGCGGCGCGGGCGCGTGTTCTAAACATATAGGTACAGTGGCCGGCAGATAAGTTGAAAAATGTTGATGTGCAAGGGGAAAGTTCGCGTAGTACATTTTACATGCGACTTCTATGAAAAATCGACTTCTCATCTTTCATTTTTTCAACTTATCTGCCGGCTATTGTTACTAGTTGGGTAGGTACATTTTAAATCTCAAAATTAAAATACCTATGTAAAAACATCGAAATTTAAAATATCGAAAGGTCATGACATCGAAACTAAAATATCGAAAGATCATATTTTCGAATAGGTAGTTAAAATAACTAAGTTCAATATATCGAAAATGAAATCATCTCTAAAAGTTACATCGAAACACAGCAAACATTTTATAGTACCTAGGTAGGTAGGTAGGTACCTAATATTTATGGGTGTTTAAAAAAAACTCGAGAAGGTTAAAAACAAAGAACTCGGAACTCAAAACAATTATATTCATATATTTTCGATGTTTAACGAAAAATGTTTAAAACATCGAGAATTAAAAGTAATTCTCGAAAATTCGAAAAACGTTTAAAACATCGTGAATTAATTTTAATTCTCGATGTTTTAAACATATTTAGAATTTTCGAGATTTAAATAGGTCCCAAGAGTCC
Organism: Idaea biselata; assembly: GCA_958496205.1. Lineage (NCBI taxonomy): Eukaryota > Metazoa > Arthropoda > Insecta > Lepidoptera > Geometridae > Idaea > Idaea biselata. The sequence continues at coordinate 6,594,343 of OY292404.1, forward strand.
CAACTAGTTCCATTAAGCCTTGATAGATGTTAGCAAAATATAGTACCTACGTAGGAAATAGCTACCTACTGTAGTAGAGAGAGAGTTATAAAACTGCACGAAGAACTGTGGTAGGTAGGTAGATCCTAATGACCAGTAGATAGGTATAAAAAACGGGGCAAGTGCGACACTCGCGCATAAAGGGTTCCGTACCACTATCACAATTGGATACGGAACCCTAAAATGGTTTACAACAACCAATTTTTAAATTTTATAGGAATATATGAAATATTTATCTTCGATTCTTACTCCCATCAAACGACCGAATCAGTCAAAAAAAAAACCTTGGCACAAAGAAAATCTGAAACATCGTTTGTTGTATGGGAGCCCCTTTTAAATAATTGTTTTATTTTGTTTTTAGTATTTGTTGTTGTAGCGGCAACCGAAATACATCTTCTGTGAAAATTTCAACCTTCTAGCTATTACGGTTCATGAGATACAGCCTGGTGACAGACGGACGGACGGACGGACGGACGGACGGACGGACGGACGGACGGACGGACGGACGGACGGACGGACGGACGGACGGACGGACAGACAGACAGACAGACAGACAGACAGACAGACAGACAGACAGACAGACAGACAGACAGACAGACAGACAGACAGACAGACAGACAGACAGACAGACAGACAGACAGACAGACAGACAGCGAAGTCTCAGTAATAGGGTCCCGTTTTTACCTTTAGGTACGGAACCCTAAAAATTGAGTTGTTTTGAGACGGGTACCTATCCTTAATCCTCATTAACAAGCTGTCTACCTAGCGAGGAATCGATCATGCTTCTAGGTAAGGTGATGCAATTTTTTATTTAGAGAGCAAAATCTTAAGCTGCGCTCCGCAGTTTTACTTTAGTAAATGAAAGACGAATGTGTAGTGTAGGTAGGTAGGTAGGTAGGTACCTACCTACTTAGATAGACTTACTGTAAAATAATCTAGCTAGGTAAGTTACCTACTTATCTATAGCCATAACAAAACCACGAGCTTTTTAATAATATTTGTTTGAACGATTTTAGATGCAGAGGCAGGCCAACCGGCTTTTGCAACCAAGGTCAAAATAAACATGCTAGTTTTTTTTACTGTTGTCGTCATTAATTCATTATCTACATAGGTAAGTACATAAACCTTTCTATCTAATCTTAATTACATAATATTCTTATTTATTATACATGTGGGTGGGATACTGAACAATAGAAACTTACTTTTACACTGCACAAGATAAGTTTGATACGACAAAACACTAGCGCACCCCTCTACTCTTTGATACGAACGAAGTTCCTTGTATTATACTTTTCGGAAGTACCTACCTACCCCTACCCACAGATTAATAAGAATATCATAACGACGAAATATGGAACGAAATGAACAAACTAACTGGCGGCTAGTGGCTCTAGCACATGGCGACGTTATTATCTGCCGGTAATATCGGATGCATATAAAAAATATGTGCGATAATAACTTCGTTAACCGGCGAAGAAAACATGGTAAGTAAACTTGCGACTTAGTTAGGTCTGACTGAACATATTAAACGTGCTTGAGTAACGTGTTCTTTCCTCTGGGCAAGGCAGACAAGGCTGGGGGTGGTATAGGTGCTAGCGGTCCTCATTGAACTATAATTAAAGTTTCCTTAGTTAATTAGTAGGTACCTATAGTAAATAGGATTCTAAAAGATAAGAGAACGAAAATTTGATTTTAGATTTTTTTGGCAAAAATCGAAAGTAAGCCTTAGTTTAGAACGACAAAAAGATAAATAAAAACAATTACTTTAGACTTTTATTCAAATGAGTTTTTCAAGTAAACCATGGCTCATTGAGTACCACATCGAAATAGCTCAAATTGAACAATTACTTAGAAAGTTTTGAGGTTCTTAAAAACTTTTTGAAACGAGTTTGGTTAATGAATGCGGGGTGGCACACGCAAAGCTGTGAGCAGATGGCGCTGGCATCGGATGATCTTTTTTTTTTTTATGTTGATGGTCCCCCACGAATAAAAACGCAGAGTTTTTTTTTTCTTTCGATCTGAGATTGATATGGCCAATTTGGCGCCGAGAGTTTTTTTTCAATTTATTTCGGTCTGAGACCGATATGGCCAATTTGGAATAGCCAGGGTCAAGTTTTAGAATATTTCAAGTTTCTTCTTATTATAGTTTTGTTTGGCGTTGTACATCTTGCCAGTATCAAGTATTTTGCATGAAATTAGCCCGATCGGGCCTCTAATTTCAAGTCAGGGGCTATGGTAAAGCGGTGGCAACTTTACTATAACCTTCAAGGAGCTTCAGCGCGAACGACGGAAAGTCCATGTTTAACACTCAATTTTGTTTTCACTAAACTTGTGCACATTCACGGAACTAAATTGAATAAGATCCCACCAAAATTACACAATTTAATCGAGTTTACAACATAGTTTCGAAAATAAAATTGGAGCACAACATGTTGTCTCCGCTTTCCCGCCGAAACTCCGCCGAGAGTTGTAAAAAACACCTGTTTGACAGTTCTTAATTCAAACCTAAGATCATTCGACTAACGCCCTCTGCCGGGATAAAAAGTTAGTGTTCCTCCTCTAGGCGTAGGTTTGTCATTGTGATACAACATTGCGACTTCACATTGATGAAGTAGAAGTCCGATGCATTTAGTAGGTACTCTGGGTAGGCATCAATGAGATGCCTACCCGACCCAACGCAATTTTCACTCGCTGTACGCCGCCGGTCAAATGACAGTAAAGCTAGGGATACACTGTGTGTACAAGATACATGATGTCATTGTATAAATCAACACTGTCAACGTGTGTCCACCGTCACAATAACCAAGCAAACCCAGTTCTCTAATACCTACGCATATATGTTATAGCTTCCCCAGCTATGACCAGCAAGGGTATAAAGAGAGGGGTCTACCCCCAGGGGCAACCAGGGGGTGACAGGGTCACAATAACCAGTGGCAGATGTCTCAACCATGTGGCTCGATATCAAGACATGTAGTTGTCGTGTAGACAGTGCCTGCGCGGTGACGCCCACCCGACTACATTTTGTTTTAGGATGGTTACAAAGTTAGACAATGCTGCTGATGTTATCGGCCGGTAAAATGCGCCTATTGTGGGAGATCCTTAAAATCTATGGCGGTCCACAGATGTTACGAACGACCACAGATTACAATACAATTTTACAACCATTCAATCAATTTTCACTTTAAGTTGCCAGTAGAGTACGTTTACGAACAATTTTATTATTATTTTCATTTAGTATTTAAATTTTCGTTTCTTTCAGTCTACAGAGTGTTATTTATTTTATTCCAATCAATAACAATGCACGGGATATTTTGCTACTACAAAACGAACAACTTTTGTTTCAAAAATTTTGAGATTATGTTTCACTGCAAAAAGAGCTCTATTTAAAAGTAAGGGCAATTTGTATAAATGGGGTGCCACGGGCAAAGCTGTTTGCAGAGGCGCTGGCATCGGATGATCTTTTTTTTTTTCGATGATGGTCCTTCACCAATGGAAACGCCGAGTTTTTTTTTATTCTTTCGGTCTCAGACCGATATGGCCAATTTGGCGCCGAGAGTTGTAAAAAACACATGTTTGACAGTTCTTAATTCTAACCTAAGATTAATCGACTCGCGCCCTCTGCCGGGATAAAAAGTTAGTGTTCCTCCTAATTGGGTTAAAAACTGCCATTTGCTCACTTCAGACGGCGCTACTGTAGCACGTCTGACTTTATTTGACACCTTCATAGTTTTTTCGTAAACAAACATGGTTATTTTGAGATAATTTTACAAAATAACGCTTTGTTCAGCTGTGGATTGCAAAAACATAGCTAATCATTTATTCCCCAAAGATGCTAAAAGAAAAAAACAGTGGATAAAAGCTATGAGGAGAAAAAATCGACCTAGTAACTATTTAAGGTTATGTGCTGTCCATTTTAAACCTAATGGTTTTTTTGAGAGAAATTCCTACACAGGTAAGACGTTTCCTTTCTTAAAACTACTAGTGTAGGTAGAAGTTATAATAGTGTACTATTGTAACGATAGTCTGTATGAGAATGTATACCTATTCTAGGAATAGACCATTCCTTAGTTTTTACAGTATTTTCCACCTATCATCAATGATCATCGTTCAGTGATCATCACAGACGTTTCTCTCATGCCAAGCATTGTGTAAATTAGGGTCCTTATCTTACTTTATCCACATTTTCTCATTCTTTCAGGTGATAAAAATAAATAAAAAGTATTGAGGAAAACAGCAGTTCCTTCTATATTTTCTTTTACCAAAGTAATTACCGAAATAAAGCCAGGAAACCAACAACGGTTAAACAGACGTCTAGAAAGAAGCAGAAGGAGACAGTGCTTAGATACAGCACCTGGACCTAGCAGAATACAAACCGAAAATAATAAATGCTGCAACTTTAGAGAAAATATTATGAAATGAAGGAAATTTTACTTATAAATTAAAGACATTTTTCGGTTATAATCACATGGTGTTTATTTTATTACTTTAGGCATTGTTTCAACGCTCAACGTTTTGAGACCTTTACAGGTCTCTTCTTCAGGATTGACTGAGATGTTTTTGTGATTTGTCATTCTAATGTGTTAAAAAGTTACTGTGAAACTATACTGTCTTATCAACATCTAAAATTAAAAAAGGTATCAAAACGTTTCTGTGTACACAGACTCTAGCTAGATAGCAAAGTTAGACTAATATTTATTATTAACTATGCATAAAGCGTGTCAGTCAGCTAGGCCGGACCGGGCAACCGATTTACACCGAACTTTACACAAACAGATGTGCTTACAATGTGCCTCCAAACCACTTCCAGCGGCACATTCACAATGGCTGACTTCTATAGTGCCATTTCAATCTATTTTCAATAAAACTATGTAAAGTAGTTTCTTCATTTGTCCTTTGCATTGCACATGAAAGTAGGCATAGTTTCCTTCAAAGGCAAACTTCTGCTTTCATAATAACAGACGACTTTTGGGTGGTAGGTACTTAAAACCTCTCCGCAAACTCTTGGATGTGGTGTTTGGGACAGCGGTGGTAAATTGGTGCTAACGTTAACATCTCTAAAGTGACTTATATCAGGAAACTCAGGAATTTCGTCATCGAGTTCCTCTTCGACTCCAATAATACTGTTTCTATCGTACGCCTCTAGCCTAAAACAAAAACATAGAAAATCCATGAAAAAATACCCTTGTCAACCATTTGTAAACAAAGACTTATTTTTAATAAAATCATAAAAATTACAAGTCGTACGACCCCGAAAATAAGCACGTATACTTATCTCAACATGTAGGTACTTTTTACAAAAGGGTTTTTACATATTTCCAACATATAAATCAGTACAAAGCCTTTTTGTAAAAAATAACAAACAAACACTAAAATGCACTTTTTTACTAACCTTTCAATCAAAGCAGCTTTTTTTCCGCTAGTAGACGCATTCCTTTGTCTCAGCTCCCCTTTTAATTGGATTATACTCCACGTTGAATACATTTTAATTCACAAAATTCCTAAATACACATGCAATCACAGTTGAAGTTTGGTGACATCTGGTCAAGCCACACTAGCGCCACCTGCCTCGACCTTTTAGTTTTTAACCCCATTGTCAAATTTCTAACCAAAAAGGATAACTTAGAGTCCGATAGCCCTAGGAAACAGCTGATTTCTAAGTAAACTTTAAACTCAAACTTTTCGAAAAATGTATGTAAGTACTTCGAATTTCCATAATCATTGAAAAAAAGTTGTTCGTTTTGATGTATAAAACTAGGAATAGAAAAATCCCTCCTTCACGGTTTTTGATCGAAATAAAATAAAATAACTCCGTATATTGAGAACTATAAATATTATAGACACTGGCAATACTAAAAGAACCTATTCTAAAGAAAATGGCGGTTGTTGTTCTATTGAGTTGTTTCTGCAACAGAAAACCGTATTTTTAAGGACTTTACGAAAATATACGCTAAATATTGGTGAAGTAAATAGTAATTTGAATCTTAGAAAGGATAAAAATAGTAGTTTTATGTGTCGAAAGCTGTCTACTTTACAGAAATAGTCAATTTTTCTGAAGCGGTAGCCGCGGCGTTTATTTTGCTTCGTATCGCGTGTTTGTAGTGAAGTTGATAAATTTAACCTTACTTTCCTTTTAACTCTTGAATTGGAGGCGTTATTAAAAGGTTTTCTTGCTAAAGATGTGCGGAAAGTGTTCTATTACTGGAAGAAATAAAAGTGTTTTGTAACAATGGGTGATGTCGAAGAATTTAACACTCTAACCTTTGAAAAAAAGTTGATGCAGTTGAAAGACACTCAAGAAAGTATTCAAGGGTTGTCTTCGTGGTGTCTGAGGCAAAGGGCTCACCATAAGAAGATCGTTCAGAGCTGGTTGAACGTTTTGAAGCGAGTCAAAATTGAGCAGAGGCTTGTGCTGTTTTATTTGGCTAATGATGTGATACAATACAGCAAAAGGAAGAGTTATGACTTTGTTGAGAGCTGGGGGCTTAATTTGCAGAAGGCTACACCATTGGTCAGGTTAGTTTGTCCAAATAAACATGGTAAAACAATACTCAACACCATCCAATAAAATTGACAGCTCAAACCAGGTTATCTGCTGTATTAGAGGTTCTTATCAGCTTTAAGACATCTTAGTGAAGATGCAGTTTCTGTGGCAATTTTCTACCTGTTTAAAATATACCTACGTAGAAATGTTGCCATGAAAAATCATAATATCTTCAAAATTAACCCTTGGCCGAGTGTCCATACACCTGTGAGAGAGTCCCAGAGATATGGATAAGCAATTTTCTTTGTAAATTTTTCTAGTAGCCTTGAACATGAAAGAATAAAAATAAGAAACAATAATTTAACATTAGTGTACAAGTACAGTCTATAGTCTTATAAGTACCAACAAGGCCAACAAAACTTATCTATTTGTTGGAATTTGTTTCAGGGATGATAAAGTGCGTCCTAAAATTCTACGTATATTCAAGATATGGGAGCAGAGATCTGTTTATGATGATGAGTTCCTTTCCGACCTGACTGGGTTGCTCAGTGCAGGAGCTATTAAAAAGACTGATGATGATCCTACATTGGATTTTCAAGTAAGTCTCAATACCGAACATAGTAATTAAGCTGTGACTGGGTTTACCCATGTAGTTTCTGTTATAAATACTAGGATCAAAGTATCCTATGTGTTAATCCAAGTTTTAAACACTGCACTGCAGTCAGGCAAAAGCCCCACTGCATTGCAGAAGCGTGTGGGTTTGATTCCCGACGGATTTAGTTTAGTTTCGCTGAGGCATTCCCAATGGGAGCAAGTATTTATGCTTAAAAATACATATTTGTTTCTAGTCTGAATGTTTTCTATTAATCCTATGTAAGCATTTACGTATAAAAGTATTATATGTGTTATATCTGTTGTCCAATACCCCTAGTACAAGCCTAGTCCTTACTTTGGGGCTAGACTGCACTGTGTGTAACATGCAATATTTAAGTAAAAAGTCATGCGATTAAGACCAGGGGATATGTAAAATTATGCAATATTTGTTTATTTATTCTACTGTGCCAAATTACAAGCTATTATTTCCAATATTTCAGCCTCAACAACTAGTAAATAAAATAAAACAATGTCAAGTATTGGAAACGGACACAGATCAAAGGCTAAAGAATATTCATGAAAGCCATTTGGAGTTGTCCGATGCAGATGCACTCTGTACCAATCTTAAAGGTAAGACCAATTTGATTTTTGCATGCAAGCTAAGGTTTTTTTAACCTTGAAAATACCGTCTGTTACCAGGCTGTATCTCATGAACTATGATAGGTAGACAATACAAAATAAAACAAGTATTCAAGGAGGGTTCCCATACAACAAACTGATTAACATAAAAACGGATTAGTTGGTCCAGTGTTCATTTTAGGGTTCCATACCTAATTTGATAGTGGTATGGAACCCTTGGTGCACAAGTCCAATTTACACTTGGCGGGTCTTTTTATTTATTACGAATCTAACCTCATATGAAAAAAATCCATCCAACCGTTCGGGCTATGGAAAGCGGCAAAGTTCATACCTACTGACATATGTATGTATGTATGCATGTATACGCACGAAAAACAACCCTCTTACAGCAGTTGTGTAAAAAGAAAATGCCTTACCTAGTTCTAAAAAGAAAATCAACAGATCGGATAATGTTATGGCATGGAAAGAAGCATATTTCTCCATAACGTCATTGTATGGAGAAATATGCTTCCGGGTGGATGGAAGCATATTACTCCATACAAATAATATGAAAATAATTATAATTTTTTTCCTGCCCAACAGTTCCAATTCAGAAAATAAAATTATTTTTTCTGTTTTCCTTTCAGACAGGAGTCACAAAGACGATGTTGAGAAAGAGTTAAACGAAGGCATAGCCTGTGTCGAACGATACACTCAAGCGTTACAACGGGAAATAGTTGCGAGAGAAGCTTTGTTAGCACTCTTAACGTCCGCTAACCAGTATTACTCAACGCAGAGAGGAGAGGTTAAAGTTGTTGCTTATGTGAGTATTTTGGACCTCACATATTAGAGAAAAAGGGGGTTTCTAGGCTTGTCTAAGTCTTAGCGTTGAGCGAACTCGTCCATGTTTCGATATGTTGGTCGTAAGCCACTAAGGAAGACAGGTCGGATTTTATCCCACTGTCATCTTCCTTGTCCTAAATGAGCGTGTTTAGATCACAAATCATCACGTCACTTACCATCCTTACCATCAGGTAAGATAGTGGTCAAACGCTCATCTATAGAGTAAAAATGTGGTCTGAAACCCTAAATGAAAGAAGAGGTTGTGTGGAATACTTCACGCATTATATTGGGAAATACTTACTGGAGAAGGTTTGATAATCAGTATAAGGCTGTGTTTCCACCAGATATAAGTTGAAGCGAGCAGAGCATGCAGTTTTACGGATAGGTTATTTGGAGAACCAATTGCTCTATGCTGAAATCATCTTCTCCTTTTCATCCGAGCGATGTTCCGGTTGCAGGTGCCCTCTCCAAACCCCGGTGTCTGCTAAACCCTCAATAGATTTTTTTATTTGGCGTTGTCACTTGACCATACCTTTTCTAAATAGGCAATTTGGCAATATTTTTACAGCCGGCCACCTGCCTGACAGAAAAGTTTAATATTTTTTTACTTAACAGGCATACAAAAACTTCGGCGCGCGTGTCCGGGCACTAAAACGTAAACTAGACGAGTTGACACCGTCATTACCCGCCTCGGCGCCGTCCCCTCCCGCGCTGGATGAAGATGTCCCGTCTCCGGGGCCCGACGAGGACATTGACCTGCCACCACCTAACGACACTAACGATATAGACAGTAAGTGTGTACTGTATAACACGTAAACTAGACGAGTTGACACCGTCATTACCCGCCTCGACGCCGTCCCCTCCCGCGCTGGATGAAGATGTCCCGTCTCCGGGGCCCGACGAGGACATTGACCTGCCACCACCTAACGACACTAACGATATAGACAGTAAGTGTGTACTGTATAACACGTAAACTAGACGAGTTGACACCGTCATTACCCGCCTCGGCGCCGTCCCCTCCCGCACTGGATGAAGATGTCCCGTCTCCGGGGCCCGACGAGGACATTGACCTGCCACCACCTAACGACACTAACGATATAGACAGTAAGTGTGTACTGTATAACACGTAAACTAGACGAGTTGACACCGTCATTACCCGCCTCGGCGCCGTCCCCTCCCGCACTGGATGAAGATGTCCCGTCTCCGGGGCCCGACGAGGACATTGACCTGCCACCACCTAACGACACTAACGATATAGACAGTAAGTGTATACTGTATAACACGTAAACTAGACGAGTTGACACCGTCATTACCATAGATACATAGACCGATGATGCCACTAAAGACGACGGATCGGATCTTATGCCACTGCTGTCTTACTATATCCTAGATGAGCGTGTTACGTCTTAGTCCACATTATCACTTACCATCAGGTGAGATGGTAAGTGATAATATATGGTAAGTGATAATATTACCAAGATTTAATCTCAATCAGAAACACTATCGATCGATTCAATAATATAGGGTGTTTATTTTTTTGCAAAAGTACGGCAAGGTTGATTCTTGGCTGGTAATTAAACTTTTAAAAAAATAGATATAAGTATGCCAATTTAGTTTATGTCAAAATCGGGGACGCAACTCCTTTCATCATTCATCGTTCGCTATCTCTTATTGTTGTATATCCCCACGAAGGCCGGTTTAAATGGTTCATCCTGTATAACTCAGTACTTCCCTGGGTGACCGCTTAAGCGTGGAATTTTGCACAGTGGGAGCTAATTTTCATTTATTTTTTCCAGTATCATACAACATAGACCGGACGTTCAACACATCGTTCGCCGCAGACGGTTCTCTCTACAATCTGGGGCTCTCATCGTTTCTTACAGCGGACAATCCGATGGGGAGTTTATTTGGCGAAACTAACGAAAACATTAACAGTTGTAAGTTGTCTTTAATATTGATTTTTTTCGAAAATTTAATTAACAGAGCAATTTATGAAGGTTTTAAATTCACACGATTTGTTAACATAGTGACATTTTACCGGGTTTTAAACTCACATGGTTGTTTTCACTACAAATATAATTAAATAATGGGGTATTTACTATGTTTAACTTTGTCTTTGACGGGGTTTGATATATGTCAAGCCAGTAATTTCAACTGGCTTGTTTCATTGGTGTTGTTGTATTGGAGCTCGTTACCAGTTAAACATGGTAAATGCCTTGTTATTTAATAATATTTGTATTGTAACATAGTTAAAAGGTCGAGTTAAGAAAATAAATAAAATTACCCGATGAAGACCCGGGCTTCTTTTTCTTTTCGTGTAGTGGTGTGGATCACTTAGTGTTAGAGTTTTCAGGTCGGCCTAAGGCCGCTAGCTTAACCTAACGACTGCTGTCAGAGATAACAACCGGGACCAACTGCTTAAGACCTTATGACTCTGGCAAAAGTTTAATATGTTTATAAATCATGTGTTGTTTTTGGTCTTTTCCTGATTTTGGCCTTAGACCTATGTTTTTAAAATTGTAGGATTTTGTTTTATTTCTCATTTTGTTGACTGAAAACTTGTTTTTCCCAATTTGAGGGACTCCTATCAGCGTTGTTTTTTTTTAAGAAATAAAAAAAACCAGGACACTACCCTCATAATGATTTTTTCTGTCCCAATAATTTTTTGGAAAAAAAATGTTTACAAAAATAAAGTACAAAATATTATTTAAAACGGTGTTTTTATTTGGTTTTTTTTACGAAGCTCAATTAGGCCAGTAATTTCAACTGGCTTGTTTAATTGAAAAGTAATTTTATATTGATTTCAGCCAACAAAATTGAAGTAATAAATAATCGTCCAGAGAAACCGGATTTCAATATAAATGATTTTCTTAAAACGTTCGCACCAAACGATAACGCTCCTGCATCTGATAATAATTCCGGTAAGATGTAGTACAAATACTGTATTTAGATATTTTTAGGGTTCCGTATTCCGTACCCTTTGAGTAGGTAAGGAACCCTAAACAGGGCCCTCTTATCTAAGTGAGAAGGAATGGTTCGCTGCGCGACCGCTTAAGTGTGGAATTTTGCACAGTAGAAGCTAAATTTTATTTATTTATTCCAGTATCAAAAACTAAAAAACCCCCGACTTAAAAAATCTTCAAAGTTAAAACAAAACTAAACTTTAAAAAGGCAAAAATAATAAGCCGAAAACAAATTTCATGTCTCTGAGTAGGTATGTGGTACCTTACGTTCCCGCGTCGGGGGACGCGGTACTATAAGCACGGGTCGGTTACCATCAACTTCTGTGACACATTCCCGCGTCCCCCGACGCGGGATCGTAAGGTACCACATACCTACTCAGAGACATGAAATTTGTTTTCGGCTTATTATTTTTGCCTTTTTAAAGTTTAGTTTTGTTTTAACTTTGAAGACTTTTTAAGTCGGGGGTTTTTTAAATTTTTAATTTAATTTTTTTATTTCACCCTTTTTGTAAGAGCGATTTTGATGAAACATGCATATTGTTGTCACAAAAGTCACGTCCTTTTATTTGATACCCCACTCGGGTATATTTGAAAATATTCGGTTTTTATTTCCGAGTTTGACCCTACATATACTTTGAACGGCTTAGCCGATTTTGATTAAACATGCATATTGTTGTCACAAATGTTACGTCCTCTCATTTGATACCCCACTCGGGTATATTTGAAGACATTCGGTTTTTATTTCCGAGTTTGACCCTACATACTTTGAACGGCTGAGCCGATTTTGATGAAACTTGCATATTGTTGTCACAAAAGTTATGCTCTTTTATTTGATACCCCACTCGGCCATATTTAAAAACATTCGGTTTTTATTTCCGAATTTCAACTCGCATATATTATGAACGGCTAAGCCGATTTTGATCAGACATAGCTAAGAACACTCGCGCAAAAGTCACCAATTAAACAAAAAAACCTACATTCAAATCGGTTCATCCATTCGTGAGCTACGATGCCACAGACAGATACACAGACAGACAGACAGACAGACAGACAGACACACACAGACACGTCAAACTTATAACACCCCTCTTTTTCCGTCGGGGGTTAAAAACTATTGTTGTCCAGGTTGGAGTCTTAACTCCACTGTCCGTCTGTCTGTCTGTCACCAGGCTGTATCTCATAAACCGTGATAGCTAGACAGATGAAGAACAGAGTAAAATAAAAATTAAAGTGGGGCTCTCATACTACAAACGCGATTTTTTTGAGATAATGGTACAAAACTCTTCGAGCGCTAGTGCGTCTCGAATTTTTCCTAGTTCAATACGTGTCATATAATGATATGAACTTCAAAATTAACGTTTTGTTATATTGTAATTAGCAATCATTTGAGTTTACGCTCTAAAATCCACATAAAAGAAAGTCGTGTTAGTTACACTATTTATAAAATAAAAAGCTGAACCGATTTGGCTGAAAATCGATGGGGGAAGTAGCTTAAAACCAGGACACGGTCATGAGATACTTTTTATTAGTTTCAAGGCGGAACAAAGTTCACCAGGTTAGCTAGTTTTACAAATTCACATATTACATGTTTCTTTTACACATCTGAAATTCGTTAGCGCTATCTCTGTCACGCTATTGGGGATGTATAGGCCCTTAAGAAGAAGGTCTACCTACGCTTTTTCCATACAAAGGTAGTCGACTGTTTCCTTCCTGGATTAAGAGGATAGTCTTCATTCTCTTTCTCCATACAAACAGTTTAAATTTTCCTCCCTGGATAAAGACATTAGAGCAAATATGTTTATGCCATTAAACCTATATCTGTCATGACAATGCATCTACCTTTTATTTTTTTTATTTTCTAATTAAAATAATAAAAAATAAAAAAAAAATGCAAAAAATAAAAAGGTAGATGCATAGTCATGCATGACAGATATAAGTTTTATGGCATAAACATATTTGCTCTAATGTCTTTATCCAGGGAGGAAAATTTAAACTATGTTTGTATGGAGAAAGAGAATGGAGACGATCCTCTTAAGACATTAGAGCAAATATGTTTATGCCATAAAATTTATATCTGCCATGACCATGCCCCATCCTTATTTAACACATCTGAAATTCGTAAGCGCTATCTCTGCCACGCTATTGGAGATGTATGTGTCACAGCTGTCGTGTGTTTTCAGTGACAAGTGGCACGCTGTCGCAGAAGTCTCAGGACACTCTGCCCGGGCTAGACTTGCTGACACCGGAGAGCGCGGGCAACCCGCCGCCTCCGATATCTTTCTACGGAACCATGGACCAGCTTAACGGTAAATATCACCATCATTATAACTACGTAGTATACTATAACCTATTTCAGAAATGTAGAACAAAAATTTAAACAATAAACCCATACATTTATATGAAACTGACAGCTCTTTATTTACTTTTTCCTTTAAATTAAATTAAAATTCATTTATTTCAGACAACAAGATCCATATTACATTTCATTTCATTCCATACATTATATTTTAAAATTTAAATAAATAGTACCAAAAATAAAAATAACATAATCAATAGACAATAATAAACCATACAATAAAATCAATAAATAAAATAAAATAAAAAGTCATTGTGTATCATTAAAGTCAAAGTATCATAGTCAAAATTTCAAAATTCACACAAATAAAATTATATTTTACTCTAAAATTGATAGTTCTTTGTTTACATTTTTGATTTAAGTTTCTGAAATAGGATATTATAATATAGCTGGGTCCCGTGGTATCACCTAACAACAACAACGTTTGTACAACGTTTAACTTCTAAGGTTTTTGTGTATTTGTCTTATTTGTGATATATGTATGTAAAAATGTTGTAATTGTTTGTTGTGCAAATATAGCATTCATTCATTCATTCACTCGCGTAAGTCTTGATCTCGTGGGAGAATCGCGATCAAAAGGAGCCTGTCCTATGTTACTCCACGATATTGTAGTTTTTTATTGGTAAAATATTTTTGAAATCGGTCCTGTAGTTTGGGAGTGGTTTGTTACAAACAAATAAATCTCTTTTTAATATAAGTAAGTTTAATCGCTGTCTGTCCCCTTGTATGCTAAACAATTTATATTCATTAATGTCTTTTCATTGCAAACAAGGAATCAAAACAACACCTACCAAAGGTACGTTTAAATCTTTCTTAGTTCCTTGTTTCCTTTGTGAAATAGAGAGAGAGAGAGATAGAGAGAGAGAGATCGATAGCTAATCTACTATATAAAAATAAGTCGGCTTTTCCTTCCTGACGCTATAACTCCAGAACGCACGAACCGATTTCCACGGTTTTGCATTCGTTGGAAAGGTCTCGGGCTCCGTGAGGTTTATAGCAAAGAAAATTCAGGAAAAATTTTAAAAGAAAGCTGGCAAATCAAAATCAAACTCAGCGATGACGTAGGACGATGACGTATGACGATGACGTATGACGATGACGTATGACGATGACGTATGACGATGACGTATGACGTACGATAATGACGACCTATGTGGCGTGTCGTGCGAAAGCGCGACTGCAATGCAGGAGGTTGCGGGTTCGATTCGACCAAAAAACAAAAAATGTGGTTTACCAAAGAGCACTTCAATGAAACGGATAATTTGCGGACACGTATAACGCTTCGATT